>CAJINV010000007.1:352596-400635 GCA_905178155.1 Amoebophrya sp. A120
GCTTCTCATGCAAGCGATGCGAAACACGACTAGAATCTGCATCAGAAAGATTCATACTCCTTTTATGCATGACAAAAAGTTTTCATTTGGAAACTTCGCATCACAAATTTTTGCAACTTTGGGGGTGGGGGGCACTTTTCACTGTAATACGTTTGATCACGAATTCGTCGAAGATGGCAGCTTTGTCAGAAGCACGCAGGCGCACCGCCTCGGTCCGCTGGGCCCAGCACGCAAGAAAAGCAGCAACACCGACTGCATATCCTGTGGAAAAACATCCACATCCCCTAGTTAGTTTGTCAACAGGCCGATCTGCATGCTTAAAATGTCTCTCCTGTGGCGCCCACCCATGTTGAGACGCATTTTCTAGTCGTGCTTTGGAACTTGTGATCATGCTCAAGAAATCAGCAAAGTAAGTACTTTAGATCTTCTTTGACGCGGTTGCACGAGCTGAATACGATTGAATTACTCGCCCAAACTTGATGTCATGCGTAACAGCCACAGCTTGTTGATTTGTCTTGCAGTAGATTTCCCGGCTTGACTATGTGTCATGCAAAGCAGCCAAAACTTGTGGCATGCAAAGCAGCCAAAACTTGTGGATTTGCCTAGCCGATTCCCCATCTTGACTCCTAGGTTTGTGTTGCAAAATCCCCTAGGTTTGTGTTGCAAAATCCCCTTTTCGTAAAGAAAAGCACTTCGTAAAGAAAAGCACTTCGTAAAGAAAAGCACTTCGTAAAGCAAAGCACTTCGTAAAAAGAAAGCGTAGCCATTGTAGCTCATGTAAAGACTCACAGCAGATACTTCAACACACTAGCAGCGTGCGGGGGGGACCATTGTGGTCCCCCCCACCCGCTGCGCCTCTAAATAAAACACGCCAGGGAGTTTTCTTTTTTTTCCAGCAGAGGCTGGCTGTGGGAAGTAGGGCATTGCCGGGGATTTGAAATGCAAATTATATGACGTTGGCACTGCGATTCTATTTCTATAGCTTATCTTGTGACGTTTACATTTTGATTTTCTTTGGCTTTTCTCACTCTTTGGACAGCTTTCGCGTCACTTCATTGATTTTGCAAGTAATAGAAATCACCACGGAAAATGGAACGCGAACGCGGAGTCGGAAACATTGAAAACGACCCCAAGCTCAACGGAAGCGCATGGAGGGTGGATGGGGGTTGCAAGATCTGCGCGTGCCGCTGCTGCTACAGTATGAGGAAGACTAGGGCGTGGAGAATGCGCACGCGGGTGAGGAGGGAGGAAACGGGACCGAAACGAGAGCAAGGGGCGCAAGACGAAAGTGGATCGAGAACCAACTTGCTGGAGCAGCGGACAAGAGCGGAAAGGAAGAATATCAAAACAAGATGAAAAAGCCTTTGATCCGCGCAATTGCTGGAATGTGAATGGCGTGGACAGCGGAAGGGGTCTTTCACATTCCAGGAAACGCCCACCGCCCCCAATAGCTTCGTGATCCGAATGATGAAAAAAAATTTTAGAGGGGGCCGGGCAAAAAAAAAAAAAAAAAAAAATTTCCCGGCTTGACTATGGGAAGATGGGGGCGTTTTTACATATGACACTGCAACGATCGACGCAATCCTTACACCGAGAAAGCCTGCTATTGTGAGGAAAAATGCCCCCTCCCCATATCGAAAGCGAAACTTGTGTTGCTGTATTTGAGTACACAAATCCGAGCTGTCTTGTTGGAGAGCACTGCAGGCCCCTACGAAGTGTGAGTAGCGAGGCTTTGGCGTAGGCACTTAGCATGAAAAACATCCACGCTGTAGGCCCAACAGCATGACAAACCGCCTGCACAATGCAGGGGAGCCTGCGGAGTTGCCTTCTTGCAAGACAGACGCGATTTGTGACCACAAATCAGCATCACAAATTTCCAAAAGTACACCTTTTCAGTATGGGGAGGGGGGATTTTTCCTCTCAATACCTGCGGATGCGTAGCTTCCCCCGCTGGTACTACACAGCGAATACTTCTTGGCGTTGATGTTCATCGGCATTTTGGTCGAGAAGTGCAAGATAATGTAGAAAAACCTCGTAAAGAAAAAGAAGGGGCGTTGGTTTTATTTTGTGCTGCGGGTAGTCGTGTAGGATTTCTTACTAGGGTTTTTTACTAGGGCTTATCTACGAGGTGATAGATTGGGGACGAACGCTACTTGTTCACTCCAACTATACTACTGCTCAACAAAACAAGAGGCCCACAAGATCTTTCACCTCCAGAGATGATGATCTTAGCGGTTAGTTGTACTGGCGGTAAAAAAGAGTGCACAAAGCCGAGAAAAGTTGTGATGCGAAAAAGGGGGGTTTTCCTGATCAGCTTCCTGGTATTAATGCAATAAACAAGGAGGAGCAGTAGCTTCGCCATATTCATTCTGCGTTCGTCGGAAAATGATTTTTTTTTTCATATTCATCGTCACTCGAATGCTTCTTGATCAGGTAAAAGATCTTCGGTGATTTCATAAAGAACTTTGATTTGTCTTGCGGTGCGCGTGCAGGAGACTACATCGAGGACCGAGCATTGTGATTTCACATAAAAACTTTCATTTGTTTTTCGGTGCACCAGGAGGTTCCGTACTACAACGAGGTGGACCGAGGACTGTTCACACTTGACTTTATTTGTGGCGAATGACGTATTAATTCAGGCCGAACACCAACAAAGTCGCATCCATGAAAAGTTTCTTTCCACTCTGTGCACCTACTTCTCGATAGCTTGATTTGCGATGAGGAGCCACATCAAGCAAAGTAACGTAGTCCTACATTCGCAGCTTCAAGAGCGCTCTAAAGTATTGTAAAATCATACGTGCTGCTGTATGAAATTATCCTTAAATAAATCATACACAGTTTTTTTTCAAAATACCAGCCACATTCCGGGCACGATCCCCGAATTAGTTTAAAAATAGAAATGATATACTTCTGGCGATAGCTGTTTTGAAACACTTCTCGGCAAACGACGTAGAAACAACTCTACATCACCGACCGGCGAAAATCCACTCGATTCATATGATTTTTCTTTCAAATAATTCCATTTAGAGGCGCCGGTAGAAGTGAAGCACTTCGCTAAAGTATCTGCATCTTCATACCATCTGCTCTACGCCACGAAGAGGGCCCATAGGTTTCACAAAAACAGGTTTTTTGGTTTGATATTCTGAACAAGATTGGTCGGGCCGCTTTGATCTTGCTCTAACGAATATTATCAAAATAAAAGTCTAGACTGTTCCGATAAAAAAACGTCTCGCGCGGCTTGTTCACGTTTATACGCCACTGCGTCATTTTGATAAAACAAGTAGAAGCAGTATGCCAACCTCCGACTGTGGTGATCGGACCGCTACCATGCTACAAATACAATCCGGCACGAATCCTCTATCGCGAAGCGAAGTTTCGACCTCAAACTATTATCGCGAAGCGAAGTTTCGACCTCAAACGAGTCCTCTAGCGTGAAGCAAATCAAGGGGGAAAACGACTGGAACAAGCTTTGTTGACATACCTGCGACTCGACGCCTATCGGATGCAACGTCGGCCTCATTGCCGCCGCTGAGAAAATAAAGCACCGTTAGCTGCACCGGCGGGCCATCGTCGCCGTTCGCCGGAACAGTCCACGGCCGCAAGCGACATTGCGACGGACTGCGGCTGCGACTCTGGCTGCTACTCTGGCTGCTACTCTGGCTGCGACTCCGGCTGCGACTCTGGCTGCGGCCCCGCTTCCTTTCATTAAGGCTGCTGCATCAGTTGCAAATATCCCTGGAAGTCTGGCAACGTCAAAACTTGTGGTGAGCTGCCCTGTGGGATAAAAAAAAGACCTCAGCACTGAACTCGTCAGCACGCTACGCCGTGCATTCCAGGCCTCATGGTCATGGGGCATGCGCATGAAAAGCCTGCATGACAAAGTTTACAATCTTTCGCACCACATCCAGATCCAGGGATAAATATCTTGACGCGATGCATATGTCTAGCTGTCTGTATTCGACGCTTGTCGTACCATCATATCCAGAGTAGATGATAGTTTGTACTCGACGACCACCAGTCCGTTCCGGGGACGGGGACGCAGGCCGGGTCCACATTCCGAGATCTTGCTCCACCAAACGGAGCTTCTCGTCCACCAGCCGGCGCTTCTGCAACATCGCCCGCCTGAAACCACGCTCCGAAATCCGATCCGGGACTATCGCGTAAACCCTTCTAGAGTCAGGGAACAAAGGATTGATCCATCGACCTTGACAACCAACCCATTCCTCCGTCAAAAACGTCTCCTGGTGCCGAAGGAGGAGAAATTGCACATCAAGAAGCTGCACCACCACCATTCGCTTCGCTGGCTCGGAAAGGGTCTGGAGACGGTCTTTCAACTCCTGCGTCGTCTCCCGAAGGGAAGTGGGCAAAAACGTGTTCATCTCCAACTCGGATATGTCTTGTTGTAGGGCTTTCTGAAGGTCATCACCGATACTCTCCGCGTCCATAACGCGACGCACCGTGTTGAGGTGGAGAAGCCGCCTGGTGAACGTCAAATAAACCTGCCGCAAGCGAATGATATTGGCATTGCCCACAGCTTCCTCGTACCTCGACGGGACCCTCTTTTCTAGGGTTTCCGCACTCACGAAGGCCCGACTGACGTCCTTCCTATAATGCAAGAATTCCTTCCACGCGTCCGGGGTCTGGCAGGGAGGGGCAAGGCCTCTGGCCTTCTCACCACCAGATGCGAGCGCGTCGCCAAGGCCTGTCCTCCAAATGTCCCTGATGGACCTGTAATCTTCCAGCACCTGCTCACTCACAAGTTCACCTGCGAGGCGGTCCTCCAAAAAACGCAGTTCCTGATCGATTATAGAGCGCCTCTGCAACGTGTTCCGTGGCACCGTGTTCTGGACCACCCCTCCAACGGCAGCGGCCTCGTCCAAAAGCTTCGCCTCAAGCATCTCCTGGAGGTGAGACCGATCCTCTTTCAGAAGCTTCGCCCTCTCCCGCCGCACCTCAAACTCCACGTCCGTCTCCACTCGTCTGCCGGACCGCGTCTCCTTGTCTATGCGGGTATGAACCTCTTGAAGCCTCTGGTTCACAAGCAGATGATCCTTGACGAGCTGAGATGTCCACTCCTCCGCGGGAGCGCCGTCCTCCAGCAATTCTTGCAAAAGCAGGTGTCGAAATAAGGACGAATCTGTCGTCGAAGGTGAGGGTCTGAGAGGACGGTACTGCATCGGGAGGCCACTTAGGATCCCCTCTGTCTCGATAGCAGAAAAGCTTCGCAAGTGCAGATAGCGTGGTATTACTCGATCAAGCTCCTCCGGGGACAGAAGCTCCAGGTACCGCGTATGACCCGCTCAGGTGATACAATCTGCTCAGACATTACAACAAGTAGAAGCGCAGCTTTATTGTGATGCAAGCGGTGCGCGGCCACCTGGGTTCTTACTCTCAGAGGAATATTACGCAAGACAAGTTCTGGAGTCCCAAACCCCCGCACAAAAATTTTATTAATCTGGCGAAATTTGTCTTGCAGAAGGCGGAGGGCTCTGCGATTCTGTCATGCTCGTCAGGCAACACAAAATCCACATTCTATTGTAGCAGTTGAGATCATTGTAACACCTGAGCACGCTATACTCCGAAAACGCTACATCTTCAACGAAGCTAGGATCAGGCCACCGCGCCTCGTCCTCCTCCGGCCGCAGGGTAATCATCGCAGTGTCTCCATCAGCAGCTCCGCTACTAGCAGCTCCGCTTGCCAGACTTACCGCACCGGCCGACTGAGCGCAGCAAGCAAGAAGAGCAGCAGCACCGCCTGTAATCGACGCAACCCTTGCGGCGAGAAAACCTGCCGACGTGCCGCGCGCAGAGCCCTTCTTGGCTCTGTGTTTGTCTTTGTTCACCATCATTTTGGATAAATTAGAAATGACGTTTTTCCACCTGCGGGGGTAGAATGACTACAGAGAAGATGTATATACAACAAATTTATGGCGAAAAATCGAAATCTATTTGAAGGTCGTGACCTTGTTCTACAGAAAGAAAGAATGTTGATTTGTGGCTTGAAGAAAGATGATTCGAGACGAAAGTACAGCTATTTTTATGCGGTTTTAGTGCTGGTACAAAAGTGCTTAAAGTCGATAACGGTTAAATCCGAATCAGTGGCGTTTAGTTTTTTTAGATGATTTGCTTTTTGTGTACTAAATGAGCTCCTTATAATTCCACTCGTCCTGCTTCCAAAACAAACACAAACAAAAAAAAGCTAGCGACTGTTGCTGTCGATTGACCAATGCAAACGGTCTGCGGTTTTCCTGATCCTGATTATGCATACAAGGAGGAGCAGATTGGCCATATTTGTTCTGTGTTTGTCGGAAAATGATCTATCGATTGCTTCTTCAAGATCGCGTGAAAGAAGATCCTCGGTGATTACATAAAGAACTTTGATTTGTCTTGCGGTGAAGGTGAAGGAGCTTCGGTACTACAACGACGACCGGGCATTGTTCACACTTTTGTAGTGACGAATGATATGCTTCGTGCGCTTTTGCAGGTTTGTCTCGATCCTGAACAGTCTCCGCTGCCAAACGCGCAATTCTTGCGGTGCACGTGCAGGAGAGGACCGAGCATTGTGATTTCGCACAAAAACTTTCATTTGTTTTTCGGTGCACCAGGACCAGGGCCTTCCGTACTACAACGAGATAGACCGAGCATTGTTCACACTTGACTTTATTTGTGGCGAATGACGTATTAATTCAGGCCGAACACCAACAAAGTCGCATCCATGAAAAGTTTCTTTCCACTCTGTGCACCTACTTCTCGATAGCTTGATTTGCGATGAGGAGCCAGAAGCAAAGTAATGTAAGTAGTCCTACATTCGCAGCTTCAAGAGCGCTCTAAAGTATTGTAAAACCATTATCATACATGTTGCTGTATACTAAAATTATCCTTAGATAAATCATACACAGTTTTTTTCCAAAATACCAGCCACATTCCGGGCACGATCCCCGAATCGGCGTCCAACTACCGACTCTAGAAGGGTAGTTGACAACTTTTTCACTACAAACCCCGCAACGCTTCTTTGAGGAAAAGGCTTCACGTTCAAATCGCAATGGCCGCACCACCACTGACATAGAACGAGAAGAAGATCATGTTCAGCTTTAGTATGGTGAATTCGGAAATTATATGAAGAAAGGGAAAGCACGACTGTATGCCAACAAAAACTACTTCAGAAACCACATGCGCCTACTTGTGGCGCAAGCTGTTGCTGTGGTGATTGTAGGTCTCAACATGATCTTCATCCTCTCCGCCGTAGAAGGTGAGCAGCTACTAAGTAGTGGCACCGCCGAACTACACAAGTAACTTGCGTTCCTTCCTCGCGCTCGCTGCCTTTTATCGGCGGTACTTACAACTTTGTGGGTCTGGGTTCGCGCTCCCCATATGGATTATATTACTGCTCACATGAGATATCGTACAGATGGATCATCAACACAATCTCGAGGATGATCGTCGTGGAGCTTTTGTTCAATACTTATACGTCTACATGCTTCTAGAAAAATTATACATGGTTCTGGTGCTGACGAGTCCGTTTTGGTGGAGAGAGACGAGAGGAGCACGTGGATTTTTAAAATACTGGTTGTATGCACTGTGATTATATCTCTTTTTTTTTCAATTTGATGAATAAAATATAGCCAGGCGCATCAAGAGGCTCGCCACTCCCTGGCCCAACGTGTGGCCCGACGTAAAATCCAAGAGAGCACATCACGCGACTGTTGCCTTCTCTAAAACTGCCGGCAGTCTTCTACCTGCATCTTCTGATACTTATCATCTTCTGGTAATTACTTCACGCCAACGCTTTCGACGTCGCAAAATAGAAAAGCCTTTTCTTGTCTATTGTCTTGTGTTAAAGTTGTAGCGCTCGTCCTCGATTCCCCACGAAAAAAAATCAACAAATCCCTACCCTTCCGAGACAACGACTCACGGCTTCCCTTTGCAGCCGCCCGAAGGGTATCAAGTGTAAAAATGTCTGGGTCTGGAAGAATGCGCGATTTGTCATGCTGCTTTTCCATGACGATGACCCATGAGGTCTGGAATGCCGGAGCTAGCATGACATATTCTGCGAGAACTTTCTAGTGCCTATCCTGCATGAGAAACTACCTCCCGACTTGGTCAAAATTGGGCGACTTTTGGTAATCATCGTTCGTTCGTATGGATCGGCTCTGCCGACCGGGTGACCCATCGCCTTGCATATAAATGACCGACATAGGCGATCCCCGTTACGGGACATACATATTGGCCGTACGGAAGGGCCCTAGGCGCTACATACATAGTTCATCCTAGCGCCTACCACTTCGGTCGGGACTAAGTCAGCCTGGTCCTGGGGGTTCACAGCGCACTAGCCATCTGCTAGCATAAACAGACTGGGTTTTACAAACTGTAACTGATCTAACATCTCATAACAGTGAGGCCATCATAAAGGTGCGCTAAAACGAGTTCGGGGCGCTCCGTACGGAAGGGAGCCTTTCGACGCGGCGCACACTCTCCTGTAGAGTTTTACGCGGAACACGGATGGGCCGCGCACGCAACTCAGTCGAGGAGGACACACGCTCCCTCAATAATAGAGGTGGTAGTCACTCACGGCGGCTGGCCTGTCTGAAAACGGTAATCCCCACCTCCCATCTTCCCGGTTCGTCAATGACTCTGGCAAGCCATGTTACTTAGACTCCCCGCACATGCAAATATGGGACGGCGGGGGGGTTTTAAAAAGAGCTCTCGCCGTCCTTGATCTACTATAAAAGAAAAAGCCCTATAATTTCGGCGAGGCTGTTTAACTATTCGCTAGCTGATGGCCTCCTGTATAGTAATGGTCTCCCTTTTCTCCTCCTTTCCCCTTTCTCAATTTAACTCGCCTGCATCCTCCTGCTAATTTAACTCGCCTCCCCATTTATCTCGCTGAAAGCTCCGTCCTCAATTTCACTCGCCTGCCAATTTATTCGCGACGCCTACGGCTTTACTTCGGCGCATGGTGTGAAATCTTCGCGGCTTCTCTTCTCAGCTCCTCGACCTCTGCGCAGCGTTTTGCACTGTTGCCTTCGTTTTTTTTTTTTTTGGATCCGCGCCGCGCTTCAGTTTCAGTTTCAGTGGAGCGCCCCACCGGGCGGAATACTTCTGGTGGTAGACGTGGCCCAGGGATTTGTGGCTTCGCGCCGCGACGACTTGATGGGGGTCCCGCACCCCCCCTCCGTTTCCAAAAATGCAGTTTGTGCGTGAATGCTGCAAAACCTCCGACACCGCGGCACAAGAAGGAACAAGCTCCTCTTCACCATACACAAACCCAAAGAAGGAAATCTTCGGGATGAGGATATTGATGACCGCAATCAATGACGCCAATGGCAACTACAACCCGAAGTAGGGGAGGGGTAGCTACTCCCGCACAACGCGCTGAATTCGCTTTGTACGTGTCGAGCCGGTAGCAGCGGCACACGTCCGACACAGCTTTTTTCACGTCGACGAAGAACTTTTTTTTTTTTGCTGCATCGGAAAACCCTAAACACCTAAACCCATCTATTTACTGCGGGAGGAAGCAGCCCCGGATTTTGTGCGACGAAGTTCGTAAAACGGTCAAAAAATTATTGTAGTGGTTACGCTATTGACTGTGTGCGCGCTTCAAAAAAACTTAAGCCCACACAGGTCCGCATTTAGCTACCGCCCGCCCTAAATGAGGCACGTCCTAACCCCGGTGGCAGCGAGGCAGTTCTTTTTTTTTGAAAATTACGCCGGGCGTTTGCAGGATAGCAGTAGCCGCAGATGCAAACCTGCGGCTGCTAAGACGGTTGTAAAATTAAATAGCACGAATAGAGTACTTTTATTTGTACAAAGCGAAGTACTACGAACGAACGAGGGGGGAGGGGCGGGACCGTTGAACCCCCTGGCAAAAATCATGTCGCTCTGCTCTCCACCGGTGGAAATCGAAGCTCTGCCCCGAACGATCGCCGTCTTCTGATATCAAGTGATAGACCCATACCCCCCAAGCAACAACCCGCTGGCTAGGCGGAAAAAAAAGAGAAGCCCCTGCGAGGACGCGGGGTCCGCGGAACGACTAGCGCTACAAGGCGTGGATCAAGTAAGACTAAGTGCGAAGACCACTAGGAGACGACAAAAGACTGTAAAAGGGTAGAGACCTACATCTACATGGGACAACACCGGGCACGGGGAAGATCTAATTTTTTAAAGGCGAAGGAGCGTACGAATTTGCGATCTAGCTCCTTGGACAAAACAAACGAAGAGCGGCAAAGGCGAAGTGCTTAATAACGACTACAAGATGGCAGGAGTCATACAAAGCATACATAGCAGCAGCAAGCAAATCGGATTCGCATTGCTGTGCACCGGCAGAAACTTCAATCACAACGAAACCCAACCCCTCAGCCGCGAAGCCGAAGGGCCGGGGGCCTGGCACCTAACTCGAGGTTTGGAGTCCAAGCACCGACGTCCTGTTCTTGACATCTTGTTCTTTTGTAAGGCATGACTGCAATTCTTTTGTAAGGCATTGCAATTCTTTTGTAAGGCGCTTGTTTCTCTGAGTGCGGTCGATCTTCTTGGCCTATCGTCGTCGCCTGTTTGAAAGTTTGGACATTTTTGAGGCGCCCCGCGATTCGCCTGAAGCTTCTCGGGGTGATCTTGGCCCTGTCGCGTTCGTTGGCAAATTAAGGGATCCCCTGGAGATCCTTAATCTGACTGCGCTGAAACGATCTTAGAAGTATGAGGGCAGGATCTTAAGACGAACGCGCCGGGTCATATTTTCCGGCAGTCCTCGAGCCTGCCGGGCCTTTTCTTTTTTAATTCAAACGGGAAATAGTGTTTTCGTTTTTTTCTATGATTTCGATGCTGTGCGTTTTTCAAAAATCTCCGGAGTGCATTTCTCAGACTTTTCAGTCGCTCGGCCTGGTGTCCGATTTTCGGTCCGTCACTATGTCACTTCAATCATAGGGATCCTGCGTCGCCTGAAGTCGTCCCCCCGCTCCCCCTCCTGTGCTGTCTTGCAGCGATCTCCGAATAATCCGCTGCATTGTCTGCGCCAGCGTTTCCCCCTCTCCCGCCGCTTTTTGTTTACTATTTTCTTGCTCTTTACTCTTTTGCCTTTTTCTTGCTATTGTGCCACCATCCTCCGCCCCTCTTTTCTTTGAGCCCTTTTCTCCCCCCTCCGGGCTGTTCCTCCTCCTTGCATTTTCACTGTTCCTCTCTCTTCCTCTTTGTCCTGAAGAGCTACTTGCTCCGCGGCCTTGAGTCGCCCCTGCCTCTTTTGAGTATCTACGATGCCCTCCGTTCGAAAACTCTAAGGAGTACGGTGCTCGCGATGTCAGCGGGTCCACTTCTGCGCGTGTTTCTCCGGCCGGCCCTCTTTCCGTCTTGCTTTCCTTTTTTCTTATTTCCTCTTGCTTCTTTGGCTTCCGTTGAGCCGTCGGCTTGTCATTTCCTCCCGTACTTCTTACCTCTTTGCCGGTGCTACTCCGCGTTATCCCTATGCTTATGCCCTTGCTTTCTAGCGACGCTCTTGCTTTTGGCTGCACTGCTGAGAATCTGCCTCCTTGTGCCTCTTTATCGCGCCGCTCCTTTTGCTTTTCATTTATTCTCTGGGCAGCCTCCTTCTCTCCTTTTCCCCCCTTAATTTCATTCAGTGCGGGCCTCTGCTGTTTTGCTGGATCGCTTTCCCCTACGGCCAGCCTCTGCTCTGTTCTTTTCTCCTTCGGCCCTTCCGCTGTATTTTGGTTGCTTTGCATTGCCGCACTACCTATGTCGCTCTCTTCCTCCTCGTCTGCTTGATTTTCTGCACCTGTCCCCTCTTTTTCCCAGATGTAGTTCCGGAGCTCCTCTGGTAGTAGCCGCCTTTCCTTTCTTTCTATTATCGAGAGCGATAGCGATTGCGCCACTGCTCCCCCTCTGTCGTCCTCTGTACTGTTTTCCCTCGCGTCCCTTTTGTCTTGCTCGCTCTCTTCTTTCTCCCTTATCATTCGCTCGGCATTCTCCCGTAGTTTATCCATTTCGTCTTCGCCTGCCTTCTTTACTTTCATTCTCTCCACTAGATGCGCCACCTCTTCACTTTCCTGCTCATCTTTCCACTCTTTGAGTATTCCTCTGATGTCGCTATTCGCTCCAATGTCTTCGGGTTCGTCTATTCTTGTAAGCTCTTCCGGGCATAGGGCTCCTGTTATAAAGTCTTGCCTTTCAGTCTTTGTCATCTCTGGCCAAGCTTCTACGTCCGGCAACTCTAGCACTCCTTCTCCGAAGTCATATATCGGCCATATAAGCGATTTTTTATCCATTTCCGACACATCAACGGCCTTGAGAGTCTTGCAGGTTACTATCTCTACGCCTTCTTCCACCCTCCTCTCTTCTTCCTTCACCTCGAGACTTCCCCTATCGATACACATTCCCGCCGTGCCGCGGTGGCCCTGAAATCGTAGGCGTCTCTGAGCTTCCTTCTTCTCTATTCCGCAGCTCTTTTCTAGCCTTTCCTCTAATTGTTGGTGTAGTTCTTCTATCTTCTCCGTCAGCAATCACAGATTTTTCCATGCTGCAGATTTAGCATGACAAGTTGCAATCTTCCAGACCCAGACATTTTTACATTTGATAAAGGGCTTCGGCTAGAGCTGCTCCGACGTTGAGGTTGATCACGGCGGGGCTGGGCACTAGTACTTCCCGTACGACTATCAAATGTAAAAATGTCTGGGTCTGGAAACTTGTAATGCTGAGTTGTGAATAGTGAATGGCAATGGTCTGTAATGCTGCATAGCGGCCAAGCATGAGAAATATTTCCGGGGCTTAGTGTTGCGCTTTCCGCATGACAAACTGCGTTTTTGCATGACAAGCAAAAGGGTCTCTTTCTGGACACGCATCACAGACTTTTTAGTCATGCCAGACAAGCATGACAAACCTTGCACCCTTCCAGACCCAGACATTTTCACATTTGATAACGACCTCCAACACGACCGTCGAGAGCCGGGCTGCTGCTTCCGCTCGGCTCGCGTGCCGTCCATCCAAACCGTCCAAGGTGGTGGTTGACCATAACAAGAAGCTTCTGGTCCACGAGCTGACGCTCCTGCACCGTTGCCCTTTTGAATTGACTCGGAGTAAGCTGGTCTGGGACCACTCCTTGCACGCGGCCTTCGCGCAAAAACTCCTCCTCCTGCACGAGGAGCCCACACTGCAGCTTGAGAAGCTTCGCCCTCTCCCGACGCAGCTCCGGCAGGGTAAGGGTCCCGAGGCGGGCCGCAAGCTCCTCCTCCGTCTCGCTTTGCAGAGGATCAACGTCTGGGATGCGGAGGGTTCTTTTACACGACAGGATATCAACATGATTGTCGACCGCGAGAAGCTTCTCGTTCACCGAGAGAAGCTTCGGAATGTGCGACAGAAGCAGTTCTCGGTTCTTCCGCAGAAGCTCGTCCTCCATTGTCTCTGCTGCAGGCGCCGAAAGACGCTCCTCGCCTCCCACCTGCAGAAGAGGGTCATGCTCCTCCTCGATGCCGCGATAAAGGCGTTCCTCGTTAAGAGTTGAGCGAAGTTGCAACAGATTGGCCAGCTCTTCTGCATCTACCGTTCCCAGAGCAGCTGCGCTCCCCAGACGTACCGCCCCGACCGACTGTGGGCAGCCCGCAAGAAGAGCTGCAGCAGCACCGGCTGCAAAGATCGACGTAACTACCCTTGCAGCGAGCGGAAAACATGCGGACGTGCAGCTACCCCCGCTGGCACGCAGAGAAATAAACCTCTTGGCTTTGAAATTGTTCATCGTCATTTTCAAATTGACGGCTTAGATATCGACGTCAAATAGTTACTTATACAACCTCCCGTGAGCTTAACTGCAGAAAAACAAGAATGTTGATTTGATATTTTTGATAGATGATATGGATAGAAAAAAGTTGTTGTTTAAAATGAGATGACTCAAGCGGAAAGTTCTACAGACGAGCGGGCGGTGAAAAGCTTCAACATACACTTCTTCCGTGCGCGTGATACTACGACCACAATTGCTGTTCTGAGTTGTAAGTGCTTACAGTCGATACGCTACAGGTTCCGTAAGTACCACAACGACCGAGCATTGTTCGCACTTCTGTGCCGATACACTGATCAAGAATCATTGGCCCGCTGTTTGATCTTTATTTTTGTGTGATCACTGCTCGGGCAAGAACTGCAGCCGACGTGTTCCGATTCTGTGCTGACACGTGCGCCGTGAAAGCCGCGCACTTCATCGAAAACGGAAAGTCGAGCACTTGTTTGAATTTTTTGATCCAGGAATTCAAATTTTCACTTCCTGTACGCATCACTTTCAGCAAGAACTGACATTCCGAGTTGTTCGGCCGCGATTCTACAATTTCTTTGTTTTTCCAGTGTGAACACTACTGCCTCCCTGTCGAAACTCGGCCTGGTACAGGTTCGAAGCAGGACAACTCGTCCGTAGCAGGACAACTCGTCTCATCATCCGTACCAGGACAACTCGTCTTCTCCGTGCTGTACTTACTCTATGTAGAATCTTCTTCTTTCCTACACAATGATTCTTTCCCTCACTACAAGCCCAAAACAGGAATGTCGTCTGTGAAATCAATAACACTGTCGCTACTTCTTCGAGCGAGAAGCAAAATTCGCGGCTTCTGAAAAGATCAAGACCGGAACACTTCGCGGTCACATCCCTTTCAGAACCTACTTTTGTGAAGACCAGGGTTAGATGAGAAATAATAAACTCTCCTCGAGTACTAGAATGGAGGGCAGGGACCACGACGATGTTGATACTAGTACTTGGCATGGTACGGAATAACAGCAGCTCCATCGTGATTGGCGTTTTTTCTCTACTTGAGCAAGAACTGCAACAACAACAAACAACACTCAACCGCTCAACTTCCGCAAAAGGAAGAACCTTCCTCGCAACTCATGAGAGGGGCCTTCTTGGTCTCCGGTCCTCGGTCCTCAGTCGCTCACAAGGGAATACTTGAAGAGCTAAGAAGGTCGAAAGCTGAGACACATGAAAGGGAGTTTCTTGGTCTCCGGTCCTCGGTCCTCAGTCCCTCGCATGGTAATACATGACGAGATAAGAATGTAGAAAGCTGAGACACATGAAAGGGGGTTTCTTGGTTTCCGGTCCTCGGTCCTCAGTCCCTCGCAAGGTAATACCTGACGAGATAAGAAGGTAGAAAGCTGAGACACATGAAAGGGGGTTTCTTGGTCTCCGGTCCTCGGTCCTCAGTCCCTCGCAAGGTAATGGCTGACGAGATAAGAAGGCAGAAAGCCCAGACACATAGGAGGGGGCTTGTTGGTCTCCCATCCTCGGCCCCCAGTCCCTCGCGAGGCAATATATAAAGAGAGAAGAAAGGAGAAGGGGGACACACATGAGCGGGAGTCTGTTGGCCTCCGGTCCTCGGTCCGGACGCCCGCGAAAGTGCGGAGCTTTTTCGTGTGTTTTTTGTTATTTTTTCGCTCGCCAGTTACAGTTCTGGAGGAGCAAGTCGCTGGGGCCATGTCGGCCGCCATTGGAAGAATTCAGGCGCGCGCGCCCTTTTTCTTCTTCAGAGCTGTAGCACCGTTGAAGGCGATGGAGGTGCTCTGAGCTGTCGCTGCGAAAAGCCGCCCGATTCTCTATGGCGAACGCACTCGATAAAGCTAGGGCCCCTGCGATCCTCCGGCGGCACACTCGGCCCAGCGTTGCTCCTCCTACGAAATCGCAGGCAGATCATCAACACCACCCCAATATGGCACCTCGCTCCTCTTCAAAACAGCAGGAGTGCCGCAACAGTGGCAGCAGTCAATCAAGAGCGCTCTCGAAGGTCATTTTTGAGGATCTGCAGCGCTACGGTAGTAGCAGCCAGAAGAGCACCGCGGAGGAAATCAACCGCAATCGCGTTGGTTCTGAGGTCCTTCCCAAGCGAGCAGATCGGGAAGTTTAAAAGTGGCACCGTCGTCACAGCTTTGACGATCCCGATAATTAAATCAAGTTAAGAATCAGAAGCAGGCCACACGGCATAACGGGCGAGGTCCGGTCTCTAGAGTTATCCAAATGGATGGAGATGAAAGCAATGGGCCTTGAACATTTGACGCCATGCCCAGGCACGAGAGAAAAAAAGCGAGAAAGCTATCCAAGCCAGGCGATCGGCCATTTGTCTTCCGTGGCAGTATTCTTCTGGGCTTGTCAAGTATCAGGCTCCTGCTTCAGCAGCAGCAGCACCCTGCGAGCTTTACTACGGCTCTTACGAAGCGAAAGGGCCGAGCTGTCGCGGTTTGAGCAATGCCGTCGAGCAAGATAATACGAGGGATCACGTTGGCGGATTGCAGTTTACTTCTCGGCTTTCTGCAATGTGCAGAGCGGAGCGCTCCCATCCTTTACAGAAAGTCCGCTACTTGCTCCAATATGACACAGATTGAGATAGTGAGAAGATCAACGCACCCACTTCAGACCAATTCGGCGCAGAAGATCAGCACCGCCTTCAAATGCATCCAGATCCGTTTTCTTATTCTACGACTTTCATCCACCACGCAGGCCGGTTTTTTTTCATTTCCCAAAACCAAAGCAGGACAGGGAAGCTGATAGACTCACTTACAGCCCAGACCTCACAGCTCGGCGCATCATCATCAGAACGCGCACGATCGGAGGCGGCGGAATTGTGGACGCGGATGTCAGGGCGAAAGTATATCTCCTCCCAAGTTGTTGACTAGTAGACTGCTTCCGAGGTGGCCCCTTTTCATTTCTACTCCGCCGACACTGGCAAAGAAAAGCGTAGAAGTGGAGCGAAGTGACTACGTGCGATCGAGTGAGAGAGCGAAACGGACTGACTATGTGCGAAGAACAGCCCAGGAACAAAGGCCGCGACTATGTGCGAAGGAGTGGGAGACAGCGAGTCTAAGTGGGTAGCAAGCGAGTCGGGCACTGCCCTACTCGCCTGCCTGATGTCTTTCCGCAGCGCTCGCAGTCGAACTCTCGGCCAAGTTGGTCCCTCGCTGTTTTGACGCGACGGAACGAAGCAGAGGACGCGCGCGAGACAGCGTCACTAGTCGGCTTCACTTGCCGGGCAAGCTTTCCCAAACCGACACTGGCTAAAGCGTAGAAGTGAGGCGAGGCGACTCTGAGCGAAAGAGTGGGCGAAGTGAAGCGACTACGTGCGAAGCACAGCCCCGGATCAAAGAGCGTGGCGGTGTGCGGCGATTTCTCGCCGTTTTGAGTTTGACGCGACGGAGCCGACCGAGGTGGGCAGTTCCATTTGGACGCCTTCTTGTGCCACCATCGTCGCCGGTGTGTGATGATGGTGCTGGTGTACATATGTCGAGCAAGAGAAGATCTCTCTTGCCACTCATGTCACAAAGAAAGTCGGGCGCGCCGCGCAGATGTCGGCCAACGGCGCTCGCGTATATCGGTCACCGACCGGCTGAGAAGGCCGGCGATGTCTTTTGAGTTCGGTCCTTGGTGTACTTTTACACGAAGAAACTGCGCGCGCATTTGAATGTGGAAGGAGTTTCCGAAAGTCGGCGCGCCTATAAATACCTAGTGCCGCGCGGGGAAAACCTGTCCAAAAGCGTGCGCCCGTGTGCCGTAGCCCGAGCGCAGCGCCATCATCATCAAAATGCGGCAGGTTTTTTTCCAGCAAGCGGCGGCCTACAACGCTCCGGAGATTTCCTGCAAGCTACGGAGGCAGGCGGCAGGCAGGTAAGTTCCCTCGCGTGCAACGACACGAGTATCAGCATCGCCTTGCTTCGCCACCTTTTGCTTTTTGCGGGGCCGCAGAAATGCTCGCCAACGGCCAACCCACGCACTCGCTGCGGGTCGCGCGGTGCTGTGATTTCACAGGAGGAGACCCTGGCGCTGCAGTTGCTGCGCGTCTGTGTCGCTACTGGATCGATGTCATCAAGGATGTGCGGCTACTTGCTCCACGTGAGTGATGGCGTATCTATATGCGCGCGGGCTACTGACTGGCAAAATGCAGCCTTTTTTCGTAAGAGAACGCCACCCCCTTCGCTTCGTTCCAGCGCGCAAACTTTGGGCCATTTTGTAAGATTTCAGCTCTTTCTTACACTAAGAACGCAACACAGTCCGGCCAAATGGGCTCGCGCGCTGACAAGCCTGCCGGGCCCGAAGGGTATTTGCCTGCATGCTGTTGGATGGCCCCACCAACCAAGGCCAACCAACATCGGCGGAAGGTGGTGCCGTACCAACGGGCCGCCCGCCGCTGGCCAGACGGTGCACAACCAGGGACCACATTAGCAACGCTAGCAGCGCAGCCGAAAGGGGGGCGAAGCAAGCAGTTTTCAGCTACACGGACCGGCTTTCGTCAGCGGCGGCATGGATGTCGTTGCGCACGAGGTCCCCCGGGGGGGGGTGCCGAAAGAGGCCGGCGCGTTTTTTTTTCGTTTTCCCATCCGGCCCGGCGGTGGGCAGTTGACTACCCCTCGCGAGGGCCCTGAAGGTGGCAGCGGAGGGGGAACCAACGCCATCAGAGGAGAAGCGGCGCGAGCTCGGCATGATCGCGCCGTCGGTCGAGAAAGATCTCTGGGCGCGCAAAACGAGCTGTATCCGGGCGCTGTAGCTGTACTATAATAGCAGAGCGGATGGAAGTCGACTTCTCAGACACAGCGGCATCGGCTTCGGAGCCACATGCGCCGGCGCAAAAGTGGGAACGCCAGTCGGCCCGCGTCTGGGACGGCAGCACAGCGGCTCGCGGAGTCTGTAGATGTGCTGTGAATCGCTGCAGCGGGCCAGCACTTTGCGAGGGAGGTACTAGCAACACCGGCGGGCCGGCTACCGGGACCGGAGGCCACAAACCTCCCTCATATGTGTCTGTTGTTTCTACCTTCTTGTCCCGTCGCGTATTAATTGCCCCCAGATGAACTGAGGCCCGAGGACCGGAGACCATCGGCCTCCTTCTTATGTGTCTGGCGCTTTTGCCTTCTTATCTCGTCATATATTACCTCGCGACGAAGTGGGGACCGAGGACCGGAGACCAACGCCCTCCTTCTTATGTGTCTGGCGCTTCTACCTTCTTATCGCGTCATATATTACCTCGCGATGGAGTGAGGACCGAGGACCGGAGACCACCAGCCTCCTTCTTATGTGTCTGGTGTTTCTCCCTTCTTATCTCCTCATATATTACCTCGTGATGGAATGAGGACCGAGGACCGGAGACCAACAACCTCCTTCTTATGTGTCTGGCGCTTCTCCCTTCTTATCTCCTCATATATTACCTCGTGATGGAGTGAGGACCGAGGACCGGAGACCAACAACCTCCTCTTTATGTGTGTCAAGTGTCTGCCATTTTATGTAGTGCGTTGCTCTAAATGAGATTCCTTTAGGCTCTTCTGTCGTTACTTTTTCAATTCCTTTTAGAGCAAAAACACGAAACACGATGGAGCTGCTGTTATTCCGTGCCATGCCTAGTACTTGCGGCGATTTATCCGTCTTGCCGGGAGGACGAGATTATTCTTGTTTGCTGCCAGGTGTGCTAGGTGGAGTGGTCCGCCGTTAGGGAATACAAATCGGAGGATGAGAATCAATTAAGCTGTTCTCGGAAGATGTTGAGAATCAAGCTGCTCTTGTCGGTCTGCTTCACTCGTTTATTTTCCTCGTGAGGAGACCACACTTTACTTTCGTCCAAAATAACACCACTCGCGCGACATTTATTTCCGTAACACAACCAAAAGCCCATAATTCCTTCTTCCTTCATTTTGGTCATCTGCGACCGGAAAATGATTTTTCGCCAAAACGACAAACTGGTTTGTTTCCCCTACTGATGTTGACTTCTTTTTTCAATGAGGAATGGTGAAAGTTATATCTCTTCGACGTCCTGTTCGGCATCACAAATGATCCGTAGACCACCCTGTAGATTTACTTGTTCGCTACAACTTCTACCGCGAGGACTACACCTGCTTTCTTGCATTCCTCATCCATCATCCCAGATTCGTGATAAACAGAATCATTTCATCCAAATCCGGCCCTGCAAACTCGTACGCCTTCCATGCCTTCTCCAGCGGAACGCCCATGGACATGCACTGGATGACCGCGTCGGGGACTTGCTTGTTGGGATCTACTTGTGATGCAGATGCAGAAGATAAACCACCAGCATGCGTATTTATTCCCGTGCTTGTTCCCGCCGAAGATGTTGCTTCCGACACCGGCTCCTTCCCGCTCGGTGGCGCGGCAGCCGTCTTTCCCTGTTCTGCGTTCGTTGCAGTTGTAGATCCTGCGTTACTTTTTACGCCCATCGACAGTAGCAGTGCCTCCTGCAACAGTATTACAATGAAAAACGCCCCCACCCCATACCCAAAAGACAGTTTGTGTTGCTGGATTTGTGTACACAAATGAACTTTGTATTGCAGCAAGAACTTTTTGGCATACTCTAAGCCTTTTTGGGTACTACGCATCCGGCTAGCAGCTGCGCATGAGAAACAAGTCTAACATTGGCGAAAACGCATGACAGACTGGTTGCACAATGCGCCAGATGTGTGCCGTTTGCCTTGTACGCACGACAAGGCTGATTTGTGGTCACAAATCAGCATCACAAATTTCCTTTTCGATATGGAGAGGGGAGATTTTTCCTCACAATAAACAGCGCCTCATCGTCGGTGGAAGCAGAGGAGGAAGGTTGCTGCAGCGTCTGTGGTATGCATTGCAAAAGTACCACACTCGTAGTAATTCTAATTGAAGACATGCATGACAAATTATCGCCTTCCTAAGCTAAAACAGCATTACAGATTCCCTGCTCTGGCGTGCTGAGATGAAAATTTGATGTATTGCGATAACTACTACTAGTACGAGACTTTTGCAATCCATATGTTGCTGCTGAAGCTGCAGATTTATCCCCGCCGCTGGCGCGTCCGCGCTGGTAGTAGACATGGAAGATGTTACAGCAGTTGGGATGAAAGGGTATTGCAATGAAAACTGCCCCCATCCCCGAACTTGGGAGCATTTGTATTGCAAACCTTTCCAAATGAAACACTCGACCTCTTGCATCTATCAGCATCACAGATTGCCAGTCGTGAATAGCGAGAATTTGCATTGCAAAAAATCCCAGCAAGCGAAGCGCTTGTGATGCAAGCGATGCGATACACGGCTAGACTCTGCATCAGAAAGATTCATACTCCTTTCATGCATGACAAAAAGTTTTCACTTGGAAACTTCGCATCACAAATTATTGCAACTTTGGGGGTGGGGGCATTTTTCACTGTAATAAAGAGGTGCTGTTGTCCAGACTCGCCATCAGTGCCTTCTTGAGCTCCATCTATCGCGGGGAAAAATCCCCCCTCCCCATATCGAACAGCACGCCTCAGAAAATTTGTAACGCGGATTCGTGGCCACAAATCGCGTCTGTCTTGCAAGAAGGCAACCCCACAGACTCCGCCGCATTATGCCGGCGGTCTGTGATGCTGGTGGGCCTACAGAATAGACGTTTCTCATGCTAAACGCCTAGACCAGCTCCTCTCTACTCAGGCGTGATATGGGCCTGTAGACCTTCACTGCAAGACACAGCTGACTTGTGTACGCAAATCCAGCATCAGAAACTTCGTTCCGATATGGGAAGGCGGGATTTTTCCTCCTGATACCATCTCCTCCTGTTTCTGCAGTTGCTCCAGGGATTCCTGTTGCGCCTTTTGCATGAACTCGGACTCGAGCTTGAAATTCGCCTCGTTCGCCTGCCGTTGCTGAAGCAGCAAAGGGTCCTGACCGGCAGCGGTGCTCGGTGCGTTCGTCGTCAACGGAGAAGCATTCATTTGTAGAAGGTTCGAAGCGGAGGTTGTAGTAGTAGAGGGATTCGCTGCACGACTGGTGCCCGCTTGCAAGCCGCCCTGGTGCGCCATTTGTTCCAACTCCCGCTGCCTCCTCATCGCTTCCTTCGCGCGTAAGTGCTGCTCCTTCCGAATTTGTATTGCGAAATCCTCCACGGACCCCGCGTCTTCCAGCCGCCAGCTGATGCTGTGTTCGGGCGAGTTGGTTTTTTTCAAAAAACGGGTCCGAACTTTCCCGATCTGCGGAGCGCGAGCGTTCCAGGTGTTCATGTCGCGGAGGCTGTTGTAGTGGGATTGCCCCCGGTAGGTCAAGCGGATGACCGTGTAATTTAATCTGTGAAAGTCGAAGCTATCCTCATCCTCCTGCTTCGACTTCTTCCTATCTGCCTGTGCTTGTCGTTGCGGATGCTGGTGCGCAGCTCGACTGAAGCTAGTTGCACTACCAGCTGCTGATGCTGGGGGGTAGGAAGCGAAATTTACATTTTGCTGTTGCTGCATGAAGAGCAGGGGGTTATTATTGTAGTTGGCCGCGTAATTATTGTTCTGCGGATTGTTGTTCGAACTGCTACTTGAGCTCGCGCTACCACCTCCGCTATTGTTCACAACATTCGCCGCACCAGATCCACCCACCGCGGATACTGCGTGTGACCAGGCGGATTGCGCTGCTAAATCGTCCTCTATTTCCTGCATCGGATTGAAGTTTGAATTGGAGAAATTCGGGTTCACAGCTGTACTTATAGTTGTGCTACCTCCACCTGGTTGATGTACGAAAGGTGAACCGCCAGCATTTATCGGCCCTTTCGCGCTGCTCATTCCGGAGTGCTCGTGGAAGGTTTTATCAAAAGGAAAAAAGCCCCCACCCCATACTCCAAGCGAGATTTGTGTAGCGTGATTTGTGATCACAAGTTGTAACGCTGTCATGCTAGAAGAGATGTAGAGATGCGGACTGCAGTGCTGGCTGGCGTAGGAAAGCCTTGCGTCTTCAGCATGACAGGAACGAACTTGAAACGGGAAACAGCATGAAAACTTGCCTGCAAACGCGGGAGCAGCTGCGTCTCCTGGCCTTCTAGCAATACAAATCGAATTGTGTCAACTCAAATACAGCATCACAAATTTCGTTTTCGATAGGGGGAGGGGGGATTTTTCCTTTTGATAGGTTTTCTGCAAATTCCCGTCTGGGTCGTAAATCTCCACGCCGCTATCGTAGATCTCGCTCAGACACTGGATCTCCATGTCGTCCGCCCAGACTCCCAGTTGCTGCTTCCGGTCCACATAAGAATCAAAGTCGCCGTCCTCGTACACGTTCAGGAAGTTCTGAAAATGCGTATCCTGAGTAAAAACGTCCACACCCCAGAGTCAAGTTGAAAAATCTGCTACACAAATCTACCAGCTTTGATAGTTGCGCATGACAAGTTTGGCGTCGTATTGTGATCCTGTTTAGCTAGTTCAGCAGCATCACAGATCTAGAATATCGTGGTGATTCGAACATGACAAATTGCAAAACACGACTAGAAAACGCTCCTCATGGGCCTGCGCATGAGAACCATTTTAGGCATGCAGATTTGCACGACAACTCTGGGGTAAGAATGTTTTTGCGGAGGATAATGCGCCCTTTCCAGCCGCATGTACTCGAAACACTTTTTCCGAACTATCGAAGTGGAAAAAGCCCCCACCCCATACAAAACAGAAAATTTCTGTTGCTGGATTTCTCTACGCAAATCAGCGTTGTCTTGCAGGAAATGCTTGGAGGCATTTTCTACGCCTGACTGGGTAGGCAGAAGGCTAGCAGTTAGGCATGGCAGACAGCTTTGCAGTAAGCAAAAGCGCATGACAGATTGGCTGTGGAATGCTGCCAATGGCTCCCATTCGTCCCATACGCAAGACAGAGCTGATTTGTGGTCACAAACCAGCATTACAAATTCCCGTTCCGAGTACGGGGAGGAGAGCTTTTTCCTCATGATACGAACCATTTCGTGAAACTCCGGTGTGCCGTACATCTGGTCGGAAACAGATCGGTACAAACAGTTTCCGTCCGACGCCTGGACTTCCTCGTGCCAGTTCCGCTCGTTCGCGTTGTTTGAATGTGGATCGTCTTGAACAAAATTGTTGTTGCTGGTCACCATGCCGCTGTTTTGCTGTTGCTGCAACTGAAAATGGTCCGTCGTGTTAAAGTTCGGGTTTCCGCGGGTGGCGCGAGCCCTCTTGCGGTTGTTCGGGTCGATCGTCATGTTTTGAGCTGTATGATCTTCTAGTTCAACTGTAGATAGATGTTGTCCTCCCAAAAAATCTAAACTGATTTACACAGCCACAGTGTTGTAGAAGCTGCATCAAGTAGCTCTTAATACATAAGTACCACGCATTTTGTTTGTCCTGCAAAACTATGAATGGATGATGATTTTTATTTCAGAAGATGTTCCCTTAGGTGCAGCTACCAGCAGTCGTTTGTGTGCCACTGCCACCTATAGCGTCAGCACATAATGAACTTCAGTTGTAGCTGGCGCAACATATAATTACGGGAACACTGATGTCACTGGGTGATTTTAATAGTGTACTAACTGATTTTCGTGGGGGACGGATGTTGAACAAAAAAAAGTGAAAGTACTACTACAACACTACTAGTTCGGCTTCCTTTTCTTCATCTTCGCTGCTTGAGATAAGTACTACCAGTGGAAATGTTCGAAAATAAAGCAGTATCGTTATTTTATCGTAGGGTACTATAATTGGGATAACACAGCGGGTCTCTCGTCCTGGATGGTACTAGGATTTTGAAATGGGGATGATTTCTATCGTGAAGATGCTGTTGCTGACTCGAAGCGAAGCAAACAATAAAAACCGCAAAAATAAGTATTTAAAACCTGCTGTCGCTCAGTCTCGTTCTCGTCCTCAACATCTTTCGTGTAGGTAATTCTACTCGAGGGAGTGGTTCTTCTTTCATACCTATCTCAACATCTGCGCATGATCCTAAGTAGAGCACGGGAGAGTGGCAGCACCGAGTGTAGTTGGCTTCTCGCGTCATAAGGCAGGAGAAAAAAGCGAGTCAGGCTCCTTTGCCGCTTGTGACATCAATCCAAATCCAACAGCTCGTTGTACTTATATCGACCCGAGTGCTTTACTACATTCGAGCCGGCTAATTATATTACTCAACTCTCCGAGCGAGGATTTCGAACCGAGCCAGGAAGCTTTTCATCTCAGTTGTATAATTTCGACGATTTATTCCCAAGTTGAGTTTCAGAATTCATACGATTCTTATCTATGATTTTCGTCTTCTTTTCGCGGCCTGGTCGTTTTTAATATCGACTGCAATACTTACACATGTCTGGAAGGTCTGGAAGACTGTAGAAGCTTGCCATGCAGCTTCCGGATGCCCCAGAAGATGCGTAATGCAGGGCCGAGCAAGCATGACAGGTTCATCTGCGAGAGGGCAACAATAGACAGCTTTTGCTAATCTTGCAGTCGACAGACAAACTTCGCCTCACTGACAGAGACCATCACAGTTTTTCGTCACCTTTATCCGACACCTTTGTAGGAATTCTTTCAGTTCTCGGAAACCTTTTGTAGTAACTCTTTCAGTTCTCCCGCCGCATGCATTTCCAGCAATATCTGCGCCCCGCCCACAAACTCGCCGTTGACGAATAACTGCGGTATGGTCGGCCAGTCGCTTACTTCCTTGATGATCTCGCGAACGTCCTCCGATTTTAGAACGTCGACGAATATGTAGTCCTCGAATTCCTCCAAATCGAAAAGTTTGATCACTTGGGCAGAGAAGCCACACAGGGGTTCTTCCGGGTTGCCCTTCATGAAAAGCACGGCTTTGCTTTCAAATGCAAATATGTCTGGGTCTGAAAGATTGCAGGAGTTTGTCATGCATCTTCTGGGTCACGCAACTGGTCCCTGACGCACGCAAAAGCATTACAGATTTTGCGCAGACCTCCTGACGTCTATCCCGCATGAGAAATTCCTTTTTTGCGTAGCAAGAAATAGGAAGCTCCTGGTGCTTATGCAATACAAATTTTTTGCCTATTCCAGAAATCGCATGACAACTCCCATTTCTTGCAGAGGACCCAGACATGTTTGCAATGCATATTTGCTCCCCTTGATCAGATCGAGGATCTTCTGCTTCAGTTCTGGATTATTACAACTCCCGGCTGCTGGTTCTCCTGATGCAGGAACAGCGTCGGGAATTATCGTACCTCCCGGCTTGTCTGGAGTTTCGGTGGAAAAAGAACGCAGGTTGGTGATTGCTTGCAGGGTTACTATCGACGGCCTGAGGAGGTTCGGCCTTTCGAGGCGGGTAGAAGCGGCTTTGTTTTTCGGAGCGGGTCCATACAATGGTCTCCCGATGCTAGACGAGCTACTGAAGCTGTAGTCCCCGCCAGCAGAGGAAGGTTCTTGTGCTGGTAAAGCGACACGGTTGGAGGGCTGGTCGTGCGCCCCGACTTGATTTCTCACAGAAGCTGGCACTGCAGCTCGAGAAGCTGCACGACCCCCGCAGAGCAACACGGACACGGAGGGAAAAGCAGCTGGCAGCCGCCCAAAAGAAACCGACGAAGTTGCCATTTTGATGTGTGGTCTCTTGCAGTCTTGAACGTGGTCCGTACACGGGAAAACGAAAAAGCGAAAAAACAAAAAATAGAAAATGAAAATAAGTATCTGTCGAGTATGATTTCTCGTGTAAAAGATGTTTTTCTCTCTGGAATCTTGTTTACTTGCATGGAAAACTGAATAAACTTGCGATGCTCGTTGTGCACTGATTTCTCCAAAATCTGTGTTGGTTGCATAACCGACAAAAGCGAAGCTGCTTTTGTTATGCAAAAATGGAGTTTGTCATGGATGCGCACTACGGACGATGACAGAGCTTCTTGTTCTGAAACCTTGAAAAGAACAACTTGCGAAAAGATCAAAAAGCGGACTCAGGTTCATCAAAAATACCCGTAATCCAACTTATCCCTCCTGCGAACTGCATGTCGCGACAAGTTTTTAAATATGTGCTTCGTGAAAAGTAATCAATATTCATACCGTTGTACAGGTGCGTTTTTTAGTTCTTCGACAGCGAGCCCTTCCTTAACCGTGGCGGTTTCTCATCACATGACTCTCGTCGTGCCGACGTCGCAACAGCTCCAGTATCCTTGAAGATCATTCCATGCGTAGTGTAGTTCAGTTGTTCTCTTGAAGATTAATCCGCGGGTGAGACAGGAGCTGCAACTTGCGCAATATTCAAGTTGTTGTGCTCTACTTGCTTCGAATAAAGTAATACTACGCCGAGTCTTGTTGTAGTAGTTTCTCTACTTCTTTGCGTGCTGTAAATTGATAATTCCAATCTAGTTGTGACACTCCTTGTGAGACATAGAAATGAAGATCCAAGCCTTGTGCTCGTCGACTTTTTTAATTTACACAGAAAAGATATCAAATATGTTTTCCCCTACTCGGTTCTCAGCCTGACGATTTCTCTCTTGGACGGGTGGAAGGCACTAGAAGAGGTGGTACCATAATTATCGCTAGATTTACTCCTGTCAAGAACGACAAAGCCGCAACTGGCGAAGCCAATCGTTTTTCGTGCTGGTTGTCACGTTTTATTTTGGGCAAACAAAACGAAAAACAGCAGAACCCAGCCCGCGGACTGGGACAGGGAAGCAGGACACAAAGAGCAGCATAATAAAGGAGAAAAGGAAACAAAGCACGGCGAAAATGAAATCAAAAAGCCTACTAGGGGGGAGAAAACAAAAATCAAGTTTCTTTCCCAGTAAACCTCCCCTGCTGTGCGCCGGCTGCGGTGGTGCGTCCCCCCCTTCCTAAGGGCACCTACTTATCCGCTTCACAGCCATCCAAGGACTGTGGAGCAACAAGAAGGTAACTTCCACTACGCCGTCACTGCCGCTTGCACACGATCCAGCGAGGGCCCGCGTCAGATCCAGTCGCAGGTGGTGGTGACAGAGGTACAAGTACAACTAGGCACTTACCAACTCTGCACGACTGCGCCGGCGCATTTTTCCAGATGAGGAGAAGCCACAGCCTGGTGTTTTTTCCTCTTGTCAGTCCGCCTCCGATGGCAATAAAACAAAGGGGGTCCTAAAACTAGTACGTAGATGAAATTATAACGTGACAAATAGCACCATCGAATTGCTTCTCGTGCTGCACCACACAGGTGAATATCAAATGCAAAAATGTCTGGGTCTGGAAGAGCACAGCTTTGTAACGCACATTTTCCATGATCCATGATGTCTGTGATGTATGCCATAGCATCACAGATTTTTTGAGCGGTTATCTATGCGCATCCAGAGTGACAAACGCCCTCTCCGCGTAGCCAAATTTGAATCCTCTTGCTGGTCATGCAACACAGCTTTTTTTAGCATCCAAATGCAGCATCACAAGTTTGGCTCTTCCAGACCCAGACAACATTTTTGCATTTGATAGTGAAAGAGATGTGACTTATCCTATTTATGTTCCTCAAAATCCTTCATCACTTTCGCCGCAACTTTTTCCGCAGTAAAGCCGAATTCCTCCTTAAGCTTTCCGCCCGGAGCCGACGCACCAAAGCTGGACATGCAGATCATATGCATGGCAAATATGTCTGGCTCTGAGAATTATTTGTTGTGCTATAATTACTCGCATTTTTGCAAAGTGGCAGGCTTGTACTCGGCGGAACAGCATCAGATGTGGTCTGGCGAGGCTTGTTGCTGATTCATTCGTATTAAACCGCATGACAAATAACCGCAAATTATCCAGCACGACAAAACAACTGCCCAACTATCGTATTCATGCAATATACAGATCTTTCTGTCCTTGAAGTCTTGCATCACAAACCCAGTGTCCCACAGATATTTGCAATGCATAGATCACCGAATCCGCGTACTTCTCCAATCCGAAGGACGTGGAGCACGACTCGCAGTACACTTTGAAGGTCTTTTTCGGCAGCACTGATTCCTGGTACTGCTTCGTTTGTTCCGCGAACAGTTCCCAGCAGGGAAAAGACACTACGCGGACTTTCTTGATGTTCTTCTCCGCAAGAATCTTCTTCGCCTTCATCATCAAGTCCACCTCCTGCCCAGAGGCGGAGAGAATAATCTCTGGCGGCTCGACGGAGTCGGAAACGACATAGGCGCCCTTTGCTACTTTGTCCTTATCTGTGCCGACGACGTGCGGGGCGGTGGACCGGGAAAGGATGATAGCGGTGGGTCGGGTTTGGTTCTCGAGCCAGCACTGGTACGCACCAGCGGTCTCGTTACCTGCGAATGTTTTGTGACATGAGACCTATTACGATCTTAAAGCTTTCATGCAGTTCGACGCACCATCACAGCGCGCTTTATTTTCCATGCATATTCACGCATTTTAATTTATGACAAAAAAGAAGACTCCCTAGTACCGTCTGCTGGTCTGATCGCCAAGAAGTTCGGTGTCGCGCGCATCAGCTGCAGAACCTCCACCGGTTGGTGCGTTGGGCCGTCCTCCCCCAAGTCGATACTGTCGTGCGTCCCAATGTACAGCACCGGAAATTTGCTCAAAGCCGATAACCTGACCGATCCCCAGGCGTACCCGTAGAACACCGCGAAGGTGGCGCAGTAGGGTAGCGTCATGAAACTGTTTCCGTACTTCGCGTTGTTCTGTGCGTAGCTCATCATCCCGTTGCAGATTCCCGCCATCGCGTGCTCCCGCACACCGAACCGGAGGTACCGCCCCGTTGGGTTGCTGTCCTGAAAATCGTCCACGTGTTTTGTGTTGCAGCTCGGTGTATCCACTGCAAATATCCCTGGATGTCTGCAAACCTGTAATGCTGAATGGTCATGCTTGAGCGTGCCTTTCAGTGCAGTGCAGCATCACAAATTTTCTTAACGCTTTCTGATACTTAGTGCGCATTACAAACTGCGACTTTTTACGACGAGACTGTGGCGCTTTTATTGCTTTTCTGCAATACAGATTTTCCAGGAATGCTGGACACGCAATACAGATTCCACCTTTAATTCCAGACCCAAACATATTTGCAATGCATATGGTGCCAAATCTGCGCACCCGCCGACTAGCTCCGGTAACTTGTTTACCAGTGCTTTCAGACACTCCCCGGAGTACACCCTCGTTGCCGCCGCTTTCGAGGTACCTGGATCGTAGGACGGCAAACAGGACTTCCAGTCCGCTGGCAGCTTCCCCTGTAATCTCCGGGACAGTTCTTTGCCGAGGTCGGGGAACTGCTGCTCGTAGTTGTGGAGCATCTTCTCCCACTGCGTGCACATTGCGTTCCCGACTGACCCGTGGGCTTCGAACCTGATTTTCATGAAAAATGTCATCGTACTTGTTGTGCATCACAAACCCCCTATGTGTAGCTGAGCCTCGCATTACAAACATCAACATCACGAAGCAATTATCTATTTTTCAAAACTCTGTACATCTGTTTCACCGCCGTTGGAATGGCGAATTTCTATCCAAGAAAAAAACTGCGTTAGTGTAACTTTGTAGGAAGAGCAGCATCACAAATTCGTTTTGCATTACAGGAAAAACCTGTCATGCGTAGCTAGTACGTGCAAACACGTATGAAAGTGGCCTATGACGCACACTCAGCATGACAACTGTAACTGTTTTGCATTTTCTGCATCACAAATTTAGACTTACACAGTTTTTTTCTAGGATAATTTCGCCTCTGCGTTCATTCCTAACTGCTTCTTCATCGCGGTTATGACATCTGCCCCCAGCGTATCCAGGAAAAAACTGTGTAGTAAGTGTAACTTTGTAGGAAGATGAGCCGCATCACAAATTCCTTTTGCATTACAGGGAAATAATAAACCTGTCATGCGCAACTAGTACCTTCAGTGAACAAAACACGTATGAAAGTGGCCTATGACGCAGCAGCACATCCGGCATGACAATCGTAAACAGTTGTGCATTTTCTGCATCGCAGATTCGCACTCACATAGGTTTTTTCTTGGATACAGTGGTGCCCCGTGTGTTTTTTCGCTCCCCGCTTTCTCGCAGCCGTACCCGATGGTAGTTTATCAAATGCAAAAATGTCTGGGTCTGGAAATTTGTGATGCTAAAGTTTGGATAAGACTGGCGCTCTCAAGTGCAGCCCAGCATGACAAGTATACTTGACGCCGTCTGATGCGTAGCACGCATGACAAACTGCGTTTTTGCAAGAGGAAAAAGCACCGCCTTTCATCTTGCTGGCTGTGCAATACAGATTTCTCAGGAATGCCAGACATGCAACACAAGTTCCACTTTTCCAGACCCAGATATTTTTACAATGCATATAGTTTTCATGATAAGGATATGCATTGCAAACATCGATCATCTCGGTCTGGATTTCTATATGCAACATTTCTTCAAGGACACGAACAAGATAGATCTGTATTATGCATGAAAACGATTTATCTTGGGCAGTTTTTTGTCGCGCTAGTTGGCCGTTTGCCATCCGAAAAATTTGTCATGCGTGTCAACACTTCCGTAGAAATAAAGATCGCTCTGTCCTAACGCAACTACACTCAGCAACACAAATTCACTGCGTTCTACTTCCAGACATCCGCGGTGGATTTAAGTATTTGCATTTGATAAACGAACGTTGGCTTTGAACTCTGGGACTTTGCGAGTGTCACCGCAGCCTGAAATTGCTCTGGGTCCTCAGCGTCGCCTCGTTCGATGGTTAGTACGTTCCAACCGTAGGCTTCGAAACTGTTTTTATTTTTGTAGAATTCTACTTGCAAAAACTGCATGAGAAACGTTTAAAACGTTGCGTTGATAATGATATTGGAGCCGCTGCATCACAGATTCAATTTGGACAAGCAACTACCCCCTCTACTAGTATGAAACATTTCTATACCGCTTCCCGACATTCTCCGTGAACGCCAGCTCCGTGCTACCGTCGATGGAAATCTTGTTGTCGTCGTAAAATACGATCAACTTCGACAACTTCCAGTGCGCAGCGAGACTGCAATATCCCAGAGAAAAAATCTAGAAGGGCATATAATTTGTATTGCAAAAATGAATACACAGAAAATTTCGTCATGGACGGCCCCAAAAAATGCTGTTTAGAGTCCGCAAAAAAGATTTTTTTATGTATTTACTTTCGCATATACAAATATGACCTGCCTGCTTTTTTCTGTGTGATATGCAGGCCTCCGAAGCCACCCCCTCCATCATGCAGCCGTCCCCGGTTAGCACGTAGGTGTAGGATATCCTGTGTAAAAACATCCCCACCCCAGAGTTGTCATGCAGATCTGCAAGCGCAAGAGCATTTGTAATGCGCATTCCCATGAGAGGCATTTCTCATCGTATTTTGGAACTTGTAATGCTGTAAGCAGGATAACGAGATGGATTTGTTATGCGGCTCCCCTTGCTAAACTGCATTACACTACAGCCTGCAACTTGTCATGCGTGGCTCCCAAAACTTCGAGGTTTGTGTTGCAAAATCCCCGTCTTGACTCTGGGGTGGGGACGTTTTTACAATCGATATAGGAGTCGAAGAGCGGGAACCCGGGCTTGTTAAACCGCGCGGCCAAATGCTTCTCGCATAATGCCATCCCCACCGCGTTGGTAATGCCCTGCCCAAGGGGTCCGGTGCACACCTCCACCCCGGGCGTGGCGAAGTTTTCTGGGTGGCCCATCCTATGTAAAAACGTCCCCACCCCATAGCTGTCATGATAATCTGCAAGCATGGTAAAAAAGTTTCTCATGCGGAGCCCTATGAGAAGCGTTTTCTCGTCGCGTTTTGGAATTTGTGATGCTTGAATCAGCATGATAGGCTAGGTCTGATGCTGCCGGAGCTAACTAAACAAGACTACAGCACCCAGAGGCCAAACTTGTCATGCGCAGCAACCAAAGCTGGTTGATTTGTCTAGCAGAACTCCCATCTTGACTCTGGTGTGGGGACGTTTTTACATAAGATATGGCCCGGGGTTTTGCTATGGAGCTGGCGGAAGAGCTTCAGGTCGTCCAGAGAAACTTGGTAGCTGATAAAAAGGTTTATTTTAGACGCATAAAAACTTACTTCACCTTTTGAATTTGAAAACAAATCTACTGCATGACAAGAATCTGATGTCGTCCATATATCACGATCGATCGCAGGAGAAAATTGGTTCTCACTCGTGCTGCTGCCGGAAATTATAGGCTACGCCGATAATAATAAACCTATACCCTGTCAAGTGCAGCATGCAGTATTGCAGCGCGCACGCGTGTCCGTTCGATAGAACAAAGCGATTATCAAATGCAAAAATGTCTGGGTCTGGAAGAATGCAACGCGTGATGCTATTTTTGGAATCTAAAAAAATCTGCATTGCATGAGTAGCAAAGGGAATGCAATTTTTGCTACGCTGAGAAAGCATTTGTCATGCGGAAGAGGCATCAAGAAGCCCTCAGAATATCTGTATTGCTAGAGTATGCATCACAGACATCATGGCTCACAGAATCTTCCAGACCCAGACATTTTTACAGTTGATAGCGATCCCGGTTCAGCCACTTCGGATTCTCCGGGGAGAAATGCATGATCTTCCCGAATATCAACTGCAAAAATGTCTGGGTCTGGAAGATTGCAACTTGTCATGCTGTTTTTGGACTCTAAAAAAATTTGTGTTGCATGACCCAGCAAGAGGGGCATAGTTTGCGCTACACGGACAGGGCATTTCTCATGCGGAAGGTGCACCAGGAAGCCCTCTAAAAGTCTGCGATGCTAGTCCTGCATTACAGGCATCATGGGTCATGAGAAATATGCATGACAAGTCTTGCATTCTTCCAGACCCAGACATTTTTGCATTTGATACCGAACAACGCAGCCGCTAATGGTGCGCACCCCATTGGCGCTCCCGGGTGGCCGGAATTCGCCTGCTGAACCATGTCCGCAGCCAGGCATTATCCGTAGGAAAAACGTCCCCACCCCATACTTGTCATGCAGATCTGCATGCTCAGCATGTGTGTCATGCAGGTCTCCATGACAGGCATTACCTAGTCGCGTTTCTGAATCTGTCATGCGCCAATCAGGATGACAGAGAAGTGGATCTGTGATGCGTCTGAACTAGCTAGGCACGACTACACTGCGTAAGTAGCCAAACTTGTCATGCGTGAGTCCCAAAGATGCTCGATTTGTCTTGCCAAAGTTCCAACTTGACTACGTGGTGGGGACGTTTTTACAAGGGATAGGCATCGGATCGTGTTTACGGCTAAAACGGATTTCTCATCGTGCGGACCTGGTGGATTTATATGATTGGCATAATTCGCCATGAATTCAGCTCCACAAAGAAGATGAAAACGCTACTAGCTTGTCTTCGCCAGGTCCGCATGAAAAATCCGTTTTGTTCTCATGCAGATTTCTACACTACATGTACTCATAGTGTCGACGTAATATCACTTACCTTTCGCAGACTGCAGGTCGGCTTTCAGCCGTTTAGCAGCAGGCTCCCCCGCACCAGCGGTCATGGTCATAGTGGGTTTATTCACGACAATATCGGCGGATCAATTTCGAAGTACTTATTATATAGGTGAAACTTTTGGTTACACAAAAATGTTGCACTATTCTGACTCAGTGCACTAGAAGTTTGTTTCGGAGTTCTTTTTGTATTCAGAAGATTACCGTCAAAAATCAGTTGTTTCCCGTTTCGTCCGCTCCTAATAATGGAGCTACTTCTCAAACAGTTCTGAGGACAAATCGGTTGAAATGAATCGGATCACAGACAGGTGTCGCTTGTTTCCAAAAACTGCTTGAAAATTTGTCTGCACCCGCAGCAAAGAACTTTGCAATTTGCCGTCGCTTATTGGGTCGTTTTGATATAAAAATGTGCACAAAACAATTCTAACTTTGGCTCGGGCACAGAGGACCACTTGCGCACCGGACGCAGCTTCGCGACACTGTGGCAAAACTTCCGAAATGTTGAACAGTGCGCGAGGTTCCTCTTCCTTTTGTCCTCGACCACCAGCGTAGGCGAAGGCGTTAATTTCGCACTACAACTTCTTTGCTCCAATTTGACACGCGGCTTTGGATTTTCGCAAAATGTCAATATCATTGTGTGTTGCTCGTAGAAGTTGTTCCGCAACACAAGTAGTACCGACTCGATGCTGCTGCATGTAAGAAAGATCTAGTCGCTGCGCTGTAAAACGCTGCTGCAAGAAAAAAATGATCTGGGCTTTGATATTGAACAGCTTTTGCAAACTCTACTTCAGACACTTTTCACGGAAACTACGCCGCGCTTTGTTCGATAAGACTATGCGAATGATTTCCTGTAGAAGGCGCAGCGATGTTGCACGGGGCGAGCCAGCACAACTCCGATGCGCTCTAGGTAAAGATTCGGAGAGGCATTCATTTTTATGGAGAATGAGGTGCAGGTAGAAGTTTACCCCTTTTCTGTGGCTCAACTACGAGGGCAAACGGAAATGGAATGCAAACAATCGTACAATTACTACTGCAATTTAACGCCGCTGTTAGTAGGCAGCTTGATTCTTTTGCTTAATAAAGGTACATTTTTATTGGAGATCCAACATGAAATAAAGGTAGTGGAGGCATTGTTCGAAATAAAACTGGAGGTGCTAGTAAGGCTCTGCATTGTAAAAGAAAAAAGAAGCTGTTCGCCATTTTCCCGCTGTGCCACCGATCTGGCACCACAACCGGAAAGAAGACGCTTGCCGCAAGTTGTAGCTTTCACACACAGCAGGAAAATGAACTGTGCTAGCGTGTTATGGAAAATAAGGACAGACTCGAGAATTATCGCAAGCACCTCGAGAAAGAGAAAAACGTAAATGTGGAAAATATACATTTTCACATAGAGCAGTAGTGCCAGTGTAGTTCTTTATAACTGCATTCTACAACTACAAGACTTATCTCGTCGTAACCCAGCATTCTGTCAAATTCTTCTCAGAACGGCGTGCACCTGGAAGCGATGTTCAGGGCGCAGTCGGTTTGAAAATACGTGCACCTTGTGAACCGCAGTTTGTCGACCTCCTGCTTCGACACCCTATGCTTTGCAAATATGTCTGGGTCTGGAAACTTGTAATGCTAAAAATGCATGATATTCTCACTGCAATACGCAGCCAAGCATGACAACTTTTGCGGGCTGCTAGGTGTTGCGTATTCCGCATGACAAACTGCGTTTTTGCATGACATGCAAGAGAGCCTCTTCGCGCTCACGCAACACAGATTTGAGAACTAGGAGATGTCTTCATGACAAACTTCCAGACCCAGACATATTTGCAGTTCATACACCCCCGCCAGGAGCAACACCTGCTTGGCCACCGGATCCTCGCCCCGCAGAGGGTACTCCACGACCGTTTTTGTGTGGAAAAATGCCCCCTCCCCATATCAAAATGGAAATTTGTGATGCTGATCTGTGGCCACAAATCGGATTACTCTTGCAGAAAATGCTTCTCGATATTTTCCAAGCCTGTTCGAGTATGCAGAAGGCTAGCGATGAAGCATGGCAAACAGGTTTGCAGTAGTCGAAAGCGCATGACAGACTCGCTGTAGAATGCGCCACAATACTCCCATTAACCTATAGGCAAGACAAATCTGATTTGTGTACGCAAACCCAGCATCACAAGTTTCCTTTTCGACCATATGGGAAGGGCGCATATTTCCTTTTGATAACCGTTTTTGTGTGGGTGTCGTAGGTATCAGACAAGATCAAATCCTATCAAATGTAAAAGTGTCTGGGCCTGGAAGAATCCGAAACTTGTTATGCTGTTTTTGCATGACACAGAATGTCTGTCATGGAAGCCCTAGCATCACAGATCTTTAGAGGCCATCCTGGTACCTATTCCGCATGACAAATGCCCTACACGCGTAGCACAAACCGGACTTCTTTTGCTGGTCATGCAATACAGAATTTTTTAGAGTCCAAAGTTAGCATCACAAGTTCCAACCTTCCAGACCCAGACATTTTTGCAATCCATAAATCCACCTTTCGTGGGTTCAAACTCACCATCGAGTGCGACGTCGAACCACCCAACGCGCCGGCGCTGGAGTTGAACTTGCTGTCATCAGTTTCGTCGAGAAACTTGGAACCTGATTTTCAAATCGAAATTATGTTGCTAATGTGGGGAGCTTGTTTGTTGCCATGCACAGAAGTGCCCCACAATGAATATAATTATCGGGGGCGTTAAGAACTGCAACATCCTTGTCCTACACGACCTTGCAACACAAAAGCTACTACTTGCTTTTGTACCTCCCGTGTCTCCCCCCGGACTGAGTTCCTCGGGGTCCTCGCTTTTCACCAAATTTGGACTCGAGGCAGTCAAGTTCTGGCTCACGTAACTCAAGTTCGTCAGGTGATTCTCCCGGAGCCGGTGTCGCAGCAACTCTGCTAGATAAACCGACTGTTCGTTCGGCGAGGTCACGTCGTGGATCCCGTGAAAGAGCCGAATCCGCCTCCGCGGCAGCCGCTCGAACAGGAGGGGGTGTCTTGCCAGGAGCTGCAGCGGGGAATGCTCTTCGATTTTCTCCTATGCATTGCAAACATGTGGTCTGCACACTAAGATTGCAAGGCTTGTCATGCACATTTCGCATGACCCAAGGTTTGTCTGTGATGCATGCCCTAGCACCACAGAGTTTTTGCGGACTTCTTCATGCGTATGATCGTCCCGAATGACAAATACACTCTCTGCGTAAGTAGCAAAAACTGGAAGTCAACTCCTCTTACTGCTCATGCAATGCACATTTCTTTTTCACTCCACAGGCAGCATCACAAGTTGCACTCTCGTTCCCGACCCAGACTACATATTTGCATTTGATATCTCCTCCACCCCGGCGAACATTTGGATGATTTCCGCGGGGATCGCCGCCTTCGCGAGGTGATCCTGCATATGAACTGCAAATATGTCTGGGTCTGGAAGAGTCGGGGCTTGTCATGCACATTTTGCATGACCCATCAGGTCTGTGATGCTGGTGCTAGCATCACAGATTTTTTGAGAGCTTCTTGATGCTAATTACGCATGACAAATGCCCTCTCCGCGTGCCAAGAGCTGACTCCTCTTACTGCTCATGCAACACAGATATTTTTAGAATCCGCAGACAGCATTACAAGTTCCACTCTTCCAGACCCAGACATGTTTGCATTTGATCCTGCAAACCCGGCAAATCGTACACACCCGACCACCCGAAAAAGTTCGCAAACTTAAACTCGTCGGTACCCAGGAGGGCGAGCAGAGCCAGGTGCGCGCCGGCAGACTGGCCACACAGAGTAATTTCGTTCGGATCGATGATGGGCAATAGCTTCGGTTTATGGTCCAGCTGATGTGTACTACCAGCAGCTGCCGAATGATCACCACCCCCGCCGCCCACTTGTTGCTGTTTCAAGCTCGCATTGGAACAACAACTCGGGTTGTTGCTGTTGGGGATGTTCTGCTTCACCCACCGCAGCGCCTGCAAAACGTCGTCAACCATCTCGCGGAAGGTGGCGAATGGAAAATTCCGGTAGTCGATGGAAATCGAGACCACCTTCCCGCTCTCCGCTAGGTGTCCGCTCAACGCTGCACACCAGTACCGATGGCCGATCGTCCACGCGCCGCCAGTCACGACGATGACGAGCGGAAGCTTGTATGCTGAGCAAAAACGTCCCCACACCAGAGTCAGGATGGGAAATCTGCTAGACAAATCACCAGGCTTTGGCTGTTGCGCACGACAAATTTGGGCTCGCAATGTAGTGGCGCTTAGCTAGTGCAGCAGCATCACAGATTCAGCACAACATGCAGACTTAAGCATCACAAATATCAAAACACCACTAGAAATTGCTTCTCATGGGTATCCCATGAGAAATATTTTCAGCATGCAGATATGCATTACAACTCTGGGGTGGGGACGTTTTTACAAATGATAGCTTGTAGTTCGGATTTTGCAAGTCCTTTTCCGTCAGGTTCAGCGGGTAGAAAACTTCCAACACATTCCGGCTGTGCTTTCCGTACTGGAAGGTCTCCGTGTAGCGGAAATTCTTGTACGAGTTGTTCTCACCGGTGGATCCGGATGAAAAGCTTTTACCCTGTGGTCCACCACCGATCAGCTTCCTTCCGCCGTACACGTACCTCCACCACACCCAAATGATAGCTATGCATTGCAAAAGCAAATAAAGTATAATTGCACTGCTATGATAAAATTGCATGACAAGAAAATTCTCGACATAGTTGCAAAAATGGATTTTCTCATGCGCGACATTTTATTTCAGGTAAGATAGCATGGCTCTGTAGTCAACATGCCAGACTCCTGCAGTACGAAATTATACTTGCTTCATGCTCAGGATACCCCCGGGAAAAACGCAAATCCCGACGATGACGATCCCCTGCAGGTACCGAATGAAGGTCAAGATCCACTGCGTCCAGAACAATGGGTTGAGAGTAATCTGAATCAGCCAGAAGTAAAGTCTCGGGAACCGAAACACCCGTTTATTTTTCCCCTGCTGTTTTGTTACAATCAAAAGCGCCCCCATCCCAGAAGCTGGCAGCATTTTCACGTGTATTGCAAACCTTTCCAATGAAAACAATCCCCGTCTTGCATATACCAGCATCACAAATTCGCCATGCTGAATAGCAAAAATTTGTATTGCAAAAGATCCCAGAAAGGGCGGCGCTTGTCATTCAAGCGATGCTGTATACGACTAGACTCTGCATCACAAAGATTCATAGTGCTTTCATGCAAGACAAAAAGTTTTCATTTGGAAACTTCGCATCACAACTTATGGCAACTTTCGGGGTGGGTGCATTTTTCATTGTGATATGCTTCTGGAGGTACTCTTCCCGCGCGTCCGGGGAGTTGGTGAAGGGGGATGCGTATGAATTGCAAAAAGTGTCGTACTCGTATAAATGCATTACAAATTTTCCCAGCGTGAGAAATAAAACTTGTAATGCGGTTTTGCCTTAAGAAAAACATTTGTAATGCAAGACTTGCATTTATACGAGTACGATACTTTTGCACAGGATAATGCGTAGTTGCTATCCTCTGAAACGGAGCCGACGGAATTGTACGAGTACCGGTTGCTGGAGCGATTCGAAGCCGTGCTGTACCCACGATTCCGCCCGCCGTGCTGCGGATATGAATTGCACAAGCATCGCACTTCTAGTATGAATTGCATTACAAATTTCCTCAGCATGAGAACTGGAATTTGTGATGCTGATTGACGTTAGGAAAAAGATTTGTAATGCATAACTGCAATTTTTACCACGAGTACGATACTTTTGCAATACATAGCGGATGGATGTTCGCGATTTCCACGTAGAACAGATGCAGCCAGAACTTCTTCACCGGTCGCTTGATAAACTTGTAGCACTCGGTCACGATGGTTCGGCACAGAAACGGGATGAAGGTGACGATGAAAATCACGGACGAATAGAGAATGTAGAAGTAGCTTTCCGCGGTGGAAACCTTCTTCGTGGACGGTCCTTGTGGGTTCCCCGTGCTGCTCGTGTATTCTTTCGTACCACTGTGCTGCCCGACCGAGCGGGACACCTGCCGGATCTGCGACCCGTAGTTCATCTGCGTGTTCACGGTTTTATCCAACAGAAAAAAGGCTAGAGCACCTCCACATTATGCAAAAATAAACACACAGCAAAGAAAATCTGTCATGGGCGGGCCCATAGCCATAGCACGCTGCTCTTGCTACGTAGCATGTTGTGCTTCTAGCTTTTTTCTGTAGGATATGCCCGGGGCGACAGCTCCGAACTGCTGGTGACCAGGGAATTCGCTCCAGACAAATCCTCCGATGGGGTGTAGTTCCAGCTGCGGAGCAGGTTCTCAAACCGCGTACGGTCGACGTTGAGGGACTGAAATAGCTCGTTTTCGTAGCGGTTGTTGGGCACATTGAAGGTCCACTCGTCCCCGCGGTAGACGTGGATCAGACCGTAATCCGCGTCATTGGTCGGTAGAATCAGCGGCGAATTCGACATCGGGGAGGATATCTGTGGCGACCCGGGTGAGGCCGCGGGGAGGTAGTGCCGCCGCGGGGTTTCCGGCATAGAAGCAATACCGCAGCTTTTGTTGTTCACCAGGGGGTCGTTTAATTTTTGACTTAAAAAAGTTTTCGCTCGGTGTGGTCCTCCTCGAAGAGGCCCACAGGTGAAAACAACTATGAATTACGATGTTGTCAGCACGGAGGAGTAGGTAGTGATTCCCTTTCATCTCGGTGAGAAAAAATAGTGACGAAATCACATAAACCAAATGGCAATGAGCACGCACCCTCCACACTCTTTCTTTTCACGCTTCTGTGCAAAAACAGCAAACGTTGGCTACTGCGGCATGCGGAACGAGGCGCAACTACCTCAAGAAAATGCCTCACACCTCCAGCAGATGTAGTTGTGGAAGTTGTTGAAAAATGTCTCTGCACCACGCAACGAAGGAGGAAAAGTCTACCGCGCTTACTTCTATCTCTCAGTGGCCCTTGTCAATTTTTCCAAAACACAATGCCGCCGCGCTACTGATCCCGAACAACAGACGAAATACAGTAGGAGGGTCAGTGAGACTTAGTCACACAAGAACCGCAGTCAATGACGCCTCGCCACCTTTTGGTGCTATTCCCCCGATTTCGCTGCCAGCCAGCCTTCGTCGCGCAGTGCGGTCACAGAGTTCGTATGCCAATGAGCCATGGCGCCTCGCAACCGCCCGCTTTCGCCGCCCTTCCTGACGGCGGTCAAAAAATTAAGTAACACACTGTGAAGAGGCCACGGCGGCGCGCCTTCGCCCCGCCGCGCCATGGACAAAAATGCCGGGCGGGGGCCGTTGAGGGCCGGAGCGTCCGGCCGGGCGCCGCACTTGGTCACCCAAAATAAGCGCCCTGGCCTGGCTGTCCTGCCTAGGGTCGGCAATTCTCATCCGGGGCGCCGACCAAGCCACGCACCGGCTCGCCTGGGCCTCCGCAAGGGCCTTGCTGCTGCTGCGCGCGCACCTTCGTTCGGACCCGACCAACAGCGGGGGGCCGCCACCCCCGGAGGTCCGGCGCAACGCCGCGGCGCCGTCGCGCGCCGGGCCCCGTCGCGATACCGCAGGGCCCGCAAATACTGGCTGAGCTGGGTGGGACCTTTGTGCGCACGCGCGTCGTCGGCTGCCCGTCCTGCTGGCCCTGAGTGCCGCCGTTCACCTCGGCGGTGTAATGGCCAGAATTCTTGGGCTCGCGGGGGGCCGTGGTGCAAAGTCACCGCATGGAGTTCGTACGTTTGCGACGCAGGGCCCTTAGGGGCTGGGGCGCGGCCGGCTGCGGGGGCTTCCCGCCGGCTCTGGCAGTCGGCGTCGGCGCCGGTCGCGGGGGCGGCGGATAGGCTTCAGCGGTGGGCGTCTTGATTCCGCGCTCCAGCCGCGCCGCGGGCGCATGTTTTGCCGCATATCGCTCCCACTCGTCTTGTTCCACGCACAAACGCCCAAGCCCCTTGCCACAAGGCCGCCCTTTGGAGTAGGCGAAGGTCTTCCCGGCGGAACCGCGCGAGCTTCCTGGCTGGGTCGTCGAAAGGTGCGGGGCACTGAAGTCCAACCAGGTCGCCGCTGATCTGCCACCGCGTTCGCCCATAATTCCGACACTGCTTCGCCGTGGTTCTCCATCAAGAAGCAGGCACACGAAGCAAAATGTTCGCTCGGTGTGGAGGTTCTGCTCCTCGTGCACAGATGAAAACAACTATGAATGTCGTATGCACAGTGAGAATAAACGGGGTAGATCAATTCATCTCAACATAAACAATGAGCACGCACACACGTCGCTCTCTGAAGTGCTTTTGCGCAAATTCATTCACAGTCCGGCTCTGCGCCGAAACGCACTTACCTCAAGAAACTCAACAGAACTTGCAAAGCTTATTAAAGCTGTATCTCCGCACGGCGCGAAGAAGGAAATCGTATAGATACGCACTGCTATCTCTCCGTGTCCGCGGTCGCCCTCAGAAGTTTTATCACAGAGGTCTTGCGTGTCCTCGTTCTTGCTACTGCCGTTGAAAATACCGAACAAATGAAGACCTACAGCAGTTTCAGCTGTAGAAAAACTTGAGTCACATCTGGCGCGTCTTCTTTCTGGCAAACTTTATTTCTCAATCGCCATGAAGTAAAATCAAAGAATTCATATGTCTGTGCTTCACTTGTATAAGTCTGATTTTTATCAGGTCTGCTCAGTTATACTTTCAAACCTCAGGAGTTGCAAGGTCACGCAGTTGGATCACAGGACAGCAGTCGTGCTAGGGTATACTACTTTCTATACTGTTCTCGCCCAACATGACTACACGATCATCCTGCCTCTCGTATGAACAATCTCCGTGCAAGAACAAAGCACCAAAGACTTTTTAACTTTGTCTCGACGCTGCCACGACATCAAAAACAACCTCCTCCAATGATCACCACCAGTCTCTTACTTCGTCGGCGGGATGTAGGCGTTCGTGTACAAGTGCCGGGCTTTCTTCAACATCGCCATCTTGTTGTCCTTCCGCTCGATGTAATCCCCAGTCGACCCAACATCTCCGAAGAAGAACAAGCTACTCCCAGGCGAGTCGATCCCGTTGTCCGGGAAAGTCTTCGTGTCCGGCGAATCCCGCCCGTACGGCATCGTGTTAAACCGGTAGTTCAAAAACTGGTCGGAAATCGCCTCCACACCATCGTGGGCGACGGCATCCGGGGTCAGGTACTTCGTTAACTCGCTAAAGTCCCGCTTCTCCGTATCCTGTGGAAAAACGTCGCCGCCACCCCAGAATTGAAATGAGCTGCACTGCAAGATAGCAACACAAATCCACAAGTTTTGTGTGTTGCACATGTTGACAAGCTTGGGCTCGTAGTGTCGTCCTAATTAGCATTTTAAAGCGCATCACAGATCGATCATCTTATTCTGGTTCCAGCATGGCAAGTCGCCAGATAGCATTAGAAACTGCTGCTCAGCATGGGCGTGCGCATGAGAAACTTTTTGGGTTTGCGGATTCGCATGACAAAAACTCTGGGGAGATGGGGACGTTTTCACTATGGATACTCCGTGGCTTCCTGGATCGCTTGGTCCCACAACTTTTCCAAAGCGATTACTTTCCTGATAAGTTTTATTTCTGCAAGATCATTACTTCCTATTCGTATATCGTATTCTGTCGTCCTTTACGTGCATTACAAAAATTCAGTATCACCTCGTTTCCGCATCACAAATTTTGAAGAACCAGAAAAATAAGTACATGTTGTATTTCTGCATGCGCTGTTCCAGGTCCTCGGACTCGGAGAGGAAGAAACTATGCATTGCAAATATGTCTGGGTCTGGAAACTTGTGATGCAAGGAAGGGAATAGTGAGCTCAGTGCAATGCGCTGCCAAGCATGACAAGTTTTTTTCATGTTTCTGAGTTGCGTATTCCGCTTGAGAAACTGCGTTTTTGCATAACTACGGGGAGGAGGAGCTCTTCGCGGCCACGCAATACAGAGTTCAGAGTCATGCCAGATTAGCATGACAAATCTCGTCGCAACCTCCCAGACCCAGACTGATATTTGCATTTGATAAAATCCACTACCCCACATCTTCGAGGTTAGCTCGTACATCCGCAGCTTCTCGATTGCCATATACGCATCGGTTTCCGAGACAACGTACCTGAGCAAGGTAAGTTTTGGCTCTGTAGTCTCGTCGCCCATCTTTTTTCTTTTTGTCCTACTTGATCTTGATCTTGAATGAAGAACTGCATGAGAAATAATGCTGCTACCATGCACGCCCGGCATCGCAGAAAAAAGTATCAAAAAAAATTATTATACGAGACAAACAGGTTGTATCCGAGCAAAACGCCCAGCACGCCGAGGCATTTCAATCCGAAACCCGGCAATTGCCGATCCCACTCCGCCACTGCTGGCCCGAGTGAACTGCCGTACATCTTTACGACGAAGTCTTTCACCGACGTCATCACCAATTCCATCGTTGGCCGCTTGGACCGGAGCCATAACCTGGGGATCATGATGATGAATCAGCGGGGTTTTTCATCTTCATTGTAAGTGGGGTAGTGCATAAAAAGATTTCACAACGAGTTGAATTATCTGTCTTCCGCGACCGAATAATTTTATCCGACTTCCTCAGAACTCACTACTTTGCGTGAAGGCTACAGCAGTTGCAAGTGGGGTATTGTCGGCTGTGAGACTATGTGCGTGTGCGTGTGCGAGTGTGCTTGGACATTTGCACACGCACACGCACACCCTGGATCTGCGTGGTGGCGGTGTGCACACGCACACGCACATCGCACACGCACATCGCGCGCGCGCACAGCTGTGAGATTGCACTCGCACACGCACACGCACATCGCACTGATGTGCGTGTGCGTGTGCGTGTGCGTGTGCGAGTGTGATTGCACATTTGCACACGCACACCTGGATCTGCGTGGTGGCGGTGTGCACACGCACACGCACACGCACACGCACATCGCGCACGCACATCGCGCGCGCGCACAGCTGTGAGATTGCACACGCACACGCACATCGCACTGATGTGCGTGTGCGTGTGCGTGTGCGTGTGCGTGTGCGTGTGCGTGTGCGTGTGCGTGTGCGTGTGCGTGTGCGTGTGCGTGTGCGTGTGCGTGTGCGAGTGTGATTGCACATTTGCATACGCACACGCACACGCACGCCTGGATCTGCGTGGTGGCGGTGTGCACACGCAAACGCACATCGCGCACGCACATCGCGCGCGCGCACAGCTGTGAGATTGCACTCGCACACGCACACGCACATCGCACTGATGTGCGTGTGTGTGTGCGTGTGCGTGTGTGATTGCACATTTGCACACGCACACGCACACCTGGATCTGCGTGGTGGCGGTGTGCACACGCACATCGCGCACGCACATCGCGCGCGCGCACAGCTGTGAGGTTGTACTCGCACAAGCACACACACACGCACACGCACATCGCGCGCGCGCACAACTGTGAGATTGCACTCGCACTCGCACACGCGCACGCACATCGCACAGCTCTAAGATTGCACTCGCACGCGCACACGCACATGCACATCGCGCGTGCGCACAGCTGTGGGGTTGCACACGCACACGCACATCGCACAGCTGTGAGATTGCACTCACACACGCACACGCACATCGCGTGTGCGCACAGTTGTGAGGGTGCACTCGCACACGCACACGCACATCGCGTGCGCGCGCAGCTGTGAGGTTGCAAGTGCACACGCACACTTGCACACGCACACGCGCTTGTGCGCGTGTGCACGCGCGAGCGAGATTGCACACGCACACGCACGCCGCGCTCGCACCTGTGAGGGTGCAAATGCACACACACACTCGCACACGCACACGCAAATGCGCTCCCAATCGCACCCGCGAGATTGCAGCTGCAGTTGCACGACAAGCACATGCACATACGCACGCACATGTGCGTCACCGCCCACCTCGAGGTGGGCGGGGCGGTGACAGCAAGGTCCGCTCGGGCGCCCACCTGGAAGAGGGCTGGGCGGTGACAGCGAGGTCTCGTCGAGGACGTGTGTCACCGCCCCGCCCACCTCGCTCGAAGTGGGCGGGGCGGCAACAGCGACGAGGTCGGGTCGACGACGTGCGTCACCGCCCCGCCCAACTCGAAGTGGGCGGGGCGGGGCGGTAACAGCGAGATCTGGTCGCACAGGTGGGCGGGGCGGTAAAGCGCGTCCGTGTATCACCGCCCAGCCCACCTCGAAGTGGGCGGGGCGGTGACAGCAAGGCGCATGTCTGGTCGAGGACGTGCGTCACCGCCCCGGCCGCCTCGAATTGGGCGGGGCGGCAACAGCGAGGCTCGGTCGAGGACGTGTGTCACCGCCCCGCTCACCTCGAAGTGGGCGGGGCGGTGACAGCAGGGCGCATGTCTGGTCGAGGACGTGCGTCACCGCCCCGGCCGCCTCGAAGTGGGCGGGGCGGTAACAGCGAGGTCTGTGCGAGGACGTGTGTCACCGCCCCGCCCACCTCGGAGTGGGCAGGGCGGTAACAGCGAGGTCTGGTCGAGGACGTGTGTCACCGCCCCGCTCACCTCGAAATGGGCGGGGCGGTGACAGCAAGGCGCGCGTCTGGGCGAGGACGTGTGTCACCGCCCCGGCCGCCTCGAAGTGGGCGGGGCGGTAGCAGCGAGGCCTGGTCGAGGACGTGTGTCACCGCCCCGCCCACCTCGAAGTGGGCGGGGCGGTGACAGCAAGGTCTGGCCGTGGTCGAGGACGTGCGTCACCGCCCCGCCCACCTAGAAGTGGGCGGGGCGGTGCCAGCAAGGTCTGGCTCTGGTCGCGGACGTGTGTCACCGCCCCGCTCACCTCGATCGAACGAAGTGGGCGGGGCGGTAACAGCAAGGTCTGGCTCTGGTCGAGGACGTGTGTCACCGCCCCGCCCACCTCGAAGTGGGCGGGGCGGTGAAAGCGAGGTTTGGTCGAGGTGCGTGTGACCGCCCCGCCCACCTCGAACGAAGTGGGCGGGGCGCTGACAGCAAGGCGTTGCCCTGGCCAAGGACGTGTGTCACCGCCCCGCCCACCTCAAAGTGGGCGGGGCGGCAACAGCGAGGTCGGGTCGACGACGTGTGTCACCGCTTCACCCGCCTCGATGAAGTGGGCGTGGCGGAGCGGCAACAGCGAGGTCTGGCCGCACAGGTGGGCGGGGCGGTGACAGCGAGGCGTGGTTCTGGTCGAGGACGTGTGTCACCGCCCCGCCCACCTCGAAGTGGGCGGGGCGGTGACAGCAAGGCGCATGTCTGGTCGAGGACGTGTGTCACCGCCCCGGCTGTCTCGAAGTGGACGGGGCGATAACAGCGAGGTCTGGTCGAGGACGTGCGTCACCGCCCCGGCCGCCTCGAAGTGGGCGGGGCGGAAGTCGGTCGGAGCCGGTGCCGGCCGCGGCCGTGCTAAACCGGGGCTATTTTTTTGCCCGTCCAAGAATTTTCAAAGAAAAATAACCCCCGAAAAGCGCCAACTTCCCACCCCCCCTTTTGGCCCGATTCCACGGGCCCCCCTTGCTAATTTGCTTGCTAATTTCGTTGCTATTTCGCTTGCTAATTTGCTTGCTAATTTCCTTGCTAATTCGCGTGCTAATTCCTTTGCTAATTCGCGTGCTAATTCCCCTTGCTAATTAGCGTTCTATGCCCCCCTCCCGAATTTCCCCAAAAAATCTGCCCCGCCCTTGCTATTTCCCCGGGCTTTTTTTTCCAATGCGATTTCCCTGTGTTTTTGGCAGGCAGCGAAAATAGCAAAAAAAATAGCAAAACGATAACCCGCGCGAAGGGGGTGGCAGGCTCCCCCGGCCGTTGCGCGGACGAAGGGCGGCCTCCGTTGCGTGAGGGAGCCCCGGCCCTCCGGGCCTGCAGAGCGGGAGTCCCGGCCGGCGCGCTTGCGACCCTAGCCAAGGGCGCTTCAAAAACAGGCGCCGCCCCCCGGACCGCCGCCCGGGTGCCCCCGCGTGGCCCCGCGGGGGCGCAGCGGCTTCGCGCAAATGATTGGAACTTTCAAAAAATAGCACGGATTTAGCAAGCAAATCGCCGGGGGCGGCTCCAGCTGA
>CAJINV010000007.1:404019-516731 GCA_905178155.1 Amoebophrya sp. A120
GTGCGTGTGCGTGTGCGTGTGCGTGTGCGTGTGCGTGTGCGTGTGCGTGTGCGTGTGCGTGTGCGTGTGCGTGTGCGTGTGCGTGTGCGTGTGCGTGCGCACGCACGTGCCGGCACACGCGCGCCACACTTGTGCACGTACGAGGTGCAAGTGCGTGCGCGTGTGCGAGGGCGGCGTGCAAGTCCAAGTGATGTGCGACGTGCGTGTGCGAGTGCGCCATCCAGCTGCGCCGTGCGTGTGCGAGTCAAATGCGCACATTTTGCCCTTGCACTCGCACACGCACACGCACCAGTCTCACAGCTGACGATGTTTTGCAAGTGGAAAATTCAATATAGTTGGGGCTGAGTCCGTTACGGCTCGTTCCGGCTCGTTTGACCGTAACGAACGAACTTTCGTTCGTTCGTTATGGTTCGTTGCGGTTCGTTTCACCGTAACGAACGAACGAACGAGTCCGTTTGTGTCATCAGAACGAACAAACGAACGAACGAACGAACGCACTGGCTTTGCCATCCAAACGAACGAACGAACGAACGAACGAGCGAATGCGTGTTCGTTCGTTCGTTCGTTTCACCGTAACGAACGAACGAACGAACGAACGAACGAAGTAGCTTCGCAGGTTCGCTAACGACCAAACGAACGAACGAGCGCACTTCGTGAGCTCGTTATGGTTCGTTTCACCGTAACGAACGAACGAACAAGTCCGGTTCAGGCAGCCACGCAAACGAACGAACGAACGAACGAAGGGCTTTGCGTTCGTTCGTTCGTTCGTTCGTTATGGTTCGTTTTACCGTAACGAACGAACGAACGAAGTGGCTTCGCGGGTCCGCTAACGACCAAACGAACGAACGAACGCAATTTCGTGAGCTCGTTATGGTTCGTTTGCCCGTAACGAACGAGCGAACGAACGAACGAACGTGCCAAACAGTATGGCAATAGAACGAGCGCGTGAGGCAGAGCAAAAGCTGAAAGGAACAAAATGCAGAGTGCCGTCGGGGGGAATATTCCGCGCGACGGTACTCTGCATCTTGCGTGAGCGTGATTCACGAGAGGGACCCTGAGACCCTGAACAGACCGCGATCTGCCTACCCGTGCCAGACACGGAGAAAACGAAAATCCAAAAGGACGAAATGAAGGCCCCAACGATCACGAAGGGGGAAGTCCGCGCTGCCTGGCTGCAGGGCACATCGGGGCGCCACCCCAGCGGCTCGACATCCACTACCCATGACCGTCAGCTGCGCAACGTGCGCCTTTTGAGGCAGAGCAAAAGCTGAAAGGAACAAAATGCAGAGTACCGTCGGGGGGAATATTCCGCGCGACGGTGCTCTGCATTTTGCGTGAGCGTGATTCACGAGAGAGACCCTGAGGCCCTGAACCGACCGCGATCTGCCCACCCGTGCCAGACACGGAGAAAACGAAAATCGAAAAAGGACGAAATGATGGCCCCAACGATCACGAAGGAGGAAGTCCGCGCTGCCTGGCTGCAGGGCACATCGGGGGGGGCGCCACCCCAGCGGCTCGACATCCACTACCCATGACCGTCAGCTGCGCAACGTGCGCCAAGAAAAGGCAGCGACCTTGACGCACCCAGGGGCCGCCCGCGTGGAGGACACGCATACAGAACTTTTGGCCCCCGCACTGCCGAGCCGGACCGGCTCACTCGGATCGATGCACCGGGCTCTGCCTAGAAGAACACGAGCAAGCGCACGCCCTTGCCGTAATCGCACGGACGTCCAGGGCTCCGCTCGGACTCGCCGCTTGGACCGCAGAGACGAGCATAGCGCCGCATTTCTCTTTGACGATCAACCGCCTGCCGGAAGATCTCACCGGACCTGTTCGCTAAAGAGAAAAGCACAAAGCCATCGCCGGATGTTCTTCGCCGTCTCGCGAAAGACGACGAGGGAGCTTTCACCTTTTGCAGTGTTCACGCACGGACGTCTTTTTCCGAAAATCGGACTCGTTCGTTACGGCGTTACGGCTCGTGACGAGCTCGTTCGTTACGGTGAAACGAACCGTAACGAACCGTAACGAACGAACGGGAATTTCGTTCGTTACGGTGAAACGAACCGTAACGAACCATAACGAACGAACGAAAGTTCGTTCGTTACGGTCAAACGAGCCGGAACGAGCCGTAACGGACTCAGCCCCGACTATACTCGGAAAATTTTGGAAATAATTTGCTGAAAATGCAGAACTGCCTCGTGTTTCGGAAGAAATAGGAAAAAATTTGGTTAACATACCAGAATCTAAACGATTGCATCTAAACTTTCAGACCTAAACGAGGAGGCGTCGAAACGATCGCCCGCGGGTCTAAACTATCAACGCGACGTCGCGAGCCCTGCTGGGATTGCAGTCCGTCTGTGCTTTCTTGTTGTCGGAGACTGGCCGACAGAAGAGGGGCCGCGATGGTGGCGAGAAGCGAACAAAAGGAGGCAAAGGGGAAAAGAGTCGAGGAAGGGGATTTGCAGGGGGGCGGGCAGAAAACAGAGTCGTCGGCCAGGGCAGCCGCCGCCGGCCGGCCGGCCGGCGGCGGCTGCCCTGGCCGACGACAAGAAACCCCAAACCCCAAACCCTAGACCCAAAACCCAAACCCTTGAACCGTTTTCACTTTTGTATGCAAAGTTGAGAAGTTTAGAGATCTTTCCAAACGTTTACGCGTTTGGTCCAAACGTTTAGTTCCGGGGGTGCAGTTTAGATTCTGGTATGTTAACCAAAAAATTTTCACAGTGAACAGCTCTGCTTCCCCGCCTTTTACTGATTTGAAACACGAGCGCAATCTGTATAATTTCACGAAAAAACTGTAAAATTTTTCTCCCCCAATATTTTTACGCAACGTCGGTATAGTACGACCAAATAGAAAATATGCAGCAACTGAATCATTATTACGTGATCGGCGCGTAGTTGTAGTGCCCGATGTAGAAATGTTTATCCGGTATCGTTGGTTGGTAGGTGTACTTGTGGTAATTCGCTTCTGGGATGCTCCAGCCCGGGTGCAGTTCGCCGCCACCGCCCGCGAAAAACCGTTTCGTACTCGAGCTGCTGCTCGTTGCTGCGTTGCATCCCACTTGCAGGTGCGGCAAATGAGAGCAACTAGTACCAGCAGAATAATTATAGCCCCCTTTTGCACTGATTTTTCCGGGCCCTCGCGTCAGATGTCGCAGCATGGTTTGTGGGAGTTTTTTTCCGCCGGATAAATAAGTCGATGTGATAAAAACCATCTACATACTCATGGACCAAGAAAACGACAAGCAAATTACAGCCATTGAGTTTACTGCGCTAGTTGTGGCCATAAAGTCTTGTTACGAAGAACAGGAGCCGGGGGCTCTGTTGAGCAGACGACCGAGGGTCATGCTGAAGAAGTGTAGTTGATGCAGTACACCAGCACGAAATTTCAAACCTCCTCCAACAAACGAATTGAGGTCTTGGGAAAAAAACACGGACTGAAGCGAACACACATATACAAGGACACAAAAACGGAAGCATAGAATGATTTTGATGCAGCGCGTAGTACTACTTCAGAACTTTCCCCGTACTACAGAAAGTTCATTTTCCAGGAGGTGCTCGTGAGGTGATACACGAAAACTTTTGATTTGAAGCGATAAAAATCTTCGGGACTATCTTCAGCTCGGCAACTTGCCGAACGGCCCGTCCACCTTCCGATCCCGCAGGGCGATATCAAAGTGAAAAAAGCCCCCTCCCCATATTGAAACGGGAATTTCTGTTGCTGGATTTGTGTACACAAATCAGCGCTGTATTGCAGCAAGCGCTTGCAGGCATTTTTTAAGCCTGATTAGGTATGCAAAAGGCTAGCACTCAGGCACGACAGACAGCTTTGCAGTAAGCAAAAGCGCACGACAGCTTTGCTGCGGAATGCGCCACACGGCTACCATTTGCCTCATATGCAAGACAAAGCTGATTTGTGGTCACAAATCAGCATCACAAATTTCAACTGTGAGTATGGGGAGGGCGGATTTTTCCTCACGATAGGCGAAATCCGGTCCCCACTGGCGCCAGCCCCCGCACTTCGACCGTTGCGGCCGGCCGCCGTGGTGCTTGCGCGTCTTGATTTGCGGAATAAAGGGGATCCACTTCTGCCGGTCTTTGTGGATTGCAAAAATGTCTGGGTCTGGAAGGTTGGAACTTGTAGTGCTAGCTTTCCATACCTAGACATCAACCTGTAATGCATATACCAACAAGAAAAGTCGCAGCCTCTTTTGTACATGCAAAAAGAACGCAGCTTCTCATGCGGATTGCCTATGAGAAAGCGTGCTGGAATAAAGTTGTCATGCTGGGTTGCATTCGGAACGGTTTCCATCGTCCACATTTTAGCATCACAAGTTTCCAGACATCCAGGGATATTTGCATTTGATAGTCTTTCAGGTATTGCAGTTTGTACCGCGCCTCCGTGACCAAGTCCGGGTATTTTGGCTGGATATGCAGTACAAAAGTATATGCACTCGTATTAATTGCGTTTATGCATTACAAATCTTTTTGTTGATGCAAATCCGCATTACAAATTCAATTTGTACTGCTAAATCAATTTGTGATGCATTTATACGAGTGCGATACTTTTGCACAGGATACTGGAGCGCTTGGAAAATATCCTGTAGCAACGTGCAGCCGTTGTTTTTTCCACTTTCTTCGTCCGAAGTTATACTTTTCGCAGTCTTCAGAAGCTTTCCACCTGAAGCTGAACAAGAGGAGCTGCTGCTAGAAGCTTGTATCGCCGACAGTGAGATCACCTCTTTTGGCCAGGGTTTCAACTTGACAAATTTCAGGTCGGGGAGGAAGTGCCTTTGCGTGTTCGGAACAGAGGACACAACCGGTGGTCTGTGAAGTAGATCTTCGTCGTGGTTCCACAACGTCATCTTATTCTCTTTCCCTACTTGCGTAGTTGTACTTGATGTTCTGTGGCGCCTGTTCTTCACACACCACCTGACCAGGCTAGGGTCGCGACACTGGAAGCCGTACAGTTCGTTAGTTTGGTTTTCGCCAACACGACCATTCCGGTTGTAGTTGACTCTGTCACTGCGAAGCTTGTTTGTTGTTGCCGAAAACGCAGTTGTGCTGCCTGCTGATGTTGTACTACTACCAAGATTCTGGAACTCCCACCGCTGCGCCGCCATGCTGTAACTCAAACAGGTTGAGGTGGCTGCTTGTTGCTGGTGATGTTCAGCAAATAAATCGTTTGACATAATTGTGCCAGCACTCCTTCCATCTCCGAGTGGTGAAAACGAACAGCTGCTCCGCACGAACGAGGGCGTCATTAACGGCTTGTCTAAGCCTTCAAAATCGTAGAAACCCGCGGGAGAAGCTGAAGCACCAGACAGAACTACATCATGATTTCTACACTTGTCCCGGAAAGTTGCGACGACACCGCTCTTTCTTCGTCTTCTCCCGCCTTTGGTCAGGAAGATTTGCAAGCATGGTAGTTTGTGGTACCGCAGGGCGAGCTATCAACTGCAAATATTTCTGGGTCTGGGAGATTGCGAGATTTGTCATGCTAGTCCGGCATGACTCTGAACTCTGTATTGCGTGCCCGCGAAGAGCTCCGCCTCCCTGTCATGCAAAGACGCAGGTGCTCATGCGGAATACGCAACAAACTCAGAACCATGAGAAAAACTTGTCATGCTTGGCAGCGCATTACAGTGAGCCCACTATTCCCTTCCTTGCATCACAAGTTTCCAGACCCAGAAATACTTGCAGTGCATACGAGCTCGAGACAGTGTTGGTAGTTCGGTCTGGAAGATGTCGTGGCTCTACCTGTTTCCGTTTCGGGAGTCGGAATATTATATCCCCTTCTGTCAACATCTTCACGACTGGCACTTTTATCTACCACCCTCGACGTCGGAGGTGAAGAAGGTGAGAACAAGATCCGCAAACAGTATCAACTGTAAAAGTGTCGGGGTCTGGAAGATTCTGACAGTTGTCATGCACGTTTTGCATGAGCCATGATGTCTGTGATCCATACCCTAGCAATACAGATTTTTTGAGGGCTTCTCGATGCCTATTCCGCATGACAAATGCCTTCTCAGCGTAGCAAAAATTGCATTCCCTTTGGTACTCACGCAATACAGATTTTTTTGGAATCCAAACGCAGCATCACAAGTTGCATTCTTCCAGAACCAGACCCAGACACTTTTACATTTGATAAACAGTCGTGTTTTGCCATTTCCACCGCAAGCTGACTCTGTAATGAGAGGAAATGTTGCCGCCTTTCTATCTTGCTGGTGTGGCGTGCTGCTGCGGCAGATGAGAACCCCCCAGAATAGCAACCGCGTACACGTCGTGCGGAAGAAGTAGTCTTCATGCATTTTTCCCTCAGCTGTCGTTTCAACCATTCCATCCTCTCCCTCCCGTGCTCGAACGCCAAAAAGAGTCGCGCTCTCGCGAGTAAATCCAGGCATATGCATTGCAAAAGTATCGTACTAGTATGGATCGCATGACAAATTAGCTCAGCATTTTTACAAATGAAATTTGTGATGCTGTTTTACCTTAAGAAAAAGAGATTTGTCATGCATAAGTAACAGTAATTACTACGAATACGATTAGTACTTTTGCAGTTCATAAGGCACTTCGTGCTGCAATCCTCGTGGTACGAGTTTTGGAGAATTTGCAGCGTCTTCCTGATTTTCTGAACGTGCTCTTCCTCTTGCTGTGAAGCAATAGAAGAAGTACAACTGCTCGTCGCATCGTGCAGCTGCGTCCTCAGTCGCAGCACCAGCGCCTGGAAGGTACTAGATATCAAATGTAAAAATGTCTGGGTCTGGAAGAGTCATCCTGTTTGTGCATGACACAGAAGGTCTGGCATGGAAGCTGTAGCATCACAGGTTTCGAGAAGCTTCCGCAATGCCGAATCCGCATGACAAATCCCCCATTTTGGTGACAGAAAGTGGGTAGCTTTTGCTACATATGCATGAGAGATTTTTCTGTGTTTTGAAATGCGCATCACAAGTTTGCATTCTTCCAGACCCAGACATTTTTGCAGTTCATACTAGACGGAGGAGAACTACGAGAAGGTGTTGACCCAGCATATAACCCGCTCAGGTGTTACAATCTCACACGTTACAATAGAATATGGAAATCTGTGATGCAAGAGTGCATGATCTACTGTAGTCCCATAGGTTTACGCATGACAAGTTTCGGAGCTCCAAAACGCACTATGTATAATCTGGCGAAACTTGTATTGCAGAAAGTTGAACGCCCTACGAGTCTGTCACGCTCATCATGCAAGACAAATCTCAGACTCTATTGTAACGTTTGAGATTGCAACGTTTGAGCAGGTCATACAACACCCCCAAAGCGTTTCTTCCGAGGACTAGCCAGCGCACCATGTTGGTCTGGCGCGAAGAAATTTTTCTTGGAGACGATCTTTGCTGCACCTACCCCGCCGAAGCCTGGGCCATCTTCGATCTTCCGCCCGCAAAGTTGTGCGTCGCTGCTTGCAAGTTCGACTTGAGGTTGTGTTGCAGAATTTATGTTCCGCGCGCTGGTAGTCAGGATCGTACCTTTTATTTGCCGAGAAGACGCCTCGGAAGTAGATGCAGCAGGTGCACCTCCCGCGGTCAAACTTCGCGCAGAGGAAAAGCATCTGGAATTAATCCTTCTCGAATACCGCCTGCAAGGGAGTCGTGCAGATGCCCGTCTGGCTGTCCATGGGCGAAGTTGCAGACCAAGAGAGTTCTTCATTCTCGAAGACAGATAAACTTTATTTCTTCACTCGTTATCTGTAATAAAGTTCTTACAGAGCCAAAAAAACTCTCCTGCTGGTCGTGATCGGCGCTCTTTCAAAATGACTGGCGAATCATCCGTTCTCCGCGGGGTCGTGGTAGGAGTACACAGTAAACAAATCGGATTCGTATATATTCGGAGACAGCCAGAGTAACATGCTTTTACGATCCTCTAGCCGCACCGAATCGGTGTGGTCCGAAGCCCAGCCGCAGCTTCTACCGCACTGCAGCTTGTTGCGACAAGCCCCGTGGGGGTCGCGTTCAAAGAAAGACTGGACTCAGGTAGAAAACTCCTTCCAGGTCTTTTGAACACACGGCGACAATGGACCTCGCGGAGGGTTTCTTGCCTCTTCGCATCAATTACATCAATTCGGATGGATTCCATGACAAAATTTTGGCGCAAAGTTTAGGGTGACACAGGTTGATATAACGAAAAAGTTTTGCGCGGTTGATATGAAAAACCAGCTCAGAAAGACGTTGAGTTTGCGTATACACGAAACAAGTTATGTAAAGAGTAAATACAAGGAGTAAAGGATACTAGCGCACAACTACATGAGTACCGCTGTTTCTCGCGGACACATGGCAGGCGACGTTGTGCGGTCTCGTAAATTACCAAAAATTCGTTTAAAGTGTTGAAAATGGATAGTCACAAGTGTAGAAACAACATGAGAACAAATAAAGAATAGGACGAGAAATGCTACAATATGCTCAAAAAGTAGACCTCTACCGATGCGCCGGCTGGATCAGGAACAAATAATAAATCTGACAATGCGACAGTCATGAAATCTCAAAGGATAGCTGCCACTGGGTCATTTTCGAATAACTCAAGTCAGTGTCTGGCGCTGTGAACAGACAGTCCGCTCGTTGGTACAGTTACATTTCTGCAGTACGGAGTACTAAAATGTTCCGGTAAGTACTTATGTTGCTCTAGTACCCGAATGTTGAATGGACAAAACGAAACCTTCTAGTGGCGCCAAAGGGTATTTTCCGCCTGATTCTCACTCTAAGTGTACCTTCATCACACCGGAGTACTTTGTTCTCGAGTCCTAGACGATACAGAAAGTTGTGACAAGTCGAGCTGCAGTGCCAGTGTATGAATCAGAGATTGGAACCATTTCCTTCGGAGCAGTCCTCTACTACTACCTTTTTCTCACACGAACTCCTGCCTACCCCGGCGCGAGGACGAACCGCGGCTGCTCTTGCGCGCCACGTTTCCACTGGCTCGGTTGCCGCTGCTTTTCCGCGAACCAGATTTCATCTTCCGACTCGCGCGCACCGCCGCATATCAAAGTTAAAAAAGCCCTCTCCCCATATTGAAACGGAAATTTCTGTTGCTGGATATGCGTACACAAATCAGCGCTGTATTGCAGCAAGCGCTTCCAGGCATTTACTATGCCTGTTTAGGTATGCAAAAGGCTAGCACTCAGGCATGCCAGACAGCTTTGCAGTAGGCAAAAGCGCATGACAGCTTGGCTGTGGCATGCGCCACACGGCTCCCATTTACCTCATATGCAGTACAAAGCTGATTTGTGGTCACAAATCAGGATCACAAAGTTCCATTGTGAGTATGGGGAGGGGGGGATTTTTCCTTTTGATACCGAACCCACAACCGCCAGGCCCCCGGCCATGGGGTTTTCCAACCGGTCCACCGCTTTGTACACTGTGCGCTTCACCATGGGCAGGTGACACGGGAAGCAGAAACCAATGTTGCTTACGCAACAGTAATATCAAATGCAAATATGTCTGGGTCTGGAAGATTCCTACATTTGTCATGCGTGTCTGACATGCCTCAAGAATCTGTGATGCAGGGGCACGAAGCGGCCCTCTTATCTGTCATGCAAAAACGCAGTTTGCCATGCGGAACACGCAACCCATAGGAGCCCCAAAAATTTGTCATGTTTGGCTCCGTATTGCAGTGGAACTCTCATTCACTTTTAGCATCACAAGTTTCCAGACCCAGACATATTTGCAATGCATAAGTAATCCATGCTGCAGGTTTGCCAGTCGGACTTCTGCAGGTTCGGCACCTCGTTCGGGAGCATGAACTTCCAGTAGCAAAGATCCTGTGTAAAAAGGTCCCCATACCAGAGTCAGGATGGAAAATCTGTTTGGTTGTTTCGCATGACAAATTTGTCCTCGTAGTGTAATCCTGTTTAGCTAGAAGTTCAGCAGCATCACAGATCTAGCATATCGTGCTATTTATAGCATCACAAATCCCAAAACACCACTAGAAAATGCTTCTCATGTGGCTTCGCATGAGAAACTTTTTTGGCATGCAGATTTGCATGACAACTCTGGGGTGGGGACGTTTTTACACAGGATAGCAAAACACCACCGCGATGACACCACTGAGGACGTAGCCGAGAAACGCCACCGTGTTGAAGAGTTCTCCCCACTCTTTTCGGGTGGTGCCCGCAAATGTCGTCGGGCAAGTTTCAGTAAATCGAGAATATGGAGGTCCATAATCCAACTCCGAGGAGCAGTCGTCCGTGGCGAGGTAAAAGATGAGAAAAAGGAGAGAGACGAACCAGGTCACAACCAACAGCGCCATGAGTCGAATCAGGGAAACCGTGTAGTCCGCGACAATGGTGCCGTTGCCATACACCACCAGCTCCATTGTATCCTTCACATCTGCTATCAAAATGAAAAATCCCGTCCCCCGACATCAAAAAAATAATTTCTGACGCTGGATCTGCGCACACAAATCAGCTTTGTCTAGCAGTAGACGAGTGCATGCCCATATCGTGCCAATGTAGAGAGGTTTTTGCCTAGGCGCTTAGCGTGGGGGGCGTCTATGCTGCAAGCCTAACAGCATTACAAAGCGCCTGCATAATGGGGCGGAGCCTATACCATTGCTTTCTCGCAAGACAGACGCGATCTGTGGTCACAAATAAGCATCATAAATTCTCTGAGACGTGCCTTTTAGATATGGGGACGAGGGGGGATTTTTCCTTACGATATCTGCCTGAAAAGAGTCATCCTCCATCGTCGCATTGTAGTTCTGGTAAGGCTTCTTCCCCGTTTGAAACACCAGCACACAGGGACAGCAAATGGGGAGGGCACAGAAGCCGTCCATCACGCAGGAACCAGCATCGCAGTACTGTTCGACACTGGCGTTTGTCTCTGGATCATAGTCAAAGCCGCAGCAGTATGACAGTGCACAACCCCCCCTCCCCCTCGTTTGTATGGCATGAACGGCAATACAAGCGCCGGCGAGAATGCATGTTTTGCATGACAAATTTGCGCCGGATTGTAGTGCTATCTGGGCTGCCAGAACTTGTCATGCAAACAGTGCTAAGAGGCACACCCTGAGTTGGGTATTTTGCATGACAAATGAGGGGAAGGGGGAGTTGTGCACATTCATAAGCAGTCGCCGGACCACAGGTTGAACGCGTTCAGGCAGCACATCCAGTAGACTTTGCCCTGGTCGCTTTTCGTCTCTGCGCCGGGGCTATCAACTGCAAAAATGTCTGGGTCCGGAAGATTTGAACTTGTCATGTTAAATCTAAATGATGCAAAAATCTGTGTTGCGTGAGTGCCAAAAGCTGTCCGCTTTTGACCAAGTTGAGAGGGAGTTTCTCACGCAGGAAAGGCATGATAAAGACCTCAAAGAATCTGTCATGCTGGGTCTCGCACTCCAGACCTCATGGGTCATGGAAAACCTGCATCGCAAATCTTGCATTCTTCCAGACCCAGACATTTTTACATTTGATAGGGCCCTTTCAGGTACTCGCTTGTCCCGAGTGGCGCAATGTACGTTTGTCCACTCACAATTTGCATCTCCACGGCCTCGCCCTCGGCCCTTCCCTGGTTTCCGCTCTTTTTTGCAACCACGAAATCCGCAGCCACCGGCTGCCCCACCAGCTGGCGGTAGGCCGCCCCGGACGAGCCGTCGTACTGGTAGATGCGGTAGGCGGGCTGACTGCCCATCTGTGGAATGTATCATTTGTAGAAACGTCCCCACACCAGAGTCAGGATGGGGAATCGGCTAGACAAATCCACAAGTTTCGGCTGTTTTGCATGACAAATTTGGATTCGTAGTGTAGTGCTGTTTGAGCTAGCTCAGCAGCATCACAGATCTAGTCTCTCATGCTGATTGGAGCATGACAAATTTCAAAACACCATTAGAAAATGCTTCTCATGAGGTTCCGCATGAGAAACATTTTAAGCATGCAGATTTGCATGACAACTATGGTGTGGGAACGTTTTTAAATAGGATAGAATGTCCATGGGTCTCATGACGGGCGACTGCTCTATCAAGTGCAAAAATGTCTGGGTCTGGAAGAGTGCGCGATTTGTCATGCAGCTTTTCCATGACCCATGAGGTCTGGAATGCAGGGACTAGCATGACAGATTCTGTGCGATCTCTCTCATGCCTGTCCTGCATGTGAAACTCCCTCCCGACTTGGTCAAAACTGGACGACTTTTGGTAATCCTGCAACACAGATTTTTGCATGCTTCAGATTTAGCATGACAGGTTGCATTCTTCCAGACCCAGACATTTTTACGTTTGATATGCTCGGGCGCCGCGCCATTGGTCAGGTCCACCGCCTTGCACACCGACCGCTTGACCATCGCAAGGTGGCAGCAAAAGGCCTGGGAGGCCACGATCAGGAAGTCTGTGCAGCAGGTCTGCCACTCCGACTTTTGCATGTTGCGGACCTCCGTAGGCAACATGAACTTCCAGTAACAGAACACTGCCGCCAAAACCACCGCAAAAACGCCGTCAAAGGCTTATTGTGGGGAAAAATTATACCCCCTCCCCATATCGAAAAGGCACACCGCAAATGCTGATGTGTGGGCAAAAAATCTCTCTGTCTTGCAACTAGGGATCAAGTCCACAGGCTCCGCCGCGTGATGCCGGCGAATTGTGATGCTGTTGGTCCTGCAGCGTAGACTTTTGTCATGCTCCTGGGCCGCGCCCATGTCAAAACATCTCTGCATATTAACAGGCTATAGCATATACCTGCAGAAGTCCTATACTTCTGCAAGACAAATCTGATTTGTGTATGCAAATCCAGCATCAGATAAGTTTCGTTTTGTTACGGGGAGGGGGGATTTATTTTCCTTTTCGTAAGGCTTCAAACAGACCACGCAACAGGGTCGCGGTGTCCTTGTCGGAGCAATCCACCGTATTGGAGTAGATTGGAGGTACACCCGAGTACCCCACCTTCCCCTCGCACTCCACTGTGTAGTATCAGAGTGCACAAGACCCCCCCCCCTCGACGTCCCCCTCAACATTTGGCATGCAGAATCCCAATTGATTCCACCTGGTGCCTTCTTCGATAATTCCGAAACCTAAGCATTACAACTTTAGCTTAACTTTAGCTTACACTCGGCGCGTAAAATTATAACTTAAACTAAAACTTGTCACACGCACAGGCTCGACTTGTGTTGGGGGTCGTGTTGCTGTTCCTGCAAGTGGGGTTTGAGGAGGGAGGGTTGTGCACCCTCATATGTAGGACCACTCAGCCACAATCACCGTCGCCAAGGAAAAGATTACGAAAAAGAACATATCCTTTGTAAAAACGTCCCCACCCCAGAGTTGTTTTTCTTTGTAATGCAAATCTGCATGCATAAAATGTCTCTCATGCGAAGCCCCATGAGAAGCAGTCTATATCGGTGCTTTGAGATGATTTATCACGCTCAAACAAATCAGCGCGATGCGCTAGATCTGTGACGCTGCGCTGCACTAGTTAAACAGGATCACACTACGAGGACAAACTTGTCATGCGAAACCACTAAAGCTGGTAGATTTGTCTAGCAGATTCCCCATCTTGACTCTGGTACTATGGGGACGTTTTTACTCAGGATAGAACAAAAACCGCATCAACGTCAGCGTCAAGCCCACCATGCCGTGGCCGAGGATCTGTATCCAGTGCAAATCTAATGTCTGGGTCTGGAGAGATGCGAGATTTCGTGTCATGCAGTTTTAATGTTTATTCCAAGCTCCACCATGATAAGTCTGGAACGCAGGATGGCCTAGCATGATCACAGGTTCATCTTCTGCAGCTGTCCTTGGTATTTATGCCTATTCTGCATGATGAGACAGGCTCGTCTCTCGCCATTGCCAGAAGTGAGGCCACGCCCTCTTCTTGCAAGTCATGGAGCACAGACTTTTCTATGATCCGCAACACACATCACAAGTTCCTCTCCTTCCAGACGACCCAGAGGGAAGTAGATATTTGCATTGGATACTCTGCTCCGCACCACAAAACATCACTTTCCAGAGCGCTTTGAAGTCCTGGCAGCAGGTCGGTTGGTCCTGCGGGTCGGCGTAGGGCTTCTTCCCTGTTTGAAAGATCAACAAACAAGGACACGTGATCGCGCAGCCAAGTAAGCAGTCGAGAAAAAGGCCCGGGTCCCGCTTGTAGTACTGCTCCGTAACCACGTTGTAGCGCCAGCCCCCGGCCTGCCGCGTCTCGTAGTCAAACCCGCAACAGTCGCCAGACCAGGCGGAGCACGGCACGTAGTTGTCCACTGCTCCCGGACACAAGCCGTAGCAGTATGCATTGCAAATATCATCATGCCTGGGAGGTCTGGAAAGAACTTGTGACGCAAGAATTCAGAGAACATCTTCAATGCGCACACTCTAGTGCAACACTGCCAAGCATGATGACAGGTCTTATTTCCGTGATTATGATTTTGATTTACGTGTTCTGCATGAGAACCTTCTTTTTTGCATGACAGGCAAGAGGAGCTCTACTATGCGGCCTCGCAATACAGAGCTCCGAGTCGTCCTCATCTTCCCTGACTCCCACCACAAATCTTGCATTCTTCGAAACCAAGACAACATATTTGCAATGCCTAAGCAGCTGGCCCAGTACACTTTTTGACTGCTGCCTTCCACGGTGGTGGTCGTCTCCAACACTGTCGGCGGCGGGGCCTGCGTATGGATTGTAAAAGTGTCTGCGTCTGGAAGGTTGGAACTTGTAATGCTAGCTTTCCATACGTGGAAAATCTTCTGTATTGCATACTTAACCAGCAAAAGTCGCAGGCGCTTTTGTCATGCAAAAACGCAGTTTCTCATGCGGATTGCCTATGAGAAAGCGCTTTGGGAAGTTGTCATGTCGAACTGCATTCCGAAGTGTTTTCATCATGCACATGTTTCCAGACCCAGACATTTTTGCATTTGATACTGCGCCGCCGGCATGCCGTTCTCCAGCTGCTCGATCCGGGCTTCCAGCTCCTCCGCCACCGCACTCCCCTCGAAGCGCGGCGTGATGACCCCGTCGGTCACTATCCTGAGCAAAAACGTCCCCACCCCAGAGTCAAGATGGGGAATCCGCTAGACAAATCAGCCACCTCTGGTTGTTTCGCATGACAAGTTTATCCTCGTAGTGTGATCCTGTTTAGCTAGTTCCGAAGCATCACAGATCTAGCATATAATGCTGACTCTAGCATTACAAATTCCAAAACAGGATAAGAAAATGGTTCTCATGGGGCTCCGCATGAGAAACTTTTTTGGCATGCAGATTTGCATGACAACTCTGGTGTGGGGACATTTTTACTCAGGATAGTCACCTCCCCGTCCTCGTCCGGTCGCGCACCGTCCCCGTTCTCCTCGTTTCCATCTTGTGCCGCCAACTCCAATTCGTCTCCCTTGGCCACCTCGGTTTCCGCCGCTTCGCCTTCGCCCTCCTGCATGGGCGCGTTAAAAGTACTAGCAGCAGCCTCGGCGTAGGACGAGGAGGAAAAGTCGAAGTTGTAAGATGTGCTGTAGGCTGCTCCTTGCTCCTGCTCTTCCGCCTTATCCTCCTCCAACTGCCCCTCCGCGACGGCCTGGTCGCCCTCCTCCGCAGGAGGCGCAGCATATCCCACAGAAAAAAGCTGGCAGGGCATATTTGTAATGCAAAAATAAATACACAGGAAGATCTGTCATGGGCGGCCTCATAGCATGCTGTTCAGGACGCGCAATACAGATTTTTTTGTGTATTTATTTTTGCATTACAAATGTGACCTGCCAGCTTTTTTCTGTGGGATACAGGCGCCTCGCCCTCCCCGCCGTAGTTTTCATCGTCATCGTACTTGCGGTGCTTTTTCTTCTTCTTTTTCTCTCGGCCGCGGGCCATGGGGGGCGCGTCGTAATCCCAGTCTTCCTCGTAACCGTAGCCGTAGCCCTGCATCTCCACCGCTACTTCTCCCTCTGCGTAGTACCTGTCCCGGTGTTTTTTCCGGGTTACCGCGTATCAAATGTGAAAGTGTCTGGGTCTGGAAGAATGCAAGATTTGCGATGCAGGTTTTCCATGACCCATGAGGTCTAGAATGCGCGACCCAGCATGACAGATTCTTTGAGGTATATATCATGCCTTTCCTGCATGAGAAACCTCCTCTCAACTTGGTCAAAAGCGGACAGCTTTTGGCACTCACGCAACACAGACTTTTGCATCATTTAGATTTAGCATGACAAGTTCTAATCTTCCAGACCCAGACATTTTTACATTTGATACCGCCGTGCCCGGGTACATGTTGGTTTTTCTTGAACAAACCTCGAACTATTATACTTGAACGAGAAGAAATATAGAGGGTCTGAAATTAATATACTGTCACACGTTACTATATCAGAAGAAAAAGCTGCAGTCAAATTTTCCGCCTCCGGGGCAAGATGTTGTACGGGATAGCTTTAGTTTTTTTCAACTTGTTTTTATTTCTGTGGTTTATTCGAGCGTCTTCCTTGGGGGAAAGAAGAGCCAAAGAATTTAGAATACCGCAAGCCTGTTTAATATTCTCCTCACGGTCGTGTCAGCATGAAAATCTTCGAAAAAGACAAACGCAACCTACAACGTCATCATCTGGGCAGAAAAGTAGGCTAGAATTTTTGAAGCAGGTTGATGTGCTGCCAACGCATTGAACCGATGAGAAAACGCCTGCTTTGACCGAACGCACTTTCGATTTACGCAAATAAAACCGATCTAGGAGACACGGAAAAACCGTAAGAGAGGTCTGATATCAAATAGTAACCGATGCATAGTAGCAAATTACAGTGCGCGATCCGAAAATGAATTCGGACAAAACTTGAAACCGACGATGTTAATGTTTCAGGTTCTGCTCAAAATACACCACAGCTGAGCCACACTGATTAAACCGTTATATGAGCACCGATTCGAACGAAGTGAACCAGTTTACTGATGCAACAAGCCTTTCTTCTGCTACAGTTTCGCTCCTACGGTGGCTATGGAAGTACGACAGAACCGACACGACCGACTTACCATCCTGCTTCGATAAGATCCTTTCAAGCTGCACCTATAGATAAGTGTTCCAGAAGCGAGAGTCAAAGCCGCGCATAGATAAGTGTTCCAGAAAAAGTATTCTTGTATAGCAAAAATTGGAGAAACGTCTTTGAAGAAACGTCTTGTCGCAAAAGGACTTCCTTCGGCCTGTTCTCAATGTTGCTGCTGGCTTTCAATACTGTGCTCAAGTTCTATGACGACATCCAAAAGCATCAAGAAGGTCGCTCCAATGCGTTTTCGTATTTGTGCGTTTTGCCTATGTGTAATCAGTCTCGCTTGTCTTCGCGATGGATGCTTTACAAATATGTTGAATTCCTTACAGCTAATGGTGTGTGGACAAACGGCTGTCCACATTCTAGCAAGGTCTCTCTATGGACAAACACAGGTGAGGAGAATGTTCTGACTTTCTAGTATCTTCTTTCACAAGCATGTAGTTGTAGTCGTTCCTCGATTGCTTGCGCACAAACTTCTAAGCAGGAATATGGCAAAAAGTTCAAGTAATTTTTGGATGATGAGTCGTCGTGCCTGCTACTTGATGAAGGCCTTAAACACATAGACTGTCCCGTGTCAAAAAGAACCCCTTTTCATTCACTACGTCCGTATGCATCGCGGTCCCGTCAAGATTCATTGTTCTTGATCTTGCCTTTATAATTCACAAGCTACATAGAAGACTGATGGGATGAACTCTTGCAGATCAATATTTAGAATGTGTAAAGTTGGTTTTTGTAAAAATAAATGCGCGTGTGAAAAGGAATAGCCAACAAGGTGAAGGAAGCAGAAGCGTCGGCGTTCTGCAACGGCAATGTCATCACTTTTATTCATCACTCAGTTGCGTGTCCGAAATAAATACTCCTATCTATTTTCTAGTCGTCATCTTGCCTGGACGCGCACGACAACACTGCCTTTTAACACCCCCCCCCCCAGTGAGGATCGGCGTACGAACACTGTTCGTTACAGACCATTGTCGACATTCGTCGAAAGGTATGCACTGTCGTAGCTCCATGACGAACCGGGCCCGTCTTTAAACTCGACCTCGCCTCGCCCTTTCATTCCTTTGTACATCTCGTCATCCATGTTGCTGATAACGGTGTGAAGGTGGCGCGTCTCTCAACAGGAAAAATCTCCCCGCCCCACATCGAAACAAAGTCTCTGATGCTGGATTTGCGTGCGGTCTGTCTTGCTGCAAGGAACCCCGGCCAGACAACTCTCGGCCTGTTTGGTAGCGTAATGGTGTAGCTGCTTCGAGCATAGGAGACGCCTGCCATGCAGGGAAGTAAGCATGACAAGCCACCTCCATCATGTAGCGCATCCCTCGGCGTAAAAGGTGGCCACAAAAAATCTGCATCACAAATTTTCAGACAGATGCCTTTTCATTATGGGGAGGGGCGATTTTTTCTCGCCATAGAGTCTCAGCATTGATGAGCTCCACCAGGCGCCAACCGCATGGGTCCACCACTGCTAGCTTCTGGTCCAGGTGCATGTGAAAGATTCCTCCTGCGCTGAGGCTGGTCTGCCGCAGCATTGGCCTGTTATGCCTCCAATGTTCGTGGTACACCTCTGGCTCGAGGGAACGGATCAAAAAGAAAAATCCCCCCTCCCCATATCTGTGATGCAGATTTGTGACCACAAATCAACTTTGTCATGCTAGCAGCGAAAAGATGCGGACTGTATTGCAGGGTGGTGTGGGAAGGCCTTGCACGTCCAGCATGACAGAAGGCAGCTGGAAGTATGAAACAGCGTGACAAATTGCCTCCAAACCAGGCCACAGCTGCGGCTCTTGGCCTACTTCTAGCAATACAAATCGATTTGTGTACTCAAATACAGCATCACAAATTTCGTTTTTGATATGGGGAGGGGGGCTTTTTTCTTTTGATACAACGCTCACGAGCGCTCAGCCACGGATCCAGCAACGAAACGTACCCAAATGGCGCGCAGTCCCACATCCACTTTCGCGCAAAATAGACCCAGCAGAGGTCGTATCAAATGTAAAAGTGTTCGGGTCTGGAAGAATGCATGTTTGTCATGCTTGTCTGGCATGACTCTTAAATCTGTCGAGGTGCATAGCAAGGTAAATCATTCTTCAACTCATAACTCTGACAAACATGTTTTTTCTCGTTTTCTATTTTTTTGTTTACATGTTTATGCTAACGAAATAAGATACTACTTGTACTATCGGCTTTCGTGCCACCGGGACGTCCTGCCCGTAGACCACCAATGTCATGCACATTGCCCAAGAGACGTTTTTCTCTGTCATGCGGAGACGAGGTTTGTCATGCAGAATAGGCAACACCTACAAGCTCAGAAATTTGTCATGCTGAGCCAGCACTTGTGGCCTCCTCATGCTACGCCACTCAGCATCACAAGTTTCCAGACCGAGACATTTTTACATTTGATAGGTTGCATTCTTCAAGCGCCGCCTTGCACTCCTCCATCCCTGTGGGCGGCGGCTGTCGGGGTCGTGTGATGCGGTCATTCGTATTCAGCTCCGTCGCGCGCGACAAATCGTCGCTCTCGCTGAAATATGCATTGCAAATATGTCTGGGTCTGGAAACTTGTAATGCCGCGTTGGGAATAGTGAATGCTCTGTAATGCGCAGCCAAGCATGAGAAATTGAAATGTCTGCGCTTCGCTGTGTTGCGTTATTCGCATGAAAACTGCGTTTTTGCATGACAGACAAAAGGGTCTCTTCTTGGACACGCATCACAAACTTTTTGGTCATCCCAAACAAGCATGACAAATCTCGCAATCTTCCAGACCCAGACATTTTTGCATTTGGTATGAAAAGCCGCCGCAGTTGCAACATGTCTCGCTGCTGATGCTTGCGTAAGGAGAGCGCCAGCGCCCGCTTCTGCCGTTCGTTTTCGGAAAGCATGTTATGCAAGAAAAAAACTGCGTAAGTGTAAATTTGTGTTGCAGAACATGCAACAGAGTTACGCCTGTCATGCAAGACAGCCACGAAGCCCTGTTTTCATGTGTGTTTTTCCTTACAAGCCACGCATCACAGGTTTTCTCTGTCATGTAGAGCGATTTTGTGATGCTGTTCCTCAAAGAAGGTTACACTTACACACTTTTTTTTCTGGATACATGTGTCCTGCAATGCACTGTGCGAACCTCTTGCCATCGCCGGAAGATGAAGTGGACGACGCGGAACTGTCAGGAGCACCACCCGCGTCAACATTCCCTTGCTCACGACCTTGTCGGGCGTCAAGAAAATGGCCGCCCTCCGGCTGGTACTCCGATTTCCAGTGCTCCATAATCTCTGTCACATCCTCCTCCTCCACGCCCCGCTCGGGGTGCTCGCTCCTGAACCCCTCTAGATACGCCCGCAGTGCTATTACAATGAAAAATGCCCCCACCCGCCAACTTGGGAGCATTTGTATTGCAAACCTTTCCAAATGAATCACTCGCCCTCTTGCATCTATCAGCATCACAGGTTTTCAACCGTGAATACAAAAAATTTGTATTGCAAAAGACCCCAGCAAGAGCGGCGCTTGTCATGGAAGCGATGCGATACATGCCTAGACTCTGAAACAGAAAGACTCATACTCCTTTCATGCATGACAAAAAGTTTTCATTTGGAAACTTCGCCTCACAAATTTTTGCAATTTCAGCGGTGGGGGACACTTTTCACTGTAATAAGTGCTGCTTCCACCCCGGAACGGAACAGGAAAAACGCATAACATTGCTCCTGCAGCACCGCTGCATCCGCGCAAAAGTTTGGCAGAACCGGAAAGGCGCCCAGCGACGTGGGCGCCGACTTGAGCGCCGTGTCGGCGCAAATGCCGAGTGCCCCCCGGGGAACTGCTTTGGTCCAAACGGACTTCCAAAACTTGGCGAATTCCGTCTTCATATGAAATGCAAATATGTCTGGGTCTGGAAGATTGCTACATTACTATCTAAACTGCAGCATCTGGTCAAAAATGCAGGCGAGGGGTATGCTCGGGGGTATGTTCGGGGGTGTGTCAGGGGTATGCAAATGGCAGTCAGTCACGACCTGAATACAAATTTTTGGCGAAAAAGCAGAAGGCGGGGTATAAACATACCCCAGACACACCCCAGACATACCCCAGACAGACCCCCGAACACACCCCAGGCAAAAAGTCCGAACATACCCCAGACACACCCCGGACGGACTTTCGGGCACACCCCGGGCAGGCTTTCGGACACACCCCGGCCAAACTTTTGGACTTTGTCATGTGAGGGTTGGCCCAAACAAGTCCAGTCTGTCACGCGAGACCGTGTGGCCAAGGGGCGAAAGCCCTAGGTCAGCGCGGGGACTCTGTCCCCGCGTCATGACCTAGGGGCCAGCTGGGGGCGCTTCCCGGACACCGCGCGGCCAAGGGGCGAAAGCCCTAGGTCAGCGCGGGGACTCTGTCCCCGCGCCATGACCTAGGGGCCAGCTGGGAGTGCTTCCCGGACAAAGCGCGGCCAAGGGGCGAAAACCCTAGGCCAGCGCGGGGACGCGTCATGGCCTAGGGGCCGGCTGTGGGTGCTTCCCGGACACCGTGGGGCCAAGGGGCGAAAGCCCTAGGCCAGCGCGGGGACTCGGTCCCCGCGTCATGGCCTAGAGGCCGGCTGTGCGCGCTTCCCGGACACCGCGCGGCCAAGGGGCGAAAGCCCTGGGCCGGCGCGGGGACTCGGTCCCCGCGTCATGGCCTAGTAGGGGCCAGCTGCGAGCGCCCCCCGGACACCGTGCGGCCAAGGGACGAAAGCCCTAGGCCAGCGCGGGGCCTCGGTCCCCGCGTCATGGCCTAGGGGCCGGCTGTGAGCGCCCCCCGGACACCGTGCGGCCAAGGGACGAAAGCCCTAGGCCAGCGCGGGGCCTCGGTCCCCGCGTCATGGCCTAGGGGCCGGCTGTGGGTGTTTCCCGGACACCGTGTGGCCAAGGGGCGAAAGCCCTAGGCCAGCGCGGGGACTCGGTCCCCGCGTCATGGCCTAGGGGCCGGCTGTGAACGTTTCCCGGACACCGTGCGGCCAAGGGGCGAAAGTCCTAGGCCCGCCAGCGCGGGGACTCGGCCCCCGCGTCATGGCCTAGGGGCCAGCTTTGAGCGCTCCCCGGACACCGTGCAGCCAAGGGACGAAAGCCCTAGGCCAGCGCGGGGACTCGGTCCCCGCGTCATGGCCTAGGGGCCAGCTGTGAGCGCTGCCCGGACACCGTGCGGCCAAGGGACGAAAGCCCTAGGCCAGCGCGGGGACTCGGTCCCCGCGCCATGGCCTAGGGGCCGGCTGTGGGCGTTTCCCGGACACCGTGTGGCCAAGGGGCGAAAGCCCTAGGCCAGCGCGGGGAGTCGGTCCCCGCGCCATGGCCTAGGGGCCGGCTCTGAGCGCTTCCCGGACACCGTGCGGCCAAGGGGCGAAAGCCCTGGCTGGGCCAGCGCGGGGACTCGGTCCCCGCGTCATGGCGTAGGGGCCAGCTGTGGGCGCTTCCCTTACACCGTGCGGCCAAGGGACGAAAGCCCTAGGCCAGCGCGGGGACTCGGTCCCCGCGTCATGGCCTAGGGGCCAGCCGTAGGCGCTTCCCGGACACCGTGCGGCCAAGGGGCGAAGGCCCTGGGCCAGCGCGGGGACCCGGTCCCCGCGCCATGGCCTAGGGGCAAGCTGTGAGCGTTTCCCGGACACTGTGCGGCCAAGGCAGGGGCGAAAGCCCTAGGCCAGTGCGGGGACTCGGTTCCCGGAAACCGCGCGGCAAAGCACGGGGCGAAAATAAGCCCTAGGCCAGCGCGGGGACTCGGTCCCCGCGTCATGGCCTAGGGGCCAGCTGGTAGCGCTTCGTTCCCGGACACCGTGCGGCCACGGAGCGTCTGACTTCCCTTGGCCGCACGTTGTCCGGGAAGCGCTACCAGCTGGCCCCTAGGCCAGCGCGGGGACTCGGTCCCCACGCCATGGCCTAGGGGCAAGCTGTGAGCGTTTCCCGGACAACGTGCGGCCAAGGCAGGGGCGAAAGCCCTAGGCCAGTGCGGGGACTCGGTAGGTTCCCGGAAACCGCACGGCTAAGCACGGGGCGAAGATAAGCCCTAGGCCAGCGCGGGGACTCGGTCCCCGCGTCATGGCCTAGGGGCCAGCTGGTAGCGCTTCCCGGACACCGTGCGGCCAAGGGGCGAAAGCCCTAGGCCAGCGCGGGGACCCGGTCCCCACGCCATGGCCTAGGGGCTAGCTACGAACACTCCCCGGGCACCACACCGCGCGGCCGAGGAAGGGCGGGGCAAAGAAAAGCCCTAGGGCAGGGCGGGGCTCTGTCGCCGCGCCATGACCTGGGGGCCGGCTCCAGGCCCGGCGCAAGCTTCTTCTTTTCTTTTATCTTTGCGCCCGGCAGGCTAATGAATCTAGTGCGCGCAAGCAGGGGAGCCGCGTCCGCAGGCCCGTCGCGGGTCAGTGAATGCAAGGCGCGCCGAGATACCTAGCCGCAGGCGACCTGCCTGCCCAGTGTCACCGCGCAGACAAATGCCGGAAGGTCGCCGCGCGGGGACTCTGTCCCCGTGCTCGGGCCTTGTTTGTCATGCATATCTGACATGACTCAAGAATCTGCGATGCATGGGCACGAAGCGGTCCTCTGACCTGTCATGCAGAAACGCAGTTTGCCATGCGGAACACGCAACACACAGAAGCCCAAAACTTTGTCATGCTTGGCTCCATATTGGAGTGGAACTCTCATTCACTTTTAGCATTACAAGTTTCCAGACCCAGACATATTTGCAATGCGTACTTCATCAGCGTTGGCAAAACTTCCGTCTTCATGTTCGCCTTCCACGCGGTCTTTCCCGGCCAGACGCCCGAGGACTCGCGTGCAATTTCTAAGCGCCCAGCGAATTGTTCCCTCGACTCCGGATTATAGTTCGCAGTCAAAGTGCTTGAGCCGGCGGGTGCTCCTGCTGCGGTAGCGGTAGCACCGTTATCAAGTTGAAAGAAAGTGCCCCGCCCCGAGAAGTTTGAGCTTCACTTGCGGTTCTTAAACGCGAAACTTCTTTATCTATGCATGCTTGCACGAAGACTGTTCCTCCTTCAGGTTTATCTAAGTGAGCAAAGCAGCGCCTGCCTGACAAGTCTCCCCTGTGCTTTCTTTCAGTACTAACACAGATTTAATATTTCGCCATTCATCTCATTCGAAAATCTGTAATGCTGCTCCATGCAGGGTGGCAAATGTTCCCATGGGCGGGAGCTTTCGCAATACAAGCGCCTTCAAGATATTAAAGTTCTGGGGCGAGTAGGGACAGCACCTTGCATATGGATAACCGTGGCCCACGACCTCTCTACGAACCATGCCGCGTAGCGGATTCAGCTGGTTCCATTCCACACGACCTTGGTCTTCCCAGTTTTCTCCCGGCGCTGCGGAGCCGGACGCCGGCTCGGGATCCACCTCCGGCTGGTCACTCCTGTGCTCTTCTGCGTGGGGGACGCTGCTTGTCGCAGTTACGACACGGAAATCCACGCCCTGCACATCCGACACCCTGCGCTGCCGTACGCGCTTGAGACAGATGCTTCCCGTACTCGGGAAAGAAAGGCGCGGGTCGCGCTCTTGTCCTCCGGCCCTTTCATGTGCCTCGCCTCTCCACAGCGGGAACCCTTGGATCTCCACGTTGGCATTTCGATATAACAAGACGTAGTTCGGGTGCGGGGATCAAGAGGAAAAACGCCCTGGCGGTGCCACCTCCAGCGAAGAGGCACAGAAATGTCTGGTCTGTGCTGGCATGACTTATTTGTACTTCATGCGAAGTAAAGTCCGTGAAAACTACTTAATGACATAGTCATCGATTTGTGCGCCTTTTCTTCAGGAGCTAGGCATAAAAAACAGCAGCCCGCACCTGAAAAGTGATAGTACTGCACTGACTGTGCCTCTATACAACCGAGACTCGTTGCGCAGTGCCTTTTTATTGCTACTGAACTGCTTCGCATGCGAGACGGTAAAAAAATTTTCATCAAAAGCCAAACGCTTGATCTCTTCTATCTAACGCCAGGGCAGATGTGGTTTTCAACATTGTGATAGCGAGCCCCCCCTCTTCTGCTGTTCCAAGCACCACTGCTCTCCTTTGCCGTCCTCCTCTCCCGCCCGAGTCATGCCCCGAAATTCTAGATCAAGCTCCGCCGCGCTGGCACGGTACGGTCGCCACAGGTAGTGCGCTGGTTCGAAAGCCAGCTTTATCCTGTGCAAAAGCGTCCCCGCCCCAGAATCAATGGTTGGGAAGTGGTCTGCAACACTAATCTAGGAACTTTGGGAACCACGCATGACAAGTTTCTTTCTGTAGGATTGTTGTGCAGGTTCGCAAGGGCACCCACATCACGAATTCATCTCCTCATCCTGTTTACAGCAGCAAAAATGCCAAAACACGATGCAAAATGCCTCTCGTCATGGGAGCGCGAATTGCCAGCATTCCTGTCATTGCAAATCTGCACCACAACTCTGGGGCGGGGACGACGTTTTTGCGCGGGATAAACTTTTGCAGGCAGTGACAGGAGGTGCGGCCTTCAGCTGGCGCTGCCATGTCATGACTCGCTGTGAAAGACAGCAACGTCGCTGCTTCGTCGTGCTGTTCTTCTTGGCGGGCGCCCTCGAGTGGTGGGAGTGCAAACCCCGCATTGTATCCCTGTGTGTATTTAAAGGAGTCCAAGTCCTGCGCGGCGCACCACTGCAGGTCGTCGTCATCCCGACCGGAGGCTCCGTCCGTCGTTACTAGGCCCTGCCCGCTCGTCGGACCTTCGTTCGTCGGTAAGGGAGATGAAGTACTCGTGCCTACTTCGTCGTGAACTGCAGCCAGCTCCTCCGGCTCTGGCTCCGGCATGGACATCTGCTCTGGCACCATCGCAGGCCTATGCCGCCGCCCAGCAACACAGAAATAGTGATGGACAGGACTGGGCTTCGGGATACGCATCAAGCACACACCCCCTTCATCTTCAGAGGGGCGAGGCACTACGGCGGTGGAAGTAGAGGCTCCTGAGCTGCTGCTGCTAGTACCTACTCCAGCTGATAACAAACGGCGGAGAAGCGTCCGAGCGTTTTCTACCAGGCGGTATTCTCGCCGCAGATATTTTTCGACATCAGCGGCAGACCCGACGGATGCTGCGTCATTACTAGAGGAGGCGGAAAGGTAACGCGCCACACTGCTGCTCTGGATGTACAGAAAACGCGCGTCGGCGGTAGAAAGCTGCTTGCTTTTGCACTGTGGCGCGCCAAAGGTGGTGGTCAGGCCGTTGTAGTTCCCGCCTCCGACATGTTGCTGCACTGCTAACGAAGGGGAAGTAGGACGGGGCGCACCACTGAAAACTGCCCACTGGTACTCCGCTGGGTCGTACGCGAGCCGTTGTACACACGCGCAATTCTGCCGGCCTAGCAGGAGGCGGGCTTGCCTCTTGTGGTGAAGGTACGCGTGAAGCGGTTGGTCATCAACACCCGCAGCACTTTCCGGAACCGCGGCAGAGGTGAAACCAGAGTCACTGGGGTCCTGCCTCAAACCTGGATTCATGCTGAGGCGATCCCACGTATCCACCATGCTGTCCCAGGTCATGATGCCCGTGCCCAGCTCCCCTTGCTCGTCCCGCTCCTGCTCGAGCTTGCACGCATTTTCGGTCAGGTGCGCCACGCAGGCGAAGGCGATCCGGCCCCCTTGCCGCCACCGCAGTAAGTCGCTGAGGGCGGGCGTTTGCCGCAGGACGCCCCCGGCTCGCGGCGGTGGCACACGCGCTTCGGGGGTATCCAGTGCAAATATGTCTGGGTCTGGAAAAGTGGAACTTGTAGTGCGTTTCTTGCATTTTTCCTGGAAAACCTGTGTTGCATGAGCAGCAGAAGTAGAGAAGCTTTCTTTGTCATGCAAATAAAACGCAATTTGTAATGCGTCCTAGGCATCAGCAGGCGTCTCAAAAACTTGTCATGCTTGGCTGCCATTGGAAGCGCCTCCATCATGCGCAATTCAGCATCACAAGTTATTTCCAGACCCAGACATATTTGCATTTGATAGGGGGCGATAAAGAATGAATCCCGCGCGTTCAGCATCACCCAGTGGTCCAACTCTCCCGCGTCTAGGCTTTATCCTGAGTAACAACGTCCCCACACCAGAGTCAACAAGATGAGGAATCTGCTAGACAAACCAACCAGCTTTCGCTGTTTCGCATGACAAGTTTGCCCGCATACATAGCGTGGCCCTGTTTCGCTAGTTCAGCAGCATCACAGATCTAGCACATCATGCTGATTCTAGCATCACAAACTCCAAATAAAGACAACTAGAAATAAATGCTTCCCCTGGGGCTCCGCATGAGAAACTTTTTTGGCATGCAGATTCTGGGGTGGGGGCGATTTTACTCAGCATAGGCTCTCCTGCTCCCACCTTTGGGACCTCCGCCCCCCCTGCGCCCGAAATCTATTAATGTTATCGTGCCGAGACCCCTGCAAGGCTACCGACTCGGCTGCAAGAAAACCGTTGGTCCGGCTGCGCCACTCTTTCGCCCAGAGACCGAAATGCTTGTGCTCCACCCAGTGAGCCGGTGCCGCCTCCACTGGGTAGAGCTCCGGGGCGCTCCAGCAAGAGGGTCTTGTCTCTGCCCGGGCGGGCGCGCTCGTACCGGGCGCACGCGTACCGTCGGGCAGGCGCCTCGGGCGTACGTCGAAAACGGGCGCACGCGCGCCGGTGTGATCGTTGCTTGCCTGTAGCGCCTCCGCTTCCCGAAAGTGCGCAACCAGGTTGATGCCGTTTGTGAGATACAGATAAAAAGGGCTTTCGCGAACCTCCCCCCGGTCTGGGTCGAGGAACCCTTCGCGTAGCCCGGCCAGGTCGTGATGGAAGGGCAGAGCGCCCGGGGCGAACAGTATAGACTCCCGATCAGCGGCCCGCGCAAACTGTGCCTCTGCTTCTACAGCAGCTTGCTCCTGCTTGGGGCGAGGAGCTCTGCCGGTCGGCGCAGCGAGGTCCCAAGCCTGCACATCGAAGGGAGCCACGCTTACCAGGCCGTGTTCGTCCGGACACTCAATTTTCTGCATCTCCTCGAGTAAGAATTGCTCACCCGACTGTTGCAGGAGATGTCGCGCCGCCCAAAACTTGGCTCCCGCCGGACCCAGGACCCCGTACCGCGCCACCGGGTGGGGAGCGGGGAACGTCGTGGGTGGACCACTGCTTACCACCGCAACCAGCGGTCGCAACATGGTGACCTGCAAGCCTCCGAGCTGGACCATGTCCGCCACCCGGCCTGAAGGGTATTCATCAATTGTGGCCTCGCCCGCCGAATTTCGCAGCGTCGCCACGTCCGTCGCGCCATCGTAGTGGTGCAGGGCCTGTCAAATGCAAAAGTGTCTGGGTCTGGAAGATTGCAGCTTGTCATGCTAAATCTGCAGCATGCAAAAATCTGTGTTGCATGAGTACCAAAAGTCGGCCAGTTTTGACCAAGTCGGGAGAGAGTTTCTCATGCAGGATGGGCATTAGAAAGGTCTCGCAGAATCTGTCATGCCAGGCCCTGCATTCAAGACCTCAGGGGTCATGGATGAAAGCAGCATGACAAATCGCGCATTCTTCCAGACCCAGACATTTTTGCATTTGATAGGACCGCCAACATGGGCCCTTCACGACCGGTATTGCCGTCTACTAGCCTCTCCTGCTCTTTCTTTTCTGACCCGGTTTGCTCATTCCCATGACCCCCGCGCGGCTCTTCTCCTTCCCGGAGATAAGACTGGCGCCCTCGGTTCAAATGCACAATCGGTCGGGCCGAAAAACCGTCGCTCGCGTAGCCAAACAGCCGCCGCGCGTCGTCCAACTGCCCGGGGGAAATCGTCGCGTGCTCGACGTGATAGCACCAGCACGGGAGGTGCTCCGCTTCTTGTTCGATGAGCAACTTAAAGTCTTCCTCCGGGGACCCGACGAGGGTGGTGAGCGCGCCGATTTTGTACCCATCCGCGGCAGCGCGCTTCGCGGCAATCTTGCTCTGCCTCTGCCACAGAAGCAGCTCGTTGTCCTTTTGGCTGTCGTGCCAGAACTCTGGGCCCCCAATGCGCAGCGTCGCTGCTCTTTTGTTCAAATATCGAACGTCTTTTTCCCTTTGCTCCCGCCAAAAGACGTCGCCGTGAGCATATTCTTCCCGCTCCTCCGGCACCTGTAGCTGCCGTGCTGCCCGCGCAAACTCACTGCTTTCCATGTATCGACGACACTTGTCCCGGCCGATTACATGCAGCATGCGACTTACCAAGTTCCCGTGGTCTGTTTCAGCACCCTGCTCCTTCTTGTCTGATACATTCAGCTTGTCCTGGTCCCGCAGCTGTAGGCGCTGCAACTTCTGCACAAGATCGCTCACGTCCGTCGCGTTGCCGGTGAAGGGGTCCCTCGTTCCGACTCGGTTCGCGGCTAAGATGCCGCCAAACTGGAGCTGTCGAAGCTGCTTCGCGGTGTCTTCCTTTCCCAGCCCTGGCATCAGACAGAAAACAGGCACACCCATATGACCACCAACATATCAGATTCATCATGACCGCGATCCTCATACTCATGAGAATTCCGCATCCACATTACAATCTGCATTCTACATGAAAAAAAACCACCTCTGTTGATGCTGACTCACCAAGAGAGAGAGAGAGAGAGAGAGAGAGAGACAGTTTTTTGGTGGAGATGGCAAGGAAGCTTTAGCTTTACCTCCTTTCTTCTAGTTGTATATCAGGTGTACTTTTGTTTCTGTAGGATAAGTTGCGCGTCCCTGCTTCCAGGAGCGTGTGCGGAGTTCCACCCTTCCCAACCTAGTGTTGCGGAACCGTATATGCTGTGTAAAAACGGGTGTCGCCACGACGATGCCCCAGAGTCAAGATGGGCGGAATTTTGCTAGAAATAAAACCAACAGCTTTTAGTTGTCGCGCATGATGTTGACAAGAGTATGGCCATTCTATCTACGTAATTCGAAAAAAACTAAAAATTTTTCAGGGTCCGCGCATTAACGTATCGTAGTAGCTAAGCCACCTTCAGTTTATTCTCTTGAACTAGCTAGTCGGCTTTTTTTGGGTCTTGAACTACCTAGTTTACAAGGTAGGCTATATTCAGCTTCCCCGACGGCACGGCCCACGGATTCGGGTCCCGAATCCGTGGAGCTGGTACTTGCTGGCGCCGGGAGCTAGCAGCCTTCTTAACTAGATAACTAAGTCTTCTGACTGCGACTGCCTTCCAGGCATCACAAATTTGCATGACCAAAATAGATAAATTAGCTTCCTATGCGCGGAGACCCTGAAAATTTTTAGCTACTTGTCAATTACGTAGATAGAATGGCCATAAAGAGTGGGCTAGTACTAGTAGTACAGTCTTGCTTAGCGAGTGCAGTCAGAGAAATCGATCAGCTTCTGCTCCTTGTCGGAGAAGTTCAGCGAGCATGAAAACATTCTCTACTCACATAGCATACAGTAAACCGCCTCTCATGTCGTGCTGGCTGTCGTGCGTGAGAAACCTTTTCAGGCATGCGGATTTGTATGACAACTGCTCTGGGGTCGTACAATGTGGACCACCCCGTTTTATTCACACAGGATACCGTACACCGGATCCCAGGACGCGGACCCGTCCGTGGTGTTATGGAAGCGTCAGGATTAAAATCGTCAAGGTTGAGATTATTTGTCATGCATAAATTGCAAGGCATGAAGTGCCTCTCTTGCAGGGATGGCTGGTGAGGCCGACTGTCGGCCTGTTTCGGGTCTGCGATAGAGCTGCTAAAGTAGCATGACAAAAAACGCCTTCTGTCTCTAAACAGCATGACAAACTGGATTTAGACGGTGCCGAAATTTGTCACGCACCGCTTAGAAATTGGGCTTCCAACTGGTATCGATTTTATGCATTACAAGTTATTTCAACTTTGTCGCTTTCAATAACTTTGTCGATTTCAATCCTGACACATCCATAGGTGTCTGCTGCAGAGTTTCCCGTTCCCTCCTGCACGACTGGCGGCACATCCGGCGTCTTCTCGGATTTTTCTTTCGGATGATACTTAAGAATCTCGTTACGCAGGTACTCGTGGCTGGCGCTGCAGTATCGCAGAAAAAATTGCTACCTTATACACATTTGTTGTAACTCCAGCCTCACAAGCTTACTCGGCATGACAGACAAAACTTGCAATGCAGAGATCACAAAGGAATAAAACACGTATGAAACTAGGCTCCTGTGCATATTCGGCAGGACAGAGCAAGGGTCTCTTGCCTGATCTGCAATACAAGGGGCTGTAATTTTAACACTTTTTTCTCACGATATGCAGCCCGGCAGGGTGCGCAGTGCCGTGGCCGCCGTGAACGTATGGGTGTGTCAGAATCGCAATCGACAAAGTTGAAATGATTTGTCATGCAAAAAGTTGCAACCCACAAAGTGCCTGTCTTGTAGAGTAGCCAACTGAGGCAGATTGTGGGCCCGTTTAGGGGTAGAAACGGAGCTGCTAAAGTAGCACGAGTAAAGGCCTTTCCCTTACCCAAACTGCATGACAAAGCGCATTTCGGTTCTACCCAAATTTGTCATGCGCCACTTAGAAACTGGGTTCCAGCTGGTATCCATTTCATGCATCACAAACTATCTCAACTTTGTCGATTTCAAACCTGACGCTTCCATAGAACGCCCAGCGCACGTCGCGCTTAACTTTTCGCGCATCGTGGCTCGGCTTCAGCGACGGGGTGCGAAAGGCCGCGCGTTTATAACCTGCTCAGGTGTTACAATCTCAAATCGGTTACCATAGAATCCGGAATTTGCCTATTGCATGAGGGGCATGAGGAACGTACAGAGTCTTGCGCTTTTCGCAATACAAATTTGGCCAGAAGAAGACTCTCGTGCGGTTTGGCACTCCAGAACTTGTCATGCGCAATCCTGTGCGAATTGGCATTGGGTAGATCATGCATTTCTTGCATCACAAAATCCAAATTCTATTGTAACAGTTGAGATTGTAACCACGTCTGAGCGGGTCATAGCGTTCTCGATTCATTTCAGACTTGTTACGCGTTCCAAACGGGGGCACCGCGAGCACTGGCTGCAGAAGGGGCATAACTCCCAGAAAGATTGCAAGGGCTGCAGCCGTCGTCTTGAGCTTCACTTTCACCCCGTGCTGGCCGAGAAAAGTGCCACGACCCGGCTCAGCATCGGGCCGACGCGTGTTGGTCTTCATCTTATGGTTCGTCTTTCGCTAAAATAAGTAGCGCCGACGGTGACGGAGGAGCAGAGAGATAAATGATACTGCAAAGTCAAAGGCAGAAGATGAAAACAAGGAAAAATACCAGCGTAAGCAAGAATCCAAAGCTACAGCCAAGTATTCACTCTGCCTCTACCAAAAAATGAAAATGCTACTATATCCTGTACCTGTGATGGATACTAGGCCTAGGAACCCAGCGTGCACCAATCAGCCGGTGTAGTTACGGAATTGTACAACTTGTTGACGTGAGTCATCAAGTGCTGTTATAGCCTTTTTTATCCCAACAGGGGCCGAAATGGTCAGCAACGGCGCACGACCAGGACGACCGCCTTACTGAATACAGGTCTAGGTATGATAAATAAAAGTGCAAGTTATATCAAGTGAGTACAACTACTCCCAGACCCAGTCAACCATAACACTAGATCAGAAGTTTATTCGAGCCTCTTAGCAAAGTTAAGTAGGATCCTAACCTCGTCTGTTCTTCAGCCTCTGTATGATCTATACCGTCTTCATAAAACTTGAACTTCTGTGGTTGCGTCGTCCTTCTAACACTGAGAAACGCGATGTTGAACCAGCTCATTTTTTTCTCCGACTGGCTCTGGCACTAGTAGTGCTGATGATTTTCAGAGGCTTTTTTGCATATACTAGAACCCGCCGCCGGTTGGAGAAACAAATCTTTGAAGAAATGTCTTGAACGTCGCATCAAGAGGACTTTCTTCGGCCTGTTCTCGATCTTCCTGCTGTCCTCTTTGATTCAACACTGTGCTTCAAGTTCTATGACGACATCCAAAATCATCAATGCGTTTTCGTATTTCGCTCTGTCTCATGTACAATCAGTCTCGCTTGTCTTCGCGATGGATGCTATACAAATATGTTGAGTTCCTTACAGCTCATAGTGTGTGGACAAACGGCTGTCCACATTCTACCTAGCAAGGTCTCTTTACGGACAGACGCGTGAAAATGTTGTGACTTTCTAGTATTCTACTTCACAATCATGTAGCTGTAGTCGTTCCTCGATAGCTCACACTAAGCAGAAAGATGGCAAAAAAAATCAAGTAAGTCGTAATAGAGAACTGCTTGAAGGCCTTCCGCAAATACTTAGACTGTCCCGTGTCAAAAAGAACCCCTTTTCATTCACTACGTCCGTATGCGCCGTCAAGATTTTTGTTTTTCATTCTTGCCTTTATTCACAAGCTGCATTATTAGATTAGAGCTGTGTAAAAGAATAGCCAAGTACAAGGTGAACAAGGTGGTCGTGAGCTTTGGTGTTCTTAATAAGTGGTTGGCAATGGACACAGAAACGCTTCACCTATAAAATAGGTGAAGATGATGACTTATGGTATATGATCATAAAAGTACATGGCGAAGATGATGATTTAAGTCTTCTCGGCGTTCAGCCTTGGGCCATCCTATATATCAACTCCGGATAGTGTTGGCGCCCCTCGATACACATACTAAAATCGGTCACGTACAGAAACAATTTCATCGTGCAAAACCACACAAGAAGAGAAAGAGAGAGGTAGAAGCTGAAAGAGTTTCTTCGTAACATTCCGACCACCTGCAGGATGTATTCTTAGCCCCGCTAAATACTACTTGAGTCATGCCCAAAATGGTGTTTTATGTTTGAGGCTGATTGTGTTCACATGTTGATCTGCAATGCGGCAATTTGGGCCCCAAGCCCCTCAAACTGGCGCCAGCAAGTGCGGAGTTAGCTCGTTGTGGGTGCCACCCTACGTGGCGGCGGCAGCCTGGCGGCAGCACATAGATTAGTCCCCGACCCTTCGTGCACCAAGTCGACGATATCCCCAAGGTATTCACTGTCCCCTCGCAGTTCCATTCCTCGGAGCATCTCCGAATCCATGTCACCGATAGCGGCGAGAAGGTGGCGCGTCTCAGCATTGATCAGCTCCACCAGGCGCCAACCGCATGGGTCCACCACTGCTAGCTTCTGGTCCAAGTGAAAGTGAAAGATTCCTGCGCTGAGGCAGGTCTGCCGCCTCATCGACCTGTTATGCCTGGTGCGTCCAAAGTGCAACTCTGGCTCGATGCAACGCTCACGAGCGCTCAGCCACGGATCCAGTAACGAAACGTCCCCAAATGGCGCGAATTCCTCCAAATTTTCTCCCCACCTGGTGGAGAACGACCCAAGCTCCCCAAATGGTGCGCAGTTCCACTTTCGCGCAAAATAGGTCCAGCAGAGGTCGCATTCCTCAAGCGCCGCCTTGCACTCCTGCAGCCCCGTGGGCGGCGGCTGGCGGGGTCGTGTGATGCGATCATTCGTGTTCAGCTCCGTTGCGGCCGAAAAATCGTCGCTCTCGCTGAAATATGCATTGCAAATATGTCTGGGTCTGGAAACTTGTAATGCTGCGTTGGGAATAGTGAATGCTCTGTAATGCGCAGCCGAGCATGAGAAATTGAAATATCTGCGCTTCGCTGTGTTGCGTTATTCGCATGACAAACTGCGTTTTTGCATGACAGAAAAAAGGCTCTCTTCTTGGACACGCATCACAAACTTTTTGGTCATCCCAGACAAGCATGACAAATCTCGCAATCTTCCAGACCTAGACATTTTTGCATTTGGTATGAAAAGCCGCCGCACTTGCAACATGTCCCGCTGCTGATGTTTGCGTAAGGAGAGCGCCAGCGCCCGCTTCCGCCGTTCGTTTTCGGAAAGCATGTGTCCGGCAATGGACTGTGCGAACCTCTTGCCATCGCCGGAAGATGAAGTGGCCGACGCGGTGGACCCGTCTACTGCACCAGCCGCGTCACTATTCCCTTGCTCACGACCTTGTCGGGCGTCACGAAAATGACCGCCCTCCGGCTGGTACTCCGATTTCCAGTGCTCCATAATCTCTGTCACATCCTCCTCCTCCACGCCCCTCTCGGGGTGCTCGCTCCTGACCCCCTCTAGATACGCCCGCAGCGCCGCTTCCACCCCGGAACGGAACAGGAAAAACGCATAACATTGCTCCTGCAGCACCGCCGCATCCGCGCAAAAGTTTGGCAGGACCGGAAAGGCGCCCAGCGACGTGCGCTCCGACTTCAGCGCCGTGTCGGCGCAAATGCCGATTGCCCCCCGGGGAACTGCTTTGGTCCAAACGGACTTCCAAAACTTGGCGAATTCCGTCTTCATCAGCGTTGGCAAAACTTCCGTCTTCATGTTCGCCTTCCACGCGGTCTTTCCCGGCCAGACGCCCGCCTCGCGTGCAAGTTCTAAGCGCCCAGCGACGTCCCTCGACTCCGGATTATAATTCGCAGTCGGAGTGCTTGAGCCGGCGGGTGCTCCTGCTGCGGTAGCGGTAGCACCGTTATCAAGTTGAAAGAAAGTGCCCCGCCCCCAGAAGTTTGAGCTTCACTTGCGGTTCTTAAACGCAAAACTCTTTTGTCTATGCATGTTTGCACGAAGACTGTTCCTCCTTCAGGTTTATCTAAGTGAGCAAAGCAGCGCCTGCCTGACAAGTCTCCCTTGTGCTAGGCATTTCTTGATTTGACATTTCGCCATTCTCATTCGAAAATCTGTAATGCTGCTCCATGCAGGGTGGCAAATGTTCCCATGGGGGGCTTTTGCAATACAAGCGCCTTCAAGATATTAAAGTTCTGGGGCGAGTAGGGACAGCACCTTCCATTTGGATAACCGTGGCCCACGACCTCTCTACGAACCATGCCGCGTAGCGGATTCAGCTGGTTCCATTCCACACGACCTTGGTTTTCCCCCGGCGCTGCGGAGCCGGACGCCGGCTCGGGATCCACCTCCTGCTGGTCACCCCTGTGCTCTTCTGCGGGGGGGACGCTGCTTGTCGCAGTTACGACACGGAAATCGACATCCTGCACATCCGACACCCTGCGCTGTCGTACGCGCTTGAGACAGATGCTGCCCGTAGTACTCGGGAAAGAAAGGCGCGGGTCGCGCTCTTGTCCCCCAGCCCTTTCATGTGCCTCGCCTCTCCACAGAGGGAAGCCTTGAATCTCCACGTTGGCATTGCGATATAACAAGACGTAGTTCGGGTGCGGGGATCAAGAGAAAAAACGCCCTGGCGGCGCGACCTCCAGCGAAGAGGTATAGAAATGTCTGGCTTTTAGCGTGAACACAATTTGTACTTGATGCTAAGTGATGTTCGTGGCAACTAATGACAGAGTCATCTATTTGTGTCTTGCATAAAAGCGCCCGGAGTCTTTTTTCTTCCGGACCTAGGGGAGGGAAGCAGAATGACATCAAACTCGACGTTGCGCGGCGACTTTCTATTGCTACTGAACTGTTTATCATGCAAGACGGTAAAAAAATCATTCCCTCAAAAAATTTTCATTCAAGACCAAACGTTTGGCACCTCTATCTAACGCCAGGGCAGTAGTGGTTTTCAACATTGTGATAGCGAGCCCCCCCTCTTCTGCTGTTCCAAGCACCACTGCTCTCCTTTGCCGTCCTCCTCTCCCGCCCGGGTCATGCCCCCAAATTCCAGATCAAGCTCCGCCGCGCTGGCGCGATACGGTCGCCACAGGTAGTGCGCTGGTTCGAAAGCCAGCTTTATCCTGTGTAAAAGCGTCCCCGCCCCAGAGTCAATGATTGGGAAGTCTGCAGCACTAATCTAGGAATCGCGTATGGCAAGTTTCGCTCTGTTTTGTAGTGCAGGTGAGCAAGGGAAACCGCGTGACAAATTCATCTCCTCATCCTGTTGGAAAAAAAAACAAATGCCAAAACACGATACGAAATGCCTCTCATGGGGATGCGAATTTCATCGCAAATCTGCACCACAACTCTGGGGCGGGGAAGACGTTTTTGCTCAAGATAAACTTTTGCAGGCAATGACAGGAGGCGCGGCCTTCAGTTGGCGCTGCCACGTTATGATTCACTGTGAAAGACAGCAACGTCGCTGCTTCGTCCTGCTGTTCTTCTTGGCGGGGGCCCTCGAGTGGTGGGAGTGCAAACCCCGCATTGTATCCCTGTGTGTATTTAAAGGAGTCCAAGTCCTGCGCAGCGCACCACTGCAGATCCTCGTCGTCGCGACCGGAGGCTCCGTCCGTCGCTACTCGGCCCTGCCCGCTCGTCGCACCTTCGTTCGTCGGTAAGGGAGATGAAGTATTCGTCCCTACTTCGTCGTGACCTGCAGCTAGCTCCTCCGGCTCTGGCTCCGGCATGGACATCTGCTCTGGCACCATCGCAGGCCTATGCCGCCGCCCAGCAACACAGAAATAGTGATGGACAGGACTGGGTTTTGGGATACGCATCAAGCACACACCCCCTTCATCTTCAGAGGGGCGAGGCACTACGGCGGTGGAAGTAGAGGCTCCTGCGCTGCTGCTGCCAGTACCTACTCCAGCTGATAACAAACGGCGGAGAAGCGTCTGAGCGTTTTCTACCAGGCGATATTCTCGCCGGAGATATTCTTCGACGTCAGCGGTAGAACCGACGGATGACGCGTCACTACTAGAGGAAGCGGAAAGGTGACGCGCGACACTGCTGCTCTGGATGTACAGAAAACGCGCGTCGGCCGTAGAAAGCTGCTTGCTTTTGCACTGTGGCGCGCCGAAGGTGGTGGTCAGGCCGTTGTAGTTCCCGCCTCCAACGTGTTGCTGCACTGCTAACGAAGGGGAAGTAGGACGGGGCGCAGTACTGAAAACTGTCCACTGGTACTCCGCTGGGTCGTACGCGAGCCGCTGTACACACGCGCAGTTCTGCCGGCCTAGCAGGAGGCGAGCTTGCCTCTTGTGGTGAATGTACGCGTGAAGCGGTTGGTCGTCAACACCAGCAGCACTCTCAGACACAGCGGCAGAGGCGGAACCAGCGTCAGTGGGGTCCTGCCTCAAACCGGGATTCATGCTGAGGCGATCCCACGTATCCACCATGCTGTCCCAGGTCATGATACCCGTGCCCAGCTCTCCGTGCTCGTCCCGCTCCTGCTCGAGCTTGCACGCATTTTCGGTCAGGTGCGCCACGCAGGCGAAGGCGATCCGGCCCCCTTGCCGCCACCGCAGTAAGTCGCTGAGGGCGGGCGTTTGCCGCAGGACGCCCCCGGCTCGCGGCGGTGGCACACGCGCTTCGGGGGTATCCAGTGCAAATATGTCTGGGTCTGGAAAAGTGGAACTTGTAGTGCGTTTCTTGCATTTTTCCTGGAAAACCTGTGTTGCATGAGCAGCAGAAGTAGAGAAGCTTTCTTTGTCATGCAAATAAAACGCAATTTGTAATGCGTCCTAGGCATCAGCAGGCGTCTCAAAAACTTGTCATGCTTGGCTGCCATTGGAAGCGCCTCCATCATGCGCAATTCAGCATCACAAGTTATTTCCAGACCCAGACATATTTGCATTTGATAGGGGGCGATAAAGAATGAATCCCGCGCGTTCAGCATCACCCAGTGGTCCAACTCTCCCGCGTCTAGGCTTTATCCTGAGTAACAACGTCCCCACACCAGAGTCAACAAGATGAGGAATCTGCTAGACAAACCAACCAGCTTTCGCTGTTTCGCATGACAAGTTTGCCCGCATACATAGCGTGGCCCTGTTTCGCTAGTTCAGCAGCATCACAGATCTAGCACATCATGCTGATTCTAGCATCACAAACTCCAAATAAAGACAACTAGAAATAAATGCTTCCCCTGGGGCTCCGCATGAGAAACTTTTTTGGCATGCAGATTCTGGGGTGGGGGCGATTTTACTCAGCATAGGCTCTCCTGCTCCCACCTTTGGGACCTCCGCCCCCCCTGCGCCCGAAATCTATTAATGTTATCGTGCCGAGACCCCTGCAAGGCTACCGACTCGGCTGCAAGAAAACCGTTGGTCCGGCTGCGCCACTCTTTCGCCCAGAGACCGAAATGCTTGTGCTCCACCCAGTGAGCCGGTGCCGCCTCCACTGGGTAGAGCTCCGGGGCGCTCCAGCAAGAGGGTCTTGTCTCTGCCCGGGCGGGCGCGCTCGTACCGGGCGCACGCGTACCGTCGGGCAGGCGCCTCGGGCGTACGTCGAAAACGGGCGCACGCGCGCCGGTGTGATCGTTGCTTGCCTGTAGCGCCTCCGCTTCCCGAAAGTGCGCAACCAGATGGATGCCGTTGGTGAGGTACAGATAAAAAGGGCTTTCGCGAACCTCCCCCCGGTCTGGGTTGAGGAACCCTTTGCGCAGCCCGTCCAGGTCGTGTTTGGCGGGCAGAGCGCCCCGGGCGAACAGTATAGACTCCCGATCAGCGGCCCGCGAAAACTGTGCCTCTGCTTCTACGGCAGCTTGTTTCTGCTTCGGGCGAGGAGTCCTGCCGGCCGGCGCGGCGAGGTCCCAAGCCTGCACATCGAAGGGAGCCACGCTTACCAGGCCGTGTTCGTCCGGACACTCAATCTTCTGCGTTTCCCCGATTAAGAACTGCTCACCCGTTTGCTGCAGGAGATGTCGCGACGCCCAAAACTTGGCTCCCGCCGGACCCAGGACCCCGTACCGCGCCACTGGGTGGGGAGCAGGGGTCGTCACGGATGGTGGACCACTGCTTACCACCGCAACCAGCGGTCGCAACATGGTGACCTGCAAACCTCCGAGCTGGACCATGTCCGCCACCCGGCCCGAAGGGTATTCATCAATCGTGGCCTCGCCCGCCGAATTTCGCAGCGTCGCCACGTCCGTCGCACCATCGTAGTGGTGCAGGACCTATCAAATGCAAAAGTGTCTGGGTCTGGAAGATTGCAACTTGTCATGCTAAATCTGCAGCATGCAAAAATCTGTGTTGCATGATTACCAAAAGTCGGCCAGTTTTGACCAAGTCGGGAGCGAGTTTCTCATGCAGGATGGGCATTAGAAAGGTCTCGCAGAATCTGTCATGCTAGGTCCTGCATTCAAGACCTCAGGGGTCATGGAAAAGCAGCATGACAAATCGCGCACTCTTCCAGACCCAGACACTTTTGCATTTGATAGGACCGCCAACATGCGCCCTTCACGACCGGTATTGCCGTCTACTAGCCCCTCCTCCTCTTTCTTTTCTGACCCGGTTTGTTCATTCCCATGATCCCCACGCGGCTCTTCTCCTTCCCGGAGATAAGACTGGCGCCCTCGGTTCAAATGCACAATCGGTCGCGCCGAAAAACCGTCGCTCGCATAGCCAAACAGCCGCCGCGCGTCGTCCGCCTGCCCGGGAGATATCGTCGCGTGCTCGACGTGATAGCACCAGCACGGGAGGTGCTCCGCTTCCTTATGAATTGCAAAAGCATCGTACTCGTATAAATGCATTACAAATCTCCTCAGCATGAGAAATAAGATTTGTGATGCTGATTTACCTCAAGAAAAAGATTTGTAATGCATGAATGCAATACGAGTACGATACTTTTGCACAGGATATTCCTGTTCGACGAGCAACTTAAAGTCTTCCTCCGGGGACCCGACGAGGCTGGTGAGCGCGCCGATTTTGTACCCATCCGCGGCAGCGCGCTGCGCGGCAATCTTGCTCTGCCTCTGCCGGTGAAGCAGCTCGTTGTCTTTTTGGCTGTCGTGCCAGAACCCTGGGCCACCAATGCGCAGCGCCGATGCAAAGCTCCAACCCCGGGCCACCAATGCAGCTCTTTCGTTCAAAGCTCGCACTATCCTGCGTAAATAAAACGTTCCCATCTTAGAGTGAAGATCATGGCGACTTTGCTACACAAATCAACAAGGTTTGGCTGTCTGCCATGACAAGTTCAATGTCGTAGTGTAGTTGTCCCGTTGAGGTCGTCAAGCCGCATCACATCAAATTGGCCGGCTTCTAGCATGGCAAAATCCTAAAGAGAATGCGAAACTGCTCCTGTTGGGGCTACGCATGAGACACAATCTGGGCATGCAAATACGCATGACAAGTATGGGAACGTTTTTGCTCAGAATACGCACGTCTTTTTCCCTTTGCTCCCTCCAAAAGACATCGCCGTGGGCGTATTCTTCCCGCTGCTCCGGCACCTGTAGCTGCCGTGCTGCCCGCGCAAACTCGCTGATCTCCATGTATCGACGACACTTGTCCCGCCCAATTACATGCAGCATGCGACTTACCAAGTTCCCGTGGTCTGTTTCAGCAACCTGCTCCTTCTTGTCTGATAAATTCAGCTTGTCCTGGTCCCGCAGCTGTAGGCGCTGCAACTTCTGCACAAGATCGCTCACGTCCGTCGCGTTGCCGGTGAAGGGGTCCCTCGTTCCGACTCGGTTCGCGGCTAAGATGCCGCCAAACTGGAGCTGTCGAAGCTGCTTCGCGGTGTCTTCCTTTCCCAGCCCTGGCATCAGACAGAAAACAGGCACACCCATATGACCACCAACATATCAGATTCATCATGACCGCGATCCTCATACTCATGAGAATTCCGCATCCACATTACAATCTGCATTCTACATGAAAAAAAACCACCTCTGTTGATGCTGACTCACCAAGAGAGAGAGAGAGAGAGAGAGAGAGAGACAGTTTTTTGGTGGAGATGGCAAGGAAGCTTTAGCTTTACCTCCTTTCTTCTAGTTGTATATCAGGTGTACTTTTGTTTCTGTAGGATAAGTTGCGCGTCCCTGCTTCCAGGAGCGTGTGCGGAGTTCCACCCTTCCCAACCTAGTGTTGCGGAACCGTATATGCTGTGTAAAAACGGGTGTCGCCACGACGATGCCCCAGAGTCAAGATGGGCGGAATTTTGCTAGAAATAAAACCAACAGCTTTTAGTTGTCGCGCATGATGTTGACAAGAGTATGGCCATTCTATCTACGTAATTCGAAAAAAACTAAAAATTTTTCAGGGTCCGCGCATTAACGTATCGTAGTAGCTAAGCCACCTTCAGTTTATTCTCTTGAACTAGCTAGTCGGCTTTTTTTGGGTCTTGAACTACCTAGTTTACAAGGTAGGCTATATTCAGCTTCCCCGACGGCACGGCCCACGGATTCGGGTCCCGAATCCGTGGAGCTGGTACTTGCTGGCGCCGGGAGCTAGCAGCCTTCTTAACTAGATAACTAAGTCTTCTGACTGCGACTGCCTTCCAGGCATCACAAATTTGCATGACCAAAATAGATAAATTAGCTTCCTATGCGCGGAGACCCTGAAAATTTTTAGCTACTTGTCAATTACGTAGATAGAATGGCCATAAAGAGTGGGCTAGTACTAGTAGTACAGTCTTGCTTAGCGAGTGCAGTCAGAGAAATCGATCAGCTTCTGCTCCTTGTCGGAGAAGTTCAGCGAGCATGAAAACATTCTCTACTCACATAGCATACAGTAAACCGCCTCTCATGTCGTGCTGGCTGTCGTGCGTGAGAAACCTTTTCAGGCATGCGGATTTGTATGACAACTGCTCTGGGGTCGTACAATGTGGACCACCCCGTTTTATTCACACAGGATACCGTACACCGGATCCCAGGACGCGGACCCGTCCGTGGTGTTATGGAAGCGTCAGGATTAAAATCGTCAAGGTTGAGATTATTTGTCATGCATAAATTGCAAGGCATGAAGTGCCTCTCTTGCAGGGATGGCTGGTGAGGCCGACTGTCGGCCTGTTTCGGGTCTGCGATAGAGCTGCTAAAGTAGCATGACAAAAAACGCCTTCTGTCTCTAAACAGCATGACAAACTGGATTTAGACGGTGCCGAAATTTGTCACGCACCGCTTAGAAATTGGGCTTCCAACTGGTATCGATTTTATGCATTACAAGTTATTTCAACTTTGTCGCTTTCAATAACTTTGTCGATTTCAATCCTGACACATCCATAGGTGTCTGCTGCAGAGTTTCCCGTTCCCTCCTGCACGACTGGCGGCACATCCGGCGTCTTCTCGGATTTTTCTTTCGGATGATACTTAAGAATCTCGTTACGCAGGTACTCGTGGCTGGCGCTGCAGTATCGCAGAAAAAATTGCTACCTTATACACATTTGTTGTAACTCCAGCCTCACAAGCTTACTCGGCATGACAGACAAAACTTGCAATGCAGAGATCACAAAGGAATAAAACACGTATGAAACTAGGCTCCTGTGCATATTCGGCAGGACAGAGCAAGGGTCTCTTGCCTGATCTGCAATACAAGGGGCTGTAATTTTAACACTTTTTTCTCACGATATGCAGCCCGGCAGGGTGCGCAGTGCCGTGGCCGCCGTGAACGTATGGGTGTGTCAGAATCGCAATCGACAAAGTTGAAATGATTTGTCATGCAAAAAGTTGCAACCCACAAAGTGCCTGTCTTGTAGAGTAGCCAAGTGAGGCAGATTGTGGGCCCGTTTAGGGGTAGAAGTGGAGCTGCTAAAGTAGCACGAGAAAAGGCGTTGCCCTTACCCAAACAGCATGACAAAGCGCATTTCGGTTCTACCCAAATTTGTCATGCGCCACTTGGAAACTGTGTTCCAACTTGTATCCATTTCATGCATCACAAACTACTTCAACTTTGTCGATTTCAAACCTGACGCTTCCATAGAACGCCCAGCGCACGTCGCGCTTAACTTTTCGCGCATCGTGGCTCGGCTTCAGCGAGGGGGTGCGAAAGGCTGCGCGTTTATAACAAGCTCAGGTGCACAATCTCAAATCGGTTACCATAGAATCTGGAATTTGCCTTGCATGAAGAGCATGAGGAACGTACAGAGTCTTGCGCTTTTCGCAATACAAATTTCGCGAGAAGAAGATTCTCGTGCGGTTTGGCACTCCAGAACTTGTCATGCGCAATCCTGTGCGAATTGGCTAGATCATGCATTTCTTGCATCACAAAATCCAAATTCTATTGTAACAGTTGAGATTGTAACCACGTCTGAGCGGGTCATAGCGTTCTCGATTCATTTCCGACTTGTTACGCGTTCCAAACGGGGGCACCGCGAGCACTCGCTGCGGGAGAGGAATAAATCCCAGAACGATCGTTTTGTGAGGAAAAATCCCTCCTCCCCATAGCCAAGATGGCGAATCGGCTAGACAAATCCACAAGTTTTGGCTGTTTTGCAAGAAAAATTTGGACTCGTAGTGTAGTGCTGTTTGAGGTAGTTCAGCAGCATCACAGATCCAGTACACCATGTTGATTGGAGCATGACAAGTTTCAAAACCCGAATACAAAATGCTTCTCATGGGGCTCCGCATGAGAGACACTCTCAGGAGCATGCAGATTTGCGTGACAACTATGGGGTGGGAATGTTTTTTCTTTAGGATAGATCGCAAGGGCTGCAGCCGTCGTCTTCAGCTTCACGTTCACCCCGAGCTGGCCGAGTAAAATGCCACGACCCGGCTCAGCATCGGGCCGACGCGTTTTGGTCTTCATCTTATTCTTGGTTGGACTTGCGTAAAAATAAGTAGCGCCGACGGTAACGGAGGAGCAGAAAGCGAAATGATAGTGTAAAGTCAAAGGCAGAAAATGAAAACAAGTAAATACCAGCGTAAGCAAAAATCCAAAGCTACAGCCAAGTATTCATCAAAATACTCTGCTTCTACCAAAAAATGAAAATACTACTTATCCTGTATCTGTGATGGATACTAGGCGTAGGAACCCAGAGTGCACCAATCAGCCGGTTTAGTTACGGAATTGTAATTGTTGACGTGAGTCGTCAAGTGCAGTTATAGCCTTCTTTATCTCATCAGGGGCCGAAATGGTCAGCAACAGCGCACGACCAGGACGACCTCCATACTGTTACTGGTTACACTTACAGGAGGTCTAGGAAATAAATAAAACTGCAAAGTAGATCAAGCGAGTACAACTACTCCCAGTAGTACAGCTATAGCACTAGATCAGAAGTTCCAAGCCCCTCAGCTAAGTTAAGTAGGATCCTGGGCTCGTCTGTTCAACCTCTATAATATACCATCTTGTTCACAAAACTTGATCTTCTGTAGTTGCGTTGTCCTTCTAAATTCAGGACGTCGAGATCTTTTTCGCCTTTCTCCTATACCTACACGAATGCGACGACCGGATGTTCACAGATAGAGCCTCACAGGCACGACTACTGCAAAAGAACCGTCGCACAACTCTGATGTGTAATGATCTCTGATGACGTTTTGTTTCTTTCGTCATCTATAAGCCTGCTCGCGCTTCAGCACTACGCGATGGGCAATCCTGCAATTTTTGTTCTTCTTGAGAGCCACGAAATAAACCGACGCCTGAAGAACGAAGGCACAAGCACAGGGAAAGTAGACAACGGCCCTCGTCCCCGCGGGACAATAGTAACTGGATCATAGTCGTTCTGAACCTAACCGCAAGAATGTACGCGCAGCGAATGAATTTATGTTCCCGGAGCGAGTTGTAAAAAACGGCTCTTGCTCCCAGACGTCCTCGACAACTCATGTACAGAATTGACGGCAATGCGGCCTGAAAAACTGCACCTTCGCAGAACTCCCCGAACCACAGAAACGAGTCGTTTTCGAGGACTCCGCCTCCTCGTCGCCGGACTTCAGCAGCTGGATTTTGATTTTCTGCTTAGTGTAAATGTAAAAAAGAAACAGGGGGTTTATCTTTGAGCAATGATGACGATCGGACTCAACATGTCTAGAAAGAACGCACACCAGGGATCCTGATGCTGATGCATCGTGCAGAATTGCATGCAGCTGGGGCAAGGTTTTTTAAAAGTTAGTGGCAGTAGGGAAAAAATTAGTCCTTTTGCGTTGGGGAGTCAAAGAACTTCAGCTAAGGAACTTGAGAAAGAGTGCAAACAATAAGCGCATAGAAAAATCTGATTGAAATGTTAAAAACGCTACTCACAAAAGAACAAAGGCAACAAATTGATGAGCTGAAATAACTGCTGATAGACAAGAGCGACGGCACGTGCGTGCGCCTATCATGATTGCAGCTTGACTTTCTAAAAGATTTGTCAACGAAAGCCCGTCGTTGGGACACTTTCATCGAAACTTGAAAAGACGTTATAATACCAAACTCCAATCTGCAACGCTTACCACTCCTCCTCGTACCGTGCTGCCACCGGCTTGCCGACCATCGACTTTCCTTTCGAACCCTTGCCGGACGAGGAGCCGCCCTCTATCCTGTGGAAAAACGTCCCCACCCCAAAGTTGTCATGCAGATGTGCGATTACAGGAAGATTTGTGATGCGCATCTCCATGACAGGCATTCCCAATCGTGTTTTGAAATTTGTAATGCTGTGAACAGGATAAGAAGGTGGATTTGTGATGCGGTTGTCCTTCCTAACATGCACTACACTACGACCTGCAACTTGTCATGCGTGGCTTCCAAAACTTCTGGATTGGTCTTGCTAAGTTCCCAACTTGACTATGGGGAGGTGAGGACGTTTTTACATATGGTACCCTTGCCCTTCGACTTTCCCGCTCCCTTCGGGGCTCCGCCCTTCTTTGGCTTCGCCGACCCGCCGTCGCCGGCGTACTGTCGGTCCACGGCCTTGTGCACGGTGCGCTTCACCATGGGCATATGGCAGCAGAAGCAGTGGCTCCCAATAAACCCCCAGTCGATGCAGCAAGTCTGCCAGTCCGACTTTTGCAGCGTCGGCACATCCGAGGGGAGGTTGTACTTCCAGTAGCAAAAAAGCACCGCGATCAGCACAGCCATAATGTAGTCGATGGGGTACACTACGGCTTGCAGCAAGACGGCGTCCGTCCCGGTGAGTACCGCATGCAGTATAACCACCACGATCGACCACACCCAAAAAAACACCAGCGCCCGGATCAGGGCGACGCTGTAGTCGGGAAACTGGTAGCCGAGAACGCTCTCTGGGCCGCTCGTCATGGTTTTGCACATCGACTGCAAATCGTCCGTGCAGGATGTTTCCTCCCCGTCCCCGTACGGCAATTTTGCGGTTTGAAAGATCAACAGACAGGGGCAACAGCACGGCAGCGACAGACAGCAATCGAGAAAACAGCCTTGGTCCAAGTCGTAGTAGGTCTCCGTGGTTTCTCCCCACTCTTCGTCAACATCAAAGCCGCAGCAGTCGGGCGAAAACACATTTAGGGAATTGCAGCAGCACGCCCAACGCACCTTGTCCTTTTCCAAACCGGAGGGCGCGACTGGCTTCGGCGCGGCGACTGGCTTCGGCGCGCCGTAGCCTCCGTTTGCGTCTTCGTAACCGTAATCGCCTTCGTCGTAACCCTCTTCACCCTCGTCGTAACCCGCTTCACCCCCGGCCTCGGGCGCCGCTTCGCCCTCGCCGCCATAGTAAGCCGCGGCGGCGCTGCTGTGTTTGCCCTTTCCCTTCTTCCCCGCGGTCGGCGGAGCCAGGTCGCTGAAAGTGCTGCCAGCGTCCTCTTCTTCGTAGTTGTGCTCTTCCTCACCGTAGTCCTCTTCCCCACCCTCTTCTTCGCCATAATCCTCCATCTCGATCGCTTCCCCCTCCTGCATGTAGTGTGGGTTGCCCTGCCCGCCCTTCCCGTGGTACGCATGATTATCTTCGTGGCCACCGTCGTACGAGTCGTAGTCGTATCCATCATCGTAATAATGATCCTGGCCGTAGGCCGCAGCCGGCTGCGCACCTTTATTTCCGTACGCAGAACTGCTCTTGCCGGCTTTGGAGGACATGCCCATACCGGGGCTCGCGCCCTTCCAATTGTAGGAGTCGCCGTAGTAGTCGGCCTTGCCACTCTTCTTCCCCCCGAACATGATGTTGTCCTTAGGGTGCGTAGTGTAGGGGTCCCGTGGAGGTTTATTCTGAACTCGATTCAGAAATTGCGACAGGCTTGCAGGGGTAAGATACGCGACAAAAGTCGTGCGGGGGCGATCGTAGTTTTGTGAATAGGGAGGTAGTTAGTTCAGATTTCTAAGTACCCTGTAGTCAAGCAAGAGGTTTATGGAGTGAATAAATGAAAAAAGAGCTTGAACGAAAAGGCGCAAAACGAACTTGAACGAAACGTGCGAAGAAGTACGAGGTGGAGAGTGAGTGTGAGCCTGACTTGGACGAGCGAACTAAGACGAACCGAGTTGGATGCTTGAAAACCAACCGAGCATCAGCAAGCACACCATTCTTGGTCGGCTTCTGTGTGGTGCGCGAACTTGCGAGTGGACGACAGGGATTTGTACGCAGAACCGAAAATAAAACAGATACACGACCTGGGCCTAGCGATCATTTTGCACGCCGGCGAGAAACGAGGGTATGTATGTTTACGGAAAACTCAAACACGAACTAAGTTGCACCGAAGCTTCGATTGGATAAATTGAGCCGATATGTTAAATCGAAGCAGGAAACACGCCTGGAGAGATAAATCGAATCCGACCAACACCGAGGCTTAAAGTGAACGCCTTTTTTATTGCTTAAGCAGAAAAGTAGATCATTTTTCCTCCGAGGCCGTTCATTCCGGGTCCGCTTCGGAAGGGCAGGCGGGAACATCCACTCACCCTTCGCGGGAGAATGTGTCCGTGAAACCACGGAACGTTTATCGCCTGTGGGAATCGTAGTTGCTCCGGCGGAGCTCCGGAGCGGTTTCGATATACCGCTCGCGCAAATTACGCGACGGGCTACGGAAGGACTTTTCCTAGGGCCGCACACAATAAGATCACGTAGCGGCGCCTCCACTAAAGCAAAGGCACAAGGAGCTAGAACTCGCGCCCTGCGCCGGTGCGTCCCGCCGCTTTGAGCCGAGAAGGCGAAGGGGAGGCACTCCAAGATGCCACGCGCCGCCTCGTTTGCTTCGGTTTGGCGCTATTTTTTTCGCGTCGCCGCTTTCGTCGAACCCCCATCGGCACACGTCAAATCAGACGCGACTACATCGGCTCGCGCAGATTGAAAGAGGGCCCAAAACCGCGCGACCGGGGGACCGCGTGCGGCGCTTCTCCGCACGCCCCCGGCCATTTTTTTCCGTGCCACCGCGGCGCGAATTTCTTCCGAAACAATCGCCGGTGGACCACGTGCCACCAGGTCGGCTTTCGTGCTGGGCGCTGGTTTGGCCGCCTGCACTCCTTTCGCGCACGGAGCCCTGGTGGTTTTCTCCGCGCGTCCTAGGAGCCGTTTTTTCAGCTCTTTTCAAAATTTTCGAAGCGGCCCCCGTTGACCCAGGTGCAGCTGAAGTGGAACCCCTCTATCGGACTGAGAGGGGGCCTAGAACTGCTGGTCATTGGCCCCATTGAGTGCCTCCGTGGACGGCCCCCCATAGATTTTTTCTGGTCTTCCCAGGTGCGGAGTTTTGGAATTTTCCAGCACATCCATAAACGGGCCATGTCCGGATAAATCGACTCTTTCGGAGTGGTTTATGCTTCAGCACCGCATTGAATGCGACGCAAATGGCCCCTTGTTGGATACTCACATCTTGGCTTTTTCTATGCAGCCACTTCATACGTTTTCCCAATTTTACGAGAGTTTCAAGTATATGAAAAACAGGCCATGGGAGAAGTCTTGTTTCTCTTATCATTTGACTACGTGACCTCATGTTTATGCTTTTCGTCATTTATAACACATAAGATCTCTGAAATTGTGCAATTTTTTGCATAATTTCAATAAGTGCATTTCTGAGGTTTTCGAAGCATGTCCAAAAACGCCCCAAATTTAAGGGATTTCTGATTTAGGAAAATAAACAGAAATACCATAGTTGCACGGTGCTTAATGTTCCAGGCCTTTTCTACGGGTCAAGCTTGCAAAATTGCGCGAAATGCACCACGTTCGTTTTTTTGAATTTTTTTCAATTTTTTTGTAGCGGCAAAAGTTGCTAATGTATCAAATAAATTGTGGCAATATAGTTACAAAATGACTTAAGTAACAATGCTGGCATTGGTTGTGTAGGCGCATGTTAACAATGCTGGCATTGGTTGCGCAAACGCATTACATGCGCCTACACAACCAATGCCAAGCTTGTGGGCCATCCTTCGTTTGGAGCGTAGCGCTAGCGTAGACAGAGAGGCACTAGTACTAGAGTAGTAGCCAGGGGGAGAGAGGAAGAGAGTAAGCGACATAGGCACCAGAGGGATGCTCGTTGGTTGATGGTGTCGATGGTTCTCGACGAGTCAGGGACTCCATGCGGATTCAGGGAATACTTGTTGACTTCTCACTGTAGGTTGGCTCTAGATCTCTACCGGTGTCGAGGAGTGCGATCCTCGTGGTTCGACGTACCTGCCGACCTCGGAGTGTGTGTTCCCAGGTCGTAGCTATTCAACATGGTGCCGTAACTCCGCTGATAGCATCGGGGTCCGATCTCTTTTTGCGGTCTTCGCGGCGCTGTTTGGGCTTCGTCGCGGCGGCTAGTGCCGGTCCTCCAGTGTTCTTCCTCTCCCTCACGCGCTTCGCGATCATAGCAGCAGTGATCGAAGCTGCCGCACGACCATCCGCTTCGCGTTCTCGGCGTCCGACCAGATTGCAAGCGCGGGAAGCACTTTATCACGGTTTGTAGCCAGTTTGGCGGTGTTGAGGGCCCCAGCGCCCGTTTTCCGACTACTTACCGGGGGAACGAACCTGCTCCACCTTCTCCCCGACCTGATTCCGGAGATGGCAAAGAAGCGAAAAGGAAGTAAGGGCCGGGATACCGAGGGGGATAGCGATATTTCCTGCATCGCCCCGGCGGACAGCAACGCGATGGCAGCAATCGCGGCTCTAACAGCGCAGGTTACGAAGCTGGCGGAAACAGTTACGAAAACGCAGCAGGAGCAGGCGGACCAGATTAAGAAGTTGCAAACGGGCACCACGCCCGGGGCGACGATCTTCTCCGCGGGCGCCTCTTCTTCTTCCTCCGCGGCGGCGAGCTCCACGGATTCTACAACGGGTGAAGAGGAGCCGGACAACGAGAAGTCCATGCTTGCAGCCCTGCAAGCGTGGAATGGTTTCGTGGAGCCGCAGGCGGGTCGCGTGCTGAGCTCGCAGGAGCAGATCCAGGCGGAAGCCTTGGCGACCGCGATCCCCATCTTCGACCCCGCCAAGCAGAGCATCCAGAAGTTCCTGCCGAAGCTTGCCACGTGGTGCAAGCTGATGAACGGGCTGAACTTCAGCGAGGCGGTGTTGTTCGACCAGATCCGCATGCGGACCTTCGTCGCGGACCAGTGGCGGGAGGATCTGGTAGCGGGGTGCGAGGGGGAAAAGCGCTTGATCCTTATGGCGAAGGCGCTGATCGAGGACCAGGCCGGGAGTGCGAACACGATCCTGGGGGCGAAAACCCGGGCAATTTTGCGCATCCAGCGGAAGAGGAACGAAAAGGTCAGCAAATTCTGCGCGGCAAGGAAGATGGACTTTCAGGAGCTGCAGAAGATGCGGGCCCCGCTGAATACGCTGGTCGCGGGCGGCGCGATCTTGGACAATGTGCTGATCGACGACTTCACGCTGCGGCTGGTGAAGTCACAGGTCCGGCAGAATACCACGGTGACCCGCGTGATCGCAGCCTTGTGCGACATCTGCCCCAACGAAACGAAAACTTACGAGCAGAAACCGCAGGGCGATGCGGAGGAGCGTGCGGGCGGCGCGCTCTTGACTCTCCCAACGGACTTCGAACAGGGCGGCAGCGACCTGCTTTGCGAGGAGCAGCAGGAATACACGGGCGCGGAGTGGCGCGCCTGGTACAACGCGGTCAGCAGTAGCATGGCGCTTTTGGCGAACCAGGACAACAGCGGGGGAAACAGGTGCTACTACGGGTCCAATTGCCATTTCTTTTTGAAGAATGGCAAGTGCAGCAAGCAGCATACCCCGCAAGAAATTACGGAGTTAAAGAAGAAGCGGGAGCAGCGGCTGAAGAACATTGCGGAAGGCAAAGGGGCGAACGGTGGACCCCGCCGCCCCCCGTGACTATCCTACAACGAAAATTCGGGCACGGCTGCAAAGGGCGGCGCAGCTGTTGCCAATTTCCCAGTCCGCACGGCGGTGCGGCAATCTCCCGGTTCAGGCGGTGAACCTTTTGTACCAAAAGCGCTACCCTCTTCCACCCAGAATCTCGACACGACTAGCACTACCAGATGCGGCGACCGCACTTTGCGGGCCGCAGGGACATCTTTTTGTACTACGACTTCGGGTTCCGGATCCAGCATTTTGCAGACCGAGAACACCGGAGCCATCACTGCAGCAACGAGCTGCAGTGGCACTGACAAGGGCGAACAGGGACCTCCAAGGTGCTCTGATTTTCATGCAACGAAACCCCATGGCACTTCTACACTTTTATCCCCTGAAAAACAACAGGAAACTACGAACGGGGGCGAGAAGCGGGAAAAGGTGGACTTGGTCTACTACAACGCGGACAGCGCGGCGGACAACGAGCGGAGGGCCATGGCCTGCTTCGACACGGGGGCGACTTCTTTGGTGTTTCCGCAGAGACGGGCGGACGCCATCCGGGCGGAAATAGACGGCTCCGCGCCCAAGACCAACTTCGAAACGGCCAAAGGGAACATCGTGGACAGCGGCAGCAGCTACATCGCGATGCGATTTCGCAAGAAACAGGGCGGCTGGACGCCCTGGCGGGCCGGGTTCTGGAAGATCTTGCCGGGCGACTTCCATCCGCTGGTGGGCAGGTCCTTCCACAAGGCGCTGGGCTACAAGCATTCGACCGCCGACGGGGTTGACAATTTGGTGCTCGCCGGGGACGATTTGGAAGTTGACGGGGAGGGAATTCTGTTGGTGGAAACAGAATTCAGACCGGCGACCGCGGCGGAGGAAAAGTTTTGCTGCTTTTTCGCAGAGCAAAGCAAGGCGCTTTTGACGGCGGGGAAACTACTTCTTGCGGGACCACGACCGGAATCCCTCGAAGAGTTGATGGACCTCTACCCGTCTGTTTCGCGGGAACGAAAAGAATTTTTGGTGAAGCTGCACCACAACGGCGGGCACTTCAGCACCTTGGCGGAAAAAGTAAAAGACAAATTGGAACGAGAATTCTACGAAGGCATAGCCAAGTTTGATCTTTGTCATGAATGCGCTGCGTTTTCGAAGGTGCGTGAAGTTCTTTGGCCAGTGGGCTTCAGCCAATTTTCATCCCGGCCGCGGCTGCTGTGGGGCGGGGACAGCGTCAACACGGCGATGGGGATCGTCTACCACTCCTACGATTTCGGGTCCACCAAGCGCAGCCTCCACCTGATCGACCACCACCTTCCGGACAAGTTCGGCGCGGATTCCGCCAAGCCTCCGCCACAGGTTCCGGCCGCAATCCTGAAGTTCAAAACCAAGGCGGGCGGCTTCCCGCGCTTTTTCCTGTTCGACCCCAAGACCGATAATTTGAACAAAATTTCGGAAGATTTTTTGGCAGATAACGACATCCAGGGAATCCCGGTGCCGTACGCTTCCCCTTGGGTCCTGGGGAAGGAGGAGCGGGCGCACACGAAGTTTTCTTCGTCCTTGAATAAGGTGCTCCTCGTCACTGGCGCGACTAAGGTCCAGCTCCTGGAGCAGATAGTGGGGATGCGGAACGTCGGGCAAGCGATCAAGCAGCTGGTGGACGTAATCTACAACTCCAAGAAGCTCGACGCGGACCAGTTTGAGCTGAAGGACGGAGCGGGTTTTGGAGTATACCGAGGGGCTTTTGAACAACTGCCCCGGCGTGCGGGCAACGGTTTACTCCGCGGACAACATCCACTACGGGCACTGCGAGGAATACGACGGCGCGCAGACCGTCAACACCCTCCACCAGATGCAGAAATCGCTCGACGACCAGAAAAAGATGTCGGTCGCAACACACGGGCGGGAGCTGATGGACCGCCTTCGGCGCTTCAACAAGGGTTACAAGCTCAGTAGGTCGCTGACGGATTTGAAGTAGCTGCAGCGCGGGGACATGGTGCGCATCCTTCGCGCCCATGGCAAGACATCGGAGTTTTGGCACGCGGGGAAACAGAACTGGCGCCAGACCGGTGCCTGCGTCGGGGTCGACCTGGTTCGGCAGGAAGCACTTGTACGGCCCACCGGCAGCAACAAAGTCATGGCCCTCCGGCCCGCACAGGTGAAAAAGTTTGTATTCACCACCCAGGACATCGGCCCGGCTAGTGTTCCAATCTCCGAGTACATGGCCGCGCCCTTCGATTTCCGGCCGCTTCCGGGAATCATCGAACCAAGGCCGGAGGACAGCAAGGAGAAACAAACGCCTGCGGCGGCACCGCAGGGGGACGACAAACAACAAGCTCCGCGTTCTATCCCGAAGAAGATCGCCAAGGAACAGAAGCCAAAAACCAAGCCGAAAACTTCCGTTCTCCAGCCCCGACCTCCCGCTCCACGACAACCTCCTGCACCGCAGCAACATCCTGCTCCACCCCTACCACCCGTCCCTCCGCCGCCTGTCCTACCTCTTGTCGAACCTGGCGTTCTGCACGAGAGTGCCAACGTCCCAGAACCGGCAGCAGGTGGAGCTCCGGGGCAAACGACGTCGCAGGTGGAAAGAGAAATTTTTGGGTCGCCGATCGAGCTGGAGGAAACTGCGGATAGGCCGGCGAAGCAGCGACGATTGAGCCTTGCGAACGGTCGGGCTTTTCTCGTGCAAGGGCGCACAGCCAGCTACACGAACATCGACGACCGCGGCGCAGCTTTTTGCACTTTCAACCTCGGCGGGACGGGACAAGCTGCGGAGGCGAAGTTGACGGAGGAAGCACAGCAGTTTTTGGACCAAACATACTCCGGCCGGGTTCGGCTGGTGGACGACGAAAGCGGGCACGCGTACCTGGAGGAGGTCAGCGGGCTACCGGATGAGCCGCTTCTGCTCAGCAAGGAAAGCCTGAAGGAACAGCTGCTCGGGGTGGGATCTGATGTTTCATTTCTCCGCGAGCTCATCGCCAAGCGGGGCAGGCAGACGGTGTTCAGGTCGGCGCACATGGATCCGATCATTACCGAGCTAAATACGCTTTTGAACGGCCGGCCGGTCCTGCCGTCGGCGTCGGGTTTTGACGGGGCGGCCTACGTGGTGGAGTGCAAGGCCTTCCGGCCGGGCTGCCGGGTGCCTTCGGCTTTGGAACGATACGACCTGGGGTTCCAGTTTGGCCCCAAGTGCGCTTTCCAGTTTTTCGACCCGCAGGTAGATGGCGCGGACCCGGCCAACCACCACCTCTTCCTGAAACTGGAGCAGCCAAAGACCGTCGACCTGCGGGAGCTGACCCCGAACGGCTCCAGTGTGGAGCTAACGTTGGTGCAGATCGAGCGCTACAACCTCTGGCATTTGATCGATTCTGCACGGGCTTCGGAGGTCAGCGGGGTGCTGAGGCTGGGGGTCTTTGACCTGGACGACCAGCGGGACGAGCGGCCGCAGGAACCGGGGACCTCGGTGGTCAGCAGCCGCATAGTGTTCACCCTCAAGTTTGCGGAGGGTGAATTTCGAAAGGCGAAGATGCGGTGGTGCGCGAAGGGCTTCCAAGATTCTAGGTTGCAGCGGGGGACGCTGGAGAAGCGCTGCCACACCCTCGCGGACAGTAGTTTTTTGGTGATTCTGCACTGGCTCGCCAAGCGGGGCCACTACTGTCACCTGGTAGACATAAGCCAGGCCTTTTTGCGGGGCGACCCGCTTACCGATCCCGTGTTTTTGGAAATCCCGGAGGCCTTGCGGGGCAACCCGCTCTTCAACCTCACCGGGAGGTTTGTCAGGCTGCGGCGGACGCTTTACGGCCTCGCCGACGCTCCGCTGAAGTGGCAGAAAAGTTTGTTTGCCTCGCTCCGCGAGGCAGGGTGGGTGCAAGACATCAGCGATCCGTGCCTTTGGTTCCACCACAAAAAGCAGACCAGCAGCGAACAGGAGGGAACAGACGAAAAGCAGCAACAGGAAGAGCAACCAGCACCAGCAGCAGCGGCGGAAGACCACGACGGGCCGGACGACGTACGGCGGAACAACAACCCGCTGCTGAGCACGACAATAGACGACCCGTTGATCTCCGAGGAGGAGATCGACGGAGTCTTGGGCTGCCACGTGGACGACCTTATTTACGGCGGCTCGGCCGCCGCCCACGAGTCGCTGGAACAGGTCTTCAACAAGTACCCCCCGGGCTCCCGCACTGTTCTCCTGGAGGACAAGCTGGACACCTTCTGCGGCCGGACAGTTAAATGCGTTGCGGACGAGAGCGCAGGGGCAGCAACAAGAGTAACGGGGGAGCAGCAGTGGGAAAAGAAAGAGGGCGGGGCGCTCGTGGCGCGCGCGATCGCGGACTCCGCGATCGGTTTTGAGGTTGGGCAGCAAAGTTTCATCGAGGCAATGAAGCTCATCTCCGATGAAGACGCCTCGAAGTTTTTGAGCAACAGGAAAACGAACAAGAACCCGCTGCGGCGGGCGGTCGGGGAGCTGATGTGGACCACCAAAACTTCGCTTTGCTTCACCGCCTCCACCTGCATAGCGGCCGGGAAAATCGACGACGAAGCGGAGGAAGACGAATTTTTGATGCAGGTCAGCGAAGTCAACGAGCTGATCCGGACCATCAAAACTTTCTCCGCGGACATGATCCGCATCAGGCCAACGAGCAGCAGCGACGACCTGCTTTTGGGCTTGGTCGACGCAAGCCTAGTGCCACGGCTGGGGGCAATGGTTTGCTTGGTGAACAAACGGCAGCCGACGGGGCAGCCGGGGGACGAAAAATTGCTCTACAACTTGGTCGGGTTTTACTCTAGCAAGCCCGCGCGGGTCTTTTCAAGCTCCACCTCCGCGGAGCTGTTGGCGATCCGGCTCATCATTTCGGAATTGTTGTATTTCCGAAATGTCTGCGTCGCGGCAGGGCTCATTTCCCGCCACCAGCCCCTGGTGGTGCTCACGGACAGCAACAACATCGTGCAGAGCTCCACCAACCAGTTGATCCGCTGCCCCACCGAGCGGAATTTGCGCGCGGACTATTTTTACCTCCAGAGACTTTTGAACGACGGCGACCTGCAGCTTTCGCACATCAAAGGAATGTGGAACCCCAGCGACATCATGACGAAAGAACACGAAAAATCCAACCTGGAGATGGTGCGGCGATTTCTGCAGGAGAACGAGACCGGCTTCGACCTTCCTGCTGAGGCAAAATCCATTTTGGAGCCGTAGGGCGCTCCTTGTCGTAATTTTTTTTTTTCTGTTTTTCACAGTATGCAAATCTTCGCTCTACCAGCGGGACCTCTTGTTTTTCGCAACATATGTCCCGGATATCCTACAAAAAGCGCGCACTCAGCATTACAAACCACGTTTCCACATGTATGATTTCAAGTACAAAACCGCTCCTGCCATACTGTTTCCAAGAATTATACTTTTATCTTCGTGCGCAATTTCATTTTTCGTTACGGTGCTTATGCCAGGCTGGCTGAACACCATGTGCAAAAGTCCAGCCTGCTGACTTCGCCCACCAACCGAGACTAGCAGCGGGGCGACGTCTGTAGTAGGTATGTTTCGCACTACTGTAAGATGCTTATTTTTTCGGTTTCTCTTTGCTGTAGAATGTCTTCCAGAAAATACCTTTTTCGGTTTCGCATTTGCAACTCTATCCGTTTCGCCGTGGAGTTCCCGCGGACACTCCGCAAAAATATTTTTCGACATCTGTGTGCAATTTCTATTTTCACCAAATGCAACAACGTTCTTTCCAAATCTGTCATGCTGTTTCTACCTTTTTGTTCGTTTCGCTCTTTCATGAAGTATTTTACAACTCACTACGGAAAAACTATCCTAGATTCGCTATACAAATTCCTACTTGTAAGATGTCCGCGCTGTCAGCACTCGCTCTAAAAATATCGTTTTGTTGGTTTCTCATTTCTATTTTCTCTTCCTGTACTTTTGTAAAAAATACGCTTCTCGCATTACAAGCTACCTGCGTGTTTATCTTGGTTTCCTGTTTTTGGTTTTACGAGCTGGATATCTTTCGTGGGCACTGGCAGGGTGCAGTGTAGAAGTTAAATCTTCAGTGTTGGTAGCCTCAAGAGTGAAAGCGGTCGGAGTTAAAAACAGCCTAAGCGGCGACCGAAGGTCTTCCTCCCCCCTGGCAGTAGTACAAATTCAGTTTCCTGCCTGTATTTCTTCCTTCTTCTTCTTTCTTTTTATCTTTCTGTACGGGCTAAGACCTCTTTTTAGAATAACGGGGTGTAACAATGCTGGCATTGGTTGTGTAGGCGCATGTAATGCGCTTGCGCGCCACATGCCAAGCTTGTGGGCCATCCTTCGTTTGGAGCGTAGCGCTAGCGTAGACAGAGAGGCACTAGTACTAGAGTAGTAGCCAGGGGGAGAGAGGAAGAGAGTAAGCGACAGAGGCACCAGAGGGATGCTCGTTGGTTGATGGTGTCGATGGTTCTCGACGAGTCAGGGACCCCATGCGGATTCAGGGAATACTTGTTGACTTCTCACTGTAGGTTGGCTCTAGATCTCTACCGGTGTCGAGGAGTGCGATCCTCGTGGTTCGACGTACCTGCCGACCTCGGAGTGTGTGTTCCCAGGTCGTAGCTCTTCAACATTAAGTACTCGATACTGCACTTTATTATGAGTGTTCCTTTGAGCTTTATTAAACATTTTTTATATTGTAATAATATTGCATTGTGAAAAAATTCTTCTGAGCGGTCAAAAATGCCCAAAATAGACGTAATACTCTTTGCATAAGTACTAAAAAACCTCAGATGGTAAAAATGGCATCTACTGGGAGCATTGTGACTCCTGTAGTATTGGTTTTCGCTTCATTTTTTGCCACCTCAATTTTTTCAGATTTTTTGAAAATTCTAAGGCGATGCATTTTGATCCCAGTGCCGGAAGTTATGGCTTTAGAGGATACATAGAGGCTGCATATGAAGCCAATTTTACCGCGTGCGCCGCTTTTCTTTGCAGATTTTACGCGATTTTCTCCGCAATCCCAAAAGTGATGACCTTGGAAAATCTGTAAAAGAGCCCACCCCCCGCAATGTGGGACGTCACCAGCTTCTATAGTGTAAAAGGCGTCCAACGACCGCATCTATTTACCCCTGTTTGCCACTTTCTACGGCGGCGCTTGTGCATTTTTTTCTGTGGAATCCCCCCTGCATGCGCGCGCGCACCCCCCCCCCCCCCCCCCCCCCCCCCCCCCCCCCCCCCTTACCGGCCAAGATCCCGCCGGGCCTTTCCGGACCTCCTGGCGGCGCCCGGCCCACGACTGCACCCTTGTCCCCACGGTCGGGCGCAGCGCAATCCGCCCGCGCGCACGGAAGAAAACCGCTTGCAAACCGTGCGGACTCTTCCGCGGGCCGCCCTCTTTTGCCAGTTTGTCCGCGTTAGCGATCCGTACCGCCGCCGCGTGCAGCCGCCCGTACCCGAAAGGAGAGGCTGAAACCCCATAGAGCTTCCGGGCCAGCTGGCTCTACCGGCGTTAGTGCTTAGCGCATACGTTTAGGCCTCCTGCAACACAACGCTACCGCTTGCCTAGAGCATGTCAAAATCGGCCTCCCCCCCCTCCCCTTGTGCGTTATTTCCCGCGTTCGCGGGTGCGCCACCCTCGATTTTTTTTTTTTATGCAACCCGAGCCGAACTGGAAGGGGCATGCTCTTCATTGCTTTCGGGAGGACGCCTTACAAGAGAGCCGTGTTTAATATGCTTTTTGCTCGTGAGGATGCAAGCTGCAGCTAGCGGCTGCACGAGATAGATAAATCATGGTAGCCCTTCCACGATACTTGAACGAAAAAAAAACGCACAGCAGCTTATCGCGGAGCAACACTAATTTTCAAACACCAGGCCCCTTTCCCCGCCCCTTTCCTGCAAACCCAGATGTTCACGCTTAATTGACGTAGCTCGTAGCATCATTTGTTCATCAAAGTTGTAGGTTTACAAAAACACCGCTCGATGAAGAGTCATACTCTCACACTTTTTCACCTGTTTTATTCTAGCTGTTCGATCTTCTTACAGTGATGTCCAATCTTACTGCCATAGGAGCTACAACAGCAGCGGCATCTACTCCCGCGATGATAATGAAAAACCTCACCACTTCGCAAATCCGTGCGATTGCGGAGCTTCTGGACTCGCCGGAAACCAAGCAGCAGGTGCGACAAGAAGGAACCGCGGATCGCCGGGTCGCGGAGTGCTTCAGTACAGTTCTGAAGAATCCGATAGAGAATTACAGCAGCGGTACTTCTGGCCAGCACGGGGAGGAAATCGAAGTCGAAGTCGAGCCTACACTTGAATTATTTCCTCACAACTTCACCGCGGCAGAATGGCGATCCTGGGTGATCTCGCAGATGAAAAATTCCCGACCGGGTGTTCCAGAAGAAGCTGCGACATCAATCACGACCGACGCAGAACTGCTCTTAACCGACGAACTGGAGCTCTTGGCGCAGCGGGTGGGGAAAATTCAAAACTACGCGGATTTCAACGCAGTGAATGATTACAAGAAGGATGACGAACTACTTGGTACGGAGAAAGTGCGAAGGGAGCGGGAGACTGAGTTTTTGCAGGAATTACAGCAGCGGTTTGCTCTGTTCCTCTCAGCCGGAGCTGCATCTGATGTTGAGAAAAACGAGGACCGCGCGGCGGGGAGCCGTGCTGCTGGCAACTATGCGAGACCACGACCAACAAGAACTGCAGTGGAGGCGCAGCGACAGCTGTACGTTGAGTTTCTAATCAAGTGCTTCGAAGAGGAGTGTCGAAAGCTGTTCAATGGAATGAAAGACGCCGCCGCCGTTTCAGTCACCCGTTTAAAAGAAGACAGTCAAGAAGAACAAGAACTCCATGCGGAAAATTATACTAGAAGCGGCAATTGCTTCTTTGGCCTGCGGATTCGGAATCTTTCCCTGCCGAGGTTGTTTCCCGTGAGCGTTGAGGTTGACAATGATAAAACACCAGAGCTGGAATCAGACAAGCAAAAGCGGAAGCAAAATATCATCACCCTCCTCGAACTGCTGCTCACCCACTGCGGTGTGGTTTGTTTTGAGAACCAAAATGACTTCACGCCCGTATCCTGAGCAAAAACGTCCCCACCCCTAGATTCTCATGCAAATGCGCAATAACGGGAACATTTGTGATGCGCATCTCGAGGAGAGGCGACTCCAGACGTGTTTTGGCATCTGTAATGCTGTAAACAGGATTAGAAAATGGCTTTCTCATGCGGCTTTCCTAGCTAACCAGCACTACCCTGCAGCTAGCTAACCAGCACTACCCTGCAGATGGAAACTTGCCATGCACAACTCCCAAAACTTGCAGATTTGTGTTGCAGATTGACCAACTTGACTATGGGGTGGGAACGTTTTTGCTCAGGATGCCCCGAAGAACATGTGAAAGCCTGTGAGCTGTTCGGCGGAAGGAAAGCCCACTCCACTCACTCCGTCCACTCGTTATCCCCGAGTCGCCACATCTTTCGATTGTCGAATGATCAGAAATTAGGTATAACAAACGTCGGCCCCCAGTGGCACAACGATGGGAGCTTTGAGCGCAAAATTTTTTCGCATGTGGGTTGGTTTATGGTGCAGGCGCCCGAGAGGAACGGGGAAACCTGGTTTGCCGATACGCATGAGGCTTATAAGAAGTTGACGGAGGAAGAGAAGTACGCATTGCAAAAGTATCGTAGTAGTGCAAATCGCATGACAAGTTTTTCCTAGAAGAAAAATGAAAGTTGTCATGCAGATTCAGAGAAGAAAGCAGATCTGTAATGCAAGAGTTGCATTTGCACGAGTGCGATACTTCTGCACAGGATGAGAAGGAGTATTGGGAGCGGCTTTTTTCCGTAAATGCCACCAGCGGGGTAGTCCACCCGATGGTGTACCGGCACCCGCAGAAGATGAAAAGTAGCTTTGTGCCCCATGCGGCGGCAAGGAAAAAAGTCGCCGACGAAGAAGATACGGCAGAAATAACAGACTATGTGAACAAGCACGTCTACCTCCATTTGGGCATGACGGGCGGTATCGTTGAGTCAACACCTGTAGAAGTCGACGACGTAGTTCTTGTCCACGATCATTCTGACAAAGCAGGTCAACAAGAAATACTGTCTCCCACCTCGTACACCCACCGACTGTTGACGAAGCCAGAAATGGAAAAGATTTTCCATCGGTATAACGAGTTGCTAAATTCGATTTGCTACAAGCACTTCTACCGCACCAACGATTTTGTTTTGATCAACAATTTGACCGTGGCGCACCGGGCGGACGCCACGGCGAATGCGGACTTGGTGGAGAAGATTGGGTTGAGAATTCTGCACCGAGTCACGGTCAGAGGGACGGAAGATATCGACCCGAGCGTGTGTGGTGTTGAAGGTGATTTGTCGTGCAAGGTTGCTGTCAAGACCGACTTGCCGCACACACTAGACATCTACAAGGCAAATCCGTTTAACGAAGACGGGGTTTGGGTCAGCGGCGGCTTGGGATTTCGGTGGGACGAGAATATCAAGATGCAGAATTGAGCGCGGCATTGTTTGAAGAGCAGTAATTAGTGCGAAACCTGTGTTGCCACACTGAACTTGTGAAGATGAAAAAACAATCTGTTTGTTTTTTGTGCGAGAAAATGTTTTTTCGAGAAGCAACGAGAAAATGAAAATCTCGAATGGAACAATTTGAACATTTTCTGAAACTGTCGACAGTCTTTTGGGGAATATCAATCAATGCAACCGGACCAAGAAATGAATTCCTTCGCGTGTTCATATGGTCGGTCCAACAAAACCCAGTGAAGTTCGATTGTAGTCACAAAAGTAGAAGAACTTCTAGAAAAACTAATTCCTGTGTGTAAGATAAAGCTAATCACCGTGATGAGCGGCAGATCCACTTACTTTACTTCGTTTCATAAACACTACCCGAGTGTCAGCAAACACGGCCGCAATATGTTGTGCCCGGTGCAGAGAGCACGCGGCGCTTTCTGTGTGAAAAAGCAAAATGCGTTCTTGAAATTCCGTGCTCTTTGAACGACGCACAACATCGGTGCCTCCACTGTATAGAACGAAAAAGGACAAAATTATGTCGGTTGATGTCGTGAGACCGACAAGAGAGTCTCGTGAAGATTCGGTTGTGAACGTACCAAGCTCATCTGCCCCGAAAACAAAATATCAGTCAGACGATCTGAATAAACGTCGGCTTTTCATATCTTCTGCGTCTTAATATCGGTTGGCATAATCCATGATCTATTTTCGTGCATCGTGAGCCGCTCGGTGTACTAGCTGCAGGCCGCTCTAATACTGGTTTTAGAATAAAGACTCACCGAAGTGATGTTTCATCGCCAGTTCATATTCCAGAGCCTCGTGGCGGTTCCCCCGCTTTTTAGGTACCTTGCATAGTACTGCAGGTTCATTATTCACATGATATTTCTGCTTTTTCAAAAAAGCGTTGCTACTATTCTGCTCGAGAAATAGATTCTTTTATTCCACAATTACAGTTTCTATCCCCACCACAACTATACCCTTTTCTGCGGATACAACCACAAAAATGGATATCGTCGTGCTCGACACGGAGAACCTCCCGGACCGCACCTATGTCTCCATTCGCATCGGAGACATGCGGCGGCAGGCTATGAGAGTGCACAACTCCCTCTCCCCCTCATTTGTAATGCAAAATCCCAAATCCTGTTGGTGCCTTGTGGCAGTGGTTGCATTGCAAATTCTGCAAGCCCAAACAGTCCAATAGTTTGGGCATGAACTTGTCATGCACAGACTCCACGTGTGTTGGTCGTTGTGATGCTGGTCATGCCAGACAAATGAGGGGGAGGGGGAGTCGTGCACTCTCATACAGGCCCCCTGGAAACCGAAATCCACTTCCAAGCCAACCGCAGTGACCGAAGGCGAGGAAGCCACGACACCCGAAACCCCGTCAAAGCCGACGGCAAGTGACTCCGTGTTTCATTTTTCCAAATCCTCCCATGCGACCATGAAAGTGGACCTGTTTCAGCACCTGGGCTCTACATCGGTTGGGATGTACAGAATGAAAAACGACGACGAGCATGTGGAAGAGTTGAAGATTGCGAACACTGCTGCTATGGTGGAGAATACTAGCGAAGTTCAGGAACAAATCATGAAGTTGAAATGCAAATGCGTGTTTCAAGACGAGAGAGTGGACGAAATGGGCAGGCAAAAGCGGCAGAGCCGACACCAAGTGACGCTGAATGCGACGAAGTATTTGGACGATCACGAGATTCAGCCGACATTGCAAGCGCTGATCCGGGCGTTGTTGGATAAACAGTATTTGAATTTCTTTGCTTGTCTTCATGCGTCATTCGCATAGACTTTGGTTTTTGAAACATACATGGAGCAATAATTACGAACCGAAAATTCAAGTTTGTTTCACAACCCAAACCAAAACTACTGTACAGGCCCGAAGACGCGCTCGCCTTCATGGTGAGCCACTTGAACAAACTCCGCGGGATTGACGATGCCGCTCCGGCCCCCGCCCCGGAAGGCGAGGGGACGATTGCGGTGGAAGAAACTACTGCGGTGGAGGTTGCTGCGGCGGGGCAGGACGAGCAGCCGCCGGCAGAAGATGTTACTACCCCTGGTCCACCGGCGGAGGAAAGCGGTCCGGCGGCAGCTGAAGAGCCTGCGGCGGCGGTTGAAGAAGCTCCGGCTACTGCTGATGCCGTTGATACAGCTGCGGCGGAGGAAGCGCCTGCTCCTCCGGCGGCCGAGGAGGAAGCTATTGCTCCCGCGGCCGAGGAGGGTGAAGCTGCGCAGCCGGCGGGTGACGAAGCTGCCGCGGCGGAGGTGACGGAAGAACAAGCTCCTGCTGCCGCGGAAGAAGCAGCTGCGCCGGCTGCCGAGGATGAAGCTGCTGCACCCGCGGCGGCGGACGAAGCTGCTGCTGCGGCTGAGGAAACGCCGGCTGCCGCGGCTGAGGAAACGCCGGCTGCGGCGGAAGAGGAGCCGGCTACCGCTCCGGAGGAAGCAGCGCCCGCTGCGGAAGAGACGCCGGCCGTGGCGGAGGTAGAACAATCACCTCCAGCTGAAGCAGAGCCGGTAGCCGCGGCCGAAGAAGCCCCCGCAACTGCCGCTCCGGAATCTACCGAGCCAGAAGCTGCCGGAGGTGAAGGACCTGCGCCCGAAGAGGCTACGGCGGCAGAAGAAACTCCTGCCGCACCCGCGGCGGAAGAAGAAGCTCCTGCTGATGTTGTACCCGCGGCGGAAGAAGCTGCAGCGGCTGCTGCTCCGGAAGAAGCACCTGCGGCTGAAGCGGCGGCAGAAGAAGTGCCTGCTGAGTCCGAGGCTGCGGCTTAAGGGGAGAGGGAAGAGACTGAGAGTTTGCATTTTCTATATTGAAAATTTCACGCGGGGGCCGTTGTATTCTTTCGTTGACAACATCACATGCATTTACCTGTTTTTGACCTTGTGGTCCAATTTTGTACATTACTGTTTTTTCTCAGCACGACGGCACACTCTAGTATTTGTGCTTTACGACGCCGGAGGCGCAGTTCTATCATTCGTTACGGTTTAGTCCTGGGGTTTCAGTCCTCGAAAGCGCCAGTATTTTTCATGAAGCTCTTTATTTCAACTTTGCAAAGTACGCGCGTAGCAGCATCAAAAAGCAAATGTAGTACATTCGCACACCATAAGCTACAGAGTTTTTGTGAAGCTGCGCAGCTCAGCTTCCAATCGCAAACACGGTAGTATTTCCGTCTTGTGGACTGAACATCTTTAGAATTCTTGTGTCACCTACTTAACGCATTTACATTTTCTTTCTTTCGCACACAAAATTTTTACATGACGACCACGCCGGGGGCTTTGAAAAGCGGAGGTGAAACCTAAATAGAAAAAGCAGAAGACTTTGTTCGCAGCGGTGCCCTTTACATGAGTGAACGGCAGCAATTTTTTGCTGGCACGGAAGAAGGCGCGCAAGAGAGATTATGAGTGCGAAGAAGTGCAGGTCCTGGTTCATAGTTCTCCAAAAAATCTGAGAGGAGATGCCGTGCCGACTGATACCGCAACAGAGAAATGAGCCGGCAAATCTGAAGACCTTGCTGAGAGACCACGGCCGTGCGTAGGAGGGGATGCAGGAATGGATAAATACCTGTGTGGTTCTTGTACGCGGCGCTATTATTAATCTATCGGTCACCGGGAAGAAATTGAAATCTAGAAACCAGAAAAAAACTCAATGGACACTTGAAATACGTAAACGCAGAGAGGTATAACAATCACTTGGCAGAGAACAACCGAAAGATGAACTTACTGCGCGTGGGCCGCGCGTTGCCCGCGCGGTGCTTGACCGTGCTTCTTTCGCTAATCCAAAGCGTCATGGCGGCGGACTGGTATGTGCTCTACGCCGGCGACCTTCCGGTGTACATGTCGTCGGTCTGCCGGCTCAGGTGGCTTCTGATCACAAACGGGGTCAGCAAAGACAAGGTATAGAAGAAGAACTTCTGAATCATTGCTGGTACTATCTGTCATGCAAAACTCGCAAGAAGCACCTGCCTTGTGATGCGCGGCAAATGTAGTTGTGCAACTACACAGAGCAACATCGGAAAAAACAGATCATCACTTTCGGAAACAAAATAAAAAACTACCCGACTTTCGACGGCCTTCCCGCACCGGATGCAGCCTGCGAGCCAGATTTCACCGTAAAGGATGGGGTGTCGGAGAGTTTTTTCTTCAACGCTTTGAATCAAACGTATGATGGTGGGGTATCGGCCCCGAAGGTTTATGCAATGCAAAAGCATCGTACTAGTATGAATTGCATGACAATTTTTTTCTGGAAGAAAAATGAAATTTGTCATGCAGATTCAGTTAATAAAGCAGATCTGTAATGCTAGACTCGCATTTATACGAGTGCGATACTTTTGCAATGTATAAGGTTCTAGCGACGACAAATAGCGACAACGTTTTCATGTATCTGGCAGGGGACACCGGATACGACACAATAAGGCTATGCAATGCAAAAGCATCGTACTAGTGTAGATTGCATTACGAATTAGCCCAGCATTACAAATTGAATTTGTGACGCTGATTCACCTTGAGAAATAGAGTTGTATTGCATAAACGCAACTGCTACAAGTACGACACTTTTGCACAGGATAAAGGCTCGACGGGAGCAAAAACGTCATGCACGGGTACGTGACTTTTTTATTGCGAGAGTTTATTGTCATGCTGGAGGTTTTCGTTTTGGTTTTCCACATGAGTTTCTGTTTTGCAGGAAAGTGCAAGAATACAAGCTGGTGCATGATTCTTCTTATGTTACCCAGTGGTCAAGTAGAAATAGAAAACAAAAACAACCAAAGGTACGACCTTTTTCAGACGCTGATGGACTCCGGCACCAAATTTCGGCAAATGCGCATCTTTCTAGACGGCACGCACTTCGGGGACACCTTCATGAAGTCCGCCATCAGCAGTGCCACCACCTGGAACAGCAATGTCGCAAAGTCAATAAGGATCACAGCCTCCGTATTCAAGAAAAAAACTGTGTTAGTGTAACTTTCCTTGGCTGACAGCATCACAAATTTGCTCTGCATGACAGCGAAAACCTGTCATGCGTCGCTTGTAAGGGAAAACACACATGACAAGAGGACTGCATGGCTGTCTGGCATGACAGGCGCAACTCTGTTGCATGTTCTGCATTACAAAGTTACACTTACACAGTTTTTTTCTTGCATACTCCGGCACCGGGAGCGCGGACGCGACGGGAGCACAGGCCTGTTTTTGCGCGCCACAGACTAGTGTCAGGGACGCAGTGGAGCGGTTCAGGAATTTGCACCACCTGGCAGAGAGTCGTATTTGATATTTTTTTTCAGGTGTTTCTTCTTGTCATGCAGAATGCGGCACGAGAGGGGATGTTTTTGATGCAAAAATGCATAATACACTATCAGATGACACCGACCCGCACTACTGTCTGTCCACCCGCTTTGGGCTCACTTTCACGTCCACAAACACCGGACCCATATTGAGAGGAAAAATCTCCCCTCCCCATATCAAAATGGAAATTTGTGATGCTGATTTGTGGTCACAAATCATCTTTGTCTTGCCTATAGGGCAATAGGAGCCAACATGTGGCGCATTCCAAAGCCAATCTGTCATGCGCTTTCGGCTACTGCGAACCTGTTTTCCATGCATAATTGCTAGCCTTCTGCATACCCAAACAGGCTCAGAAATTGCCGCCAAGCACTTTCTGCAAGACAAACCTGATTTGTGTACTCAAATCCAGCATCAGAAACTTCGTTTTGATATGGGGTGGGGGGATATTTCCTCACAATAACCCACCTTCGAAAACCACTTCGCCGCCGTGTATGCATTGCAAATATGTCTGGGTCTGGAAGATTGAAGGAGTTTGTCATGCAAATTTTACAGGACCATGTTGTCGGTGATGCATGCTCTGGCATTGCAGGTTCCGCGAAGGCTTTCGGCTTTGGCTTTCTCATGCCGATTCTGCATGAGAAATGGGTCATCTCCGGGAAGCAAAAATCTGAGCACCTTTATTTGCTGCTCATGCAATACAGAATTTTCTCTGCTCGCAAGTTAGCATGACAAATTCCATTCTTTGCAGACTGCCAGACATATTTGCAATGCATACCGTGAAAAACTCCACAACGTCTGGGGAGTACATCGCGGCCTCAAGTTATCCAAGAAAAAAACTATGTGAGTGTAAATCTGTGATGTAGAAAAAGCAAAACTGTTGCACTTGTCATGCTGGGTCTGCGTCATAGGCTATTTTCATACGTGTTTTCACTGATACTAGCTGCGCATGACAGGTTATTTTCCCTGTAATGCAAAACGAATTTGTGATGCTGCTCTTCCGTACAAAATTACACTTACACAGTTTCTTTCCTGGATACAAGTTCGGAGATGGAATACGGCATTTTCCCGGAAAACACGAACGGGGACTACTTTACCTACTGCACGAACAGCACAGCCTATCGCAGAGGAGAAAAACAGTGTTAGTGTAGGTCTGTGATGCAGAAAATGCAACACAGTATACACTTGTCATGCCACACGACGACCACGAAGTGGTCCTTTCATATGTGTTTCCACGACGTACCAGCCACGCATAACAGGTTTTCTCTGCTCTCATGCAAAGCAAATTTGTGATGCTGTCACCCCAAGAATTTTATACTAACAGCTTTTTTTTCCTGGACACAGCCACGTCCACCGGCGCGGCGGATTGCAACAACATGTACACGGCGTTTCCCTTCACCAACGCGGATAGCATTTATGCATTGCAAATATCCCTGGATGTTTGGAAAGGTGCAAACTTGTGATGCTCTCTGTCAGTTACAGAAAAATCTGTCATGCATGTTGAGCAGCGAAAGCTGTCCATGTGGGGTAAGCATTTTTGCAAAGCTGTTGCAACAAATTCTGTGATGCTACGGCCCGCCTTCCAAACCGTCTCGGCCATGCAAAAGATGCACGACAAACGTCGGCACTCTTCCAGAGGACCCAGATATATTTGCAGCACTTGATAGCATTTACACTTTCCCCAATTACGCCTCCGGGTGCACGAAACACAACAATCTCGTCTCCACCGAGCTCCTATCAAATGCAAAAATGTCTGGGTCTGGAAACTTGTGATGCTAAAATGTGGATAATAGAAACAGTTCCGAATGCAACCCAGCATGACAACTTTCCAGAACGCTTTCGCATCGGCAATCCGCATGAGAAGCTGCGACTTTGCATGTACAAAAGAGGCCGCGACTTTTGTTGGTTATGCAATACAGATTTCCTAGGTATGGAAAGCTAGCATTACAAGCTCCAACCTTCCAGGCCGAGACATATTTGCAATGCATAGCTCCTTGGCAGCTACTACTTTGACAAAGCATTAAGGAGAAACGACAACGGGGCTTTGAAAGGGGAACTGGGCCTGCGCGTGGACGCAAAAGCGAAGCTGGACAGCTTCATCACCAGCCACCAGTGCATATGCATTGCAAATGTGTCTGGGTCCTCTGGATTTGTAATGCAAAATTTGAAAGACAGCGAGGATTTGTGATGCATGAACACGATTGGGCAGTTTTTTTGTCATGCTGTGAAACTGATTTTGTCATGCGAAACACGGTAGAACTCGCAATACCAAGCGAAAAACTCGTGATGCGTAGACGCCGTAGAAGACACCGCTCTGCCATGCATGACTCAGCAACAGAAATTCGTTGCGTCTCTCGAGACCCAGACATATTTGCATTTGATAGTGCACGCAAGTCGGCTGTCTCGACACGACCGTTTCCCTCACGACGGCCGCAGAAAACGCGTGCTTCAAGGACTTGTTCGCAATAGTCCAGTCGGGGACGGGGGCGCCAGGTACATAAGTAAGTACTTAAGTAACTCTGGTGCGCCAGATGAAGAAAGGATTTGAAGATTTGTATATGCATGAAAGAACACGACCGTACAAGAAACGCTTTCTCAACATGCTTGCTGACATTCTGAATAGTTACAACATGACCATAAAAATCCACCGATCAGGTTACTCCGCCTACACGCTGAAAACGTGGACGCTTCCGTTGGCCAACATGTGCAAGCAGCATAGCGCCGCAACACTAAAAACGGATTTGACGGCTCTACTCACGTCCAGCGGAGGCAACGAGGCGGCGAAGGCGACGAATAACGCAGACGTGAGTTTCATTCTAGCCATCGTGGGCTTTGCGGTGTCGGGGGCGTTGTATCTGTTCTTCATGTTTTTCGACACCAGAACGATGGAGGACACGGAGGAAATGCAGGTAAGGGTTTTTAGTTGAGGTTTGTCATGCGAACAACCTATGCATCAAAATCAAATACAACCAAAAATCGTCATCCACGGTTCTCCGGCATGAGCGTGAGTAAGTATCTGACCACTTTGAAAACGAAAATCATCCCAGGCCATCAAAGACAAGGAGCAGTCTCGGGCGGCGGGGCGAAAATTGCTGCAAGAGCACGACCGGGCGCACGGGGCCTCGCCGTTGTAGTACCCCGGAGGAGGAGAGTCGTTTCTCAGGAAGGAAACGAAGGGGCGACGGCGGTGGTGCGGCTTCGGCTTCGTGCTATTACAATAGAGATCATGATCGGCTACGACCTTCTAGCACAGTAACAGGAATAATTTTTATGTTTACCTTCTAAGACATCCTAGACCAGTACAACGTCAGGGACAGAAAATTCAGACAGACTCAAGTCGAAGAATTTGTTCCCTACGATCCTCTGTTGTGTTTCTAAGACTTCTAAAATTTCGCGAACTTTTGAATTTAATTGCACGGCGAGTAGAAATGTGATTTGGCGTTGTAGGTATAACTACTACGTGATGAAAAATAGAATGAATATTGGCAAAGTACTACCCGAATGGCAATGCTGTCAAACGAATTGAAACAGAACAAGTACGCATTTTTTTAAGAGGTCGGAGGACTCCGACCAGATGACGCAACTGATAGAAAGCAAGCTTCTTGCGCGCAACCTTGTTTCGTGCAGCTCTTGCGCAATTCGATCTGAGTCACTGTGGTCTCACGTCATTGGGTGTGGCGCGAGCCACGGGGCGGCGGATTGAGTGTAGTGAGCTTTTGTGGCTCGTTTCCGCTGCGTATGTCTTCACGCAACTCCTAGGGCGACCGAGCAGGAAGGGGCCGCGGCGCGGAGTAATGGCCGGCCGCGCCGCTTGGCGGTTGCAACGCCGATCCGCTGCAGCTTCGTGGCTCGTGGGCCGCGCGCACTGGGGTAACTCGGTGCGCGGCCGAGCAGGTAGCAATCGCAACCGACCGGGCAAAAGGCCAGCGCGGCCGACATGGGGAAGGCCCCCGCGGTGAAACAATCCCTGGGCGAATTTTCGACCGATAAGGCTGAGGCGGGGAACGGCAAGGGCTTGAAGGCCCCGGGCGCTGTATCCTGAACAGGAGAACTCACGCACCAGGCGGGGGGCCTCTATTCAAGCCCGGGGCGCCGAGGGATGCGCGCCGGGCGCGTCAATGCGGGGGCTCAGCCGGGGCACGTACTCCGCCGCACCCCCGCCCCAGAAAGGAAAGCAGGGCGGGCGCAGCGCGCTGCTCCGGGGCGCGGCCGGTGCGTACCATTGCCGGCGCTGGAAGTCCGTGCGGGCGCGCCGCAGCCAATGCCCTTCCGCGCCCAAGCAGGGGCCGCGCCTACGGCTGTGGGGCCTGCTGTTGCGCCGGTCGCTTCGACTGGTCCGGCGGGTACTGCGGCGGGTCCAGGGATGCTTGTTCCGCCATCTCTGCTGCCCGCGGCGGGCGGCAGGGCGTGACAAGGATGAAAGGACCGGGCCGAGAAGTGGCGGCCCCCGCCTTTCAGCCGGGCCGATGGAAGTAGCGCGCGGCAGTTGCCGCCTCGCCAAGGAGGTGGCAAAAAGTGCGAAACTGGAGGGGGGCGCGCTACTCCCTGCCCGAAGACAAAGCCGAAACGCAAAAAATGCGGCGGCCTCCCCGGTGTCCAACTCTACCAGCGCGAGGCCCCCGCCCGGCGGCGCGCCACAGCGCCGGCGGCCTTCGCGACTCTGTGCCCAGGGCCAAACGCCGCCGAAGCCGCGGCTGCTGCCGTGCGCGGCCCTTCTGCGGGCGGCGGCTTTTGTAATTCGGCGGGCGGCACCCAATTCGCCGCGGCGCTGCCGCGCGCGTCCGCGCGCCATTTTTGCGGCGCCGCCCCGCCCCGCGTTGCAAGCCCGGCCGGAGCTTTCCTTGCGCGGCCCGTTCGCATAGGGGCGCGCGCGCCTTGCGCAGCTCCGCCTGCAGTGCCGGCGCAGCCTTTTCGCTAAAACGCGCCCGGCCCGCACGGGGCCGTGCTCGGGCGTGCCGCTCTTCGCGCGCGGGCGCCCATCAAACGGGCGCCCGGTCTGGCTCGGGCGGGCGGCCCTTTTTTCTAGCCCCGCGCGGGACCCTGCGGTGGGCTTTTTGCTTTCCAGGATGAATGCTTGCAATGCAAACAGAAAATCAGCGAAGCCCCCCGATCGTGCGAAGGCGCACAGAGGTCCGCCCCGTAGTAAAGTTTTCCGCTCTCCGGGGACGAGATGAGGGGTCGCTACTTGAGGGGAATGTGGCAGTTTTTCCAGGGGCGTCCAGCACGAGAGACACTTGAGCGTTTTTTTCGGCGCGAGTGAGGGTATGAGTTAAAGAGTTGGTCTTCCGAACTGTCAAAGCCACATAAAAACACCCGGAACTACACGGCGCAGCACTGAGATACTATCACGACCCGCTACCACGATTTTTTCTGGCCACAGAAGTTGTTGGCGTCGGTCCTCGTGCCCATAGTAGACACAGCTACAGCATCAAACCTGCTTGCCAAAAAATGCGTGACCCCTTCGGCCAGGAGCGGTCGATCTGTTTGAAATGCCAGAAGCACGACCGGGAGTGTCTGGAGTTTTTGCCCAGCGACATGGACACCGACTGCCTGGACAACGGGGATTTCGATTGGGAAGGGGAAATGAAGGACTTGGACGAGCGAAAAGTCCTGCCCTGCATTCTCGAGTCCATCACCGCCTACCGACGGAGAACCTTCGACGAAAGCAACATCGTCTGCAAGGCGACAAATTCCAGTTCCTTGCTGCAGAATCTCGTTGGCGGCGGGAGTAGTGGGTCTACTTCTTCGCCATCTTCACCAAGCAATAATCCCTGCATTGCCACCACGAGCAGTGGTTCTTCCCCGATGAATAAATCGGGTGTACAAAAATCATCCGCCAGTACCCTGGTGCAGAAAACGTTCCCACCGACCTTAGCAGCCAGCGCAGCAGCAAACAGACAAGGATCTACGTCGACTTCGAATGCGGCAAATAACAAATTCACCTCCTACTCGCGGATTTGCCACTGCGGGTGCGATTGCGAAGACCACTTGCTGGAAGTGGTTTCGAAACAGGAGAAAATCGTGTTGAACCTGATCCGGCCCCATTTTCAGATGCTGAAACTCAGCTACTCGGTGATGCAGTCGGTTACTGACACGGTGCACTTGGACATTCCCCGAACGGAGTTCACCTACGGGGAGATCTACGATGTGGCCTTCCTGCGGTTTCTGAACGAATTGTGGGACGAGTATTACGGGGGAGATAATTTTCTTTCGGCTGCAGGTGCCGCGGTATCATCCCCTGCAAGCCCAGCCTCGCCGAAATCAGCAGGCCCAGGAAGTCCTGCTTTTTCTTCGCCCAAAAATAATACCGGCGCAGCAGCAGGTTCTTCGCCCAATGTCCCGCACACGCGACCCAGCAAAACCACTGCCGGGGCCGCGCTGGCGGGGAACGGCTCACCGACGAATTCGAAAACTACGAATCTGCTGAAGAACAACACACAGACTTCTAGCAATCCCGGAACAACATCACCAAGTAGCAACAGGCAAGGAATATTAAACAGTACGAACGGCGCCACCTGTTCGCCGAAGCCCCTCTCTCCCTTCCACGACCAGTCGCCGGATGTGTCGAAAAGAAGACCGTTTCAGGGAAAATTCCTGGACCTCGGCTGCGGCACGGGGAAGGCGGTTTTTCTCGCAACTTGGTCGATATGACAGTGCACACCCCCCCCTCCCCCTCATTTGTCATGCAAAATACCCAGTCCACCCTTTGACTCCTAGCGCTGTTTGCGTGACAAGTTCTGGTAGCCCAAATAGCATTATACTCCCTTGCAAATTTGTCATGCAAAACCGGCACTCCTGCTGATGCTTGTATTGCCGTTCACGCTATACAAATGAGGGGGAGGGGGAGTTGTGCACTGTTATAGCCGAAGTGGCAGTTTGAGAAAGCGGAGGGAGTGGAATTACTCCCCGGCCTGCACAAGCTTGCGTGCTATCTGAAAGACAGCATTTATATCACACAGCAAAAAGTAAAAGCTGGCAGGGCACATTTGTAATGCAAAAAGAAATACTCAAAATCTGCGCTGCACATCCGAAACAGCATGCTATGGGGCCACCCATGACAAATTTTTCTGTGTATTTATTTTTGCATTACAAATCTGCCCTGCGAGCTTTTTTCTCTGGGATAGTTTACAAGTCGTGTGACGCCCTGTCCCCGAAAACGCGGTCGGTGGTATTCTAAGTAAAAACATCCCCACCCCAGAGTTGTCATGCAAACCTGCATGGCAAAAAAGTTTCTCATGCGGAGCCCCATGCGAAGCATTTTCTCGTCGTGTGTTGGAATTTGTGGTGCTTTAATCAGCATGAGATGCTAGGTCTGTGATGCTGCTATACTAGCTAAACAGCATTACACTACGAGGACAAAACTGTCATGCGACACAACCCAAGCTAGTTCAATTTGTCTAGCTGATTTTCCAACTACTTGACTACGGGTTGGGGACGTCTTTCCTCGGGATACGTGGCGAAAATTCCCCAAACCGACGTAGAATTCTTTCTCGGGGACGTGGCGAAGTGGCATCTGCAGCAGGCGGGGAAAGAAGAAGCAGAAGAAGGAGAACAAGACGGCGCAACAAGTCGTGCAAATGAAAACAATGATCTGAAGCTCGTGTACATCGCGTCAACGGTTTTTGGCGAGGAACTGATGGCGAAGATACGGTTCGATGTACTGCCGAAGGTCTGGTATGCAAGTGCAAAAGCATGGACAACGAAGTTGCTTGCCCATATTTAATATTTGGTGGAATTACCACCAAGTGTGTAGACAAGAGAGAAGCTTGTCGGCGAGTATCTGATGTGTAGTCTGGTACAACGGCCTGCTCGTGGTTCATTCTTCGATACAGAGCGGAAGAATCAGTGATGCGAAACTACGTACTGCGGTATTTTGAAACAGTCACATGCATAATTTCCTGCTCGCTTCAATCATTTCTCCCTCGTGGGCGACACACAGACTCCAAGGAAGTACAACTTCGCAGCCTTTGCAACCGTTCCATAAATGCAGCAGGGACACGATCATTGTGACGCTGAAGAACAAATTGCCGGATATAGAAATTTATCAACTGTAAAAATGTCTGGGTCTGGAAGAATGCAAGTTTGTCATGCTTGTCTGGCATGACTCGGGAATCTGTGTTGCATAGGCACGAAAAGGCGCTTTTACCTGTCATGCAAAAACGCAGTTTGCCATGCAAGATACGTAAGACATGGGAGCCAAAAAATTTGTCATGCATAGCTGCGTATTGCAGTCCGTCTACCATTCACTTTTAGCATCACAAGTTTCCAGACCCAGACATTTTTACATTTGATAAAATTTTGCAAGAAACAAAACTCCTCGTCTCCTGGGGCTATAGCCCTTGCTACGTCTGTCGCCTGCCGGTATCAAAAGAAAAAATCCCCCCTCCCCATATCAAAACGGAAATCTGTGATGCAGATTTGTTGTCACAAATCAGCTTTGTCATGCTACACGGGAAAAGATGCGGACTGTAGTGCTGGGTGGCGTGGGGAAGCCTTGCATCTTCAGCATGATAGGAGGCAGCTGAGAGTGGGGAACAGCATGACAAATTGCCTGCAAACGAGGCCACGACTGCGGCTCTTGGCCTTCTAGCATGACAAGTCGATTTGTGACCTCAAATACAGCATCACAAATTTCGTTTTCGATATGGGGAGGGGGGATTTCTCCTTTCGATAGCCGGTTGATACGGGTCGTGCGGAAATAAAATGAGGAAGAAGCTTTTGATCACGGCGAATATATAATGCGCATCACTCAGTGCTACTGATAGCACGCAGTTTTTTCCTGCTGTTGTACTGTGCATTGTACTAAAAGGACGGCTCCTGCGTAAGAGTTCTTGGGAAATAAGAGGAGTATTAGCGAGAAGTTATCGCAAGGAAAAATCCCCCCTCCCCATATTGAAGAGGTAGGTTTTCGAAAATTTGTGTTGCTGATTGATATAGAAATTTTGCAGGAAACAAAACTCCTCGTCTCCTGGGGCTACATATCAACTGCAAAAATGTCTGGGTCTGGAAGAATGCGCGATTTGTCATGCTGCTTTTCCATGACCCATGAGGTCTGGAACGCAGGACCTAGCATGAAGGATTCTGCGAGACCTTTCTCATGCCTTTCCTGCATGAGAAACTCCCTCCCGACTTGGTCAAAACTGGGCGACTTTTGGTAATCATGCAACACAGATTTTTGCATGCAGCAGATTTAGCATGACAAGTTGCAATTTTCCAGACCCAGACATTTTTACATTTCATACTACAGCCCGTGTTACGTGTGTCGCCTGCCTGTAGTTGATACAGGTCGTGTGGAAAAATGATGAAGAAGTTCGTCACGAATACTTTGCAACTACGCTCAGTTAAAGCATTTCGCATCTTTCCAGTGCTGCGGTTTTTTGTCCTAAAGGCACGATAACTGCGTGCTTTGAAAACAGCGTCAGAACAACTCTACGCTTCAATACGAATACAGCAAAATGCTGTATTTGTGTTGCTTACTTGCTGCAATGAGTTCTTGCTCTCGTCTAGTTGTCGTCGTTGCCACGTAGACAATGTCGCTCGTTTACTTTGTTGTTCATTTTCGTGCTGCAGTAAAGGAAGAGGCGAAAATATTCATCAGAGTCGTGTAAGTAGTCACAAATAGAAAGAAGTCGCGCCTCCCCTTGCTCTAAAATACTAATCGTTCGTTGTGTGCATAAGCACTCGCGCCAGAAGAATTTAAATTGTGGTCTTTTTTTCCATGTCTGTACGTCGTGGTCCGCAGGTCCCCCTCAGTATGTCATTTTCGTTTCATCGTTCTTCTCGTTGCGTCTTTTTCGTGTATCCAACCGTGCTACCGTGCAGCGCAGACACGAGGACAATCACACCTCAAGGGCCTTTGAGGTGGCTCCTCTGCAATCTATCGTTCTCGTTCTTGGACCGTGAAAGTCAGTGTCGTTCGCTTTTTGCTAACCCGTTTTTCGTAGTCCAAACAATACTATGCGGTCTTTTATTGCGGATTTTTTCAATCTTCCGATCGATTCTTTGATAGATCAAACACGCAGAGATGATGTACCTGAGAAATACCTACGGCGTTCTGAACCCTTGATGCCCCCTTTTGGTAAGTTCATCTTCGGAATAACAGACACCACACTTTCTTCTTTCTCGGTTTAGGACTTTGAGTACCTTCTAAAGCTCCTGCCTCCAAATAGGTCGTCCTCTCATCGTACGTTGGAGGTGGTATCAATATCGCGGCAAGTTCACAGAACTCATAAAAATAAGAAGGCACGAGAGAAATATATCCACCGCGTCAAAACAAGACAAAAAATGTCTCCCCCCTGCACACCGAAGACTCGGTGGAGTGGGAGCCGACGTCGCGTGTCGTGCAGTACTTCTCACGCTCGTCTTTTACAACTCCTGTCACCGCCCGCGCTAGCGTTCTTTCACCTCCTGACTTCGTCAACACGACCTTTGGTACTACAAGAATTCGGACCAGTTGTAATAAACGGCTTGGAGTTGTTGACCACGGGGCACAAAAAGCAGAAGGCGCGGCGTGTGACGATGAAAGGCGGAAACGAGGACTCGTGGTCTTCGGGAAGAAGTATTAAAACTGAGCCGGGTTGGAGTGGTCCTCGTCCGGCTGCACGTGGAAGCAGTGAAGGCAGCAATAAACGGGCGGCGTACTACCGGAGCGCGCTCTTCGAACTCTTCGCGGCCAAGAAACAACGGAAATCGTTGAAAATCGGGAAAGAAAATGAGAACCTCGAGAAGTTACACCACAAAGAAGGAGCGCCAGAGAGCTGCGGCGAGAAGAACCCGAAACGAGTGCGGGGAATTTGTTTGAAAGATGCCATTATGCATTGCAAATACGTTGCCTGGATTGTGCTTTCGAAGGTTGCAAATTGGCATGCAAAATCGCGATCACCAAAAAATCTCCGTGTTGCATGAACGCCACAGGCTAATTCCATTTTTTAGTAGGGAAACGGCAGACCACGACTTCTAATGCGGGATGAACATAGGTACGAGGAAGGTCTCTCAAAAACAGTGATGCTTGTTCTGTGTGCATTATCAAGACTATTTGCGTCGACGTGGTCTGCGTCTGCGACATGCATGTTGACAAGTCTTGCATTCTTCCAGGCATGATCCAGGGATATTTGCATTTGATAGCCGTCAACGACCCAACTGCATTTGGTGCAACACCGGCTTCCGAGAAGGAGAAAAATGCATTCATATCGCGCGGAAAAATGCCCCCTTCCCATATTGAAAAGTTATGTTTCCAAAAATTTGCGTTGCTGATTTGTGGCCACAAATCAAATTTGCCTTGCAAATAGAGAAGGGCAGAGGCGTCCGTCCCATTATGGTAGCGATTTGTCATGCTTTTGGGCGGCCTAGAGGGCGGCAGCCTGCAAAGCTAAACAACTAAGGATACATACGCTGAGGATCTGGCCGCAGTGCCTTACTGCAAGACGTCATGGCGTAAGTATTTGCGTACGCAGTAAATCCAGTACCAGAAACTTCGTTTTGCCATGGGGACTAGGGGGGATCATGTTTCCTATCAAATGTAAAAATGTCTGGGTCTGGAAGCGTGCATGTTTGTCATGCTTGTCTGGCATGACTCTCGAATCTGTCATGCACGTTACCCAAGAGCGCCATTTTTCTGTCATGCAGGAACGCAGCTTGTCATGCAGAATAGGCAACACCTAGAAGCTCAGAAACTTGTCATGCTGAGCGAGCACTTGTGGCCTGTTCATGATACGCCACCCAGCATCACAAGTTTCCAGACCCAGACATTTTTGCATTTGGTATTTCCTTTTGATAGTTGATTGCCCGTCACCTCACGAGCAGCGGAACATCTTATTACAATGAAAAATGCCCCCACCCCCGAACTCGAAAGCATTTGCATTGCAAATCTTTCCAAATGAAACATTCGCCCTCTTGCGTGTATCAGCATCACAGATTTCCGATCGTGAATAGCAAAAATTTGTATTGCAAAAGATCCCAGCAAGAGCGGTGCTTGTCATGCAAGCGATGCGAAACACGACTAGAATCTGCATCAGAAAGATTCGTACTCCTTTCATGCATGACAAAAAGCTTTCATTTGGAAACTTCGCATCACAAATTCTTGCAATTTCAGGGGTGGGGGGCATTTTTCACTGTGATACATCTTGGGAGGACCCTTTGTGCGTGGGGAAACAGACCAACTTGCTGGGAAGACACGTTGGGCACCATATCCTGAGCAAAAACGTTCCCACCCCATAGTCGAGATGGGAAGTCTGCTACACAAATCGCCCAGCTTTGGCTGTTGCGCATGACAGATTCGGCCCCCCCGTGTAATACTCCTGTTCAGCTTGTTCAGCAGCATCACAGACCTAGCACATTGTACTTATCGGAGCACGATGGCAAATTCCGACACACGACTGGAAAATGCTTCTCGTGGGGATCTGCATGAGGAACATTTCCAGCGTGCAGATTTGCATTGCAACTATGGGGTGGGGATGTTTTTACTCAGGATACACCAACCGGATTCCCTCTGCGTCTTGTCGGGGTGGCGAGAGCACGCCCCTCGTATCAAATGCAAATATGTCTGGGTCGGGAAGAGTTTAAACTTGTCACGCAGGTTTTCCATGACTCGTGAGGTCTGGAATGCGGGACCTAGCATGGCAGAGTCTGTGAGGTCTCTGCCATGCCTATCCTGCAGGAGAAACTCCCTCCAAACTTGGTCGAAAGTGGACAGCTTTTGGCACTCATGCAACACAGAATTCTGCATGATTCAGATTTAGCATGACAAGTTGCAATCTTCCAGACCCAGACACTTTTGCAATCCATACCTCCGGGTTATGTGCAACCCTTAAAACCTCTGGGGGAACCGACGGGGGACAGCCCGCCGCAAGANCCCAAGAGCTCCGCTTTTCTGTGATGCAGAAGCGCAGTTTGTCATGCAGAATAGGCAACACCTAGGAGCTCAGAAACTTGTCATGCTGAGCCAGCCTTTGTAGCCTCATCATGAGACGCCACCCAGCATCACAAGCTTCCAGACCCAGACACTTTTGCAATCCATACCTCCGGGTTATGTGCAACCCTTAAAACCTCTGGGGGAACCGACGGGGGACAGCCCGCCGCAAGAGTTTCGCTTCCGCCACGAAGACGAGGTATCTAGTGCAAACATGTGGTCTGCGCCTGGAAGATGAATGCGCGACTTGTCATGCTCCGCGGTAGGATGACTCTCAAGCCTGTCATGCACGTCACCCAATAGCCTCGCTTTTCTGTCATGCAAAAACGCAGTTTCTCATGCAGAATAGACAACACGACCTAGCACCTCAGAAACTTGCCATGCTGGAGCGTGAGTTGTGGCGTCGTGAAGGTTTTTCGCCAAACAGCGTCACAAGTTTCCAGACCCAGACACTTTTGCAAGGTATACGAGGTTGGGGACGTCGACAAGAGTGCCCCGGTGGACCTCACCTGCAAGCTGTATTCCTGGAGCTACCACTGGAACTACGTGAGGAAGGACGACGACGAGAAGGACGAGAACCAGAACGGATGGGTCCCCAGCGGCGAGCGGTGCCGGGGCTACACGCTCAAGCTGAGAAACGAAGGGTTCGCAAACACGGTTTTTCTGCGGCGGCACTTGTATACTGCGGGGTGGACGTGGCGTTTTCTGAAGACCGACCTCGGATTCCGGGAAACCGACCGAGACGCCAAGTTTCAGCAAGAGTGCCGCTCGTTTGCCTATAACACTGGGGACCCCGTGAATGATGACGGTGAGGAGGCATACTTCGACGAATATGATGTCGACAAGGGGCCCAAAATGCTATGCATTGCAAAAGCGTCTGGGTCTCTGGAAAGAACTTGTGGTGCTAGTTTGCGAATGGTGGGCAGAGGACGACACTGCAAAAATACGCAGTCACGCATGACAAGTTTTTGAATTTTTATGTGTTTCGCTTTCAGCTGCGTTCTTTTTGCATGATAAGTAGACAAGAGGACACTTCTTTCCTGCTCAGGCAATATCACAGGTTTAAGAGTCATGTTAGACATTAAGCATGACAAGCTTGTTTCGTTCTAGTTCCAGAACACCAGACGTATTTGCATTTGATGCTTGTTCTTTTCCGGGGGCAAATGGGACGTGCTGGAGGTGGAGTGGAGACAGGCAAAGACATACCAAGTGCAAAAGTGTCTGGGTCTGGATGATTCTGAGACTTGTCATGCACGGTTTGCGTGAGCCATGACGTCTGTGATGCATGCACTAGCATCACAGATTTTTTGAGGGATGCTTGATGCCTATTCCGCATGACAAATGCCCTCGCCGTGTAGCAAAAATTCGACTCATTTTGCTGCTCATGCAACACAAATTTTTTTAGACATCCAAATGCAGCATCACAAGTTGCATTCTTCCAGACCCAGACATGTTTACATGTGATAAGACAGTGATCGGGCAGATATCAGGATGAAAAGTGCCGTTTTATCCCGGAACAAGTGGCGAAATGTTCTGATGCATATGATTTTCAAATGAAAGAACTATTGTTTTGTATTAAACAAGGACCGCTCCCGTTGTTGTTGCTCCTACTGAAGATCATCTACAGCGTTGTAGGCCTTGTAGCTGCCTTGTAAGCAGGAGCTCTTAATACATGAAAATTTCTGCAGCTACTAACTAGGCCTTTTTCCAGCGGAATGAATCTCTGCTATTCTGCTTGAAAAAATAACGTTGCTGGAATACTCTAGCTATGGAAGAAGATGGGCAGGAGTTCGAGGTCCTCCGTTCGGCAACTACTTCTGCAAAAACGCAAACAGGCTGGTCACTTAGACTTTATTCCGGGGTTCTAGGGGCAATTTTCATTTCGATAGTAGACCATCATTTCCGACGCAGTCATGTCCGGGGGGGAAGTATCCAGGAAAAAAACTGTGTAAGTGTAAGTTTCTTGGAGGAATAGCATCACAAGTTTGCTCTGCATGACACAGAAAATGAAAACCTGTCATGCGTAGCTAGGACGTGAAAACACGCACGGAAATTGCCTCTGATGCTTGTCCAGCATGACAAGTGTAACAGTTTTGCATTTTCTGCAACACAAACTTACACTTACACAGTTTTTTTCTTGGATAGGAAGTTTGGCTTCGCTCCTACACGTGCTCGGCCGCTCCCGCGGAAGAAAAAATTTTGCGGAGTCCGAGCGGCAGGCGCCCGCTGATTGCTGCCCCGGATAGAAATAACCGGGGCAGGAAGATGAACATCGGGGGCGAAGGCGCCCGCACGTCGTCGAGCGTGGAACAAAACGCAACGAACTCCACGAAGGAAGGCCAGGAGGAGAAGCCTTTTGTTTTTCGCTGCTGCTAAACGCAAGATCGATCGGTTCAGGATATAGGTACTTCTTGGACAAGTAGAACATCGACATATTCTGCATACTTTGGCTATCCCCGTTTCGTACTGAAAGAAATATTCTTCATACTATTCCCGTTTCGTAGTAAAAGAGCTGTTTTTTGTATCATGAAACTTGACCTTTGCATACACTATCCAACAATTTACATTGCATTATCTTCCCCCAGGAGCTTTTTTCACGCGACGGTCGTGAAAAGAAAAAAAATACGAAAGGCCACTTCAGTTGTAACTGCGCGACCGAACTACATTAACAAGCTGAAAGAAGAAGAACCCGAGTCAGTAATTGTGTCTTTTCTTGTTTGTTGTTTGTGGACAAATCTTCTGCCGACAGGTCCGCTCAAGAGGTGGATAAGAAAGATCGGCAGCGGACTTCTAGAAGAACCAGAACAGAGTGAGACGCATTTTCACTTTTTCATCCTCGTTCGATAGTCCGGAGGTGGGTACGGCCTCCAGGTCATTGTTTTTCCTCTTTCTCCGATACCGATTCATATCGTACACGTACTCGTACTCAATGTGCCGTCGGTTTTCTTCGTTCGTTCCATCGCGCAACCACGGCGCTTTCGCTTCTGTAATCGGCCTATGATCCTCTACTTCGTGCACAGAACAAAACACACGAAAGTTGACTATCCGTTAAAGTTTTGCATCGCCTTTTTGAAAACACAATCATAAACAGAGGCGCTGGATGAAAAAATAAATCGTGGTTGGAAATAAATGTAGTCGGCTTAATATTTTCGTGCTCTGTTCGTTCTGAATTCCGTTCATGCGGTCGACGTGCTGAAGCTTTCTTCTTTCTTGCTGGAGGAAGAATTTTTACTGGAGCATCAACATTGTGGTGCTCGTGACTGAGCATTTCTGCACACATTTTGTCCATTTACAACTACCAGCAATTCGGAAGAAGCAAATTTGTCCATTTCTCTTTCTTCGGAAGCAGTCCACTTACACAATATCTTTCCCCCTCAAAATTTTGTACAACAAGTAGAAGCACAACTTTTCTTCTTGCGTTGTAACTCTTTTAGTCGTCGTTGTAACGTAAGTATTTACTGAGAACAAGAAGCGGCCGCACTGCTACAATTCTTCGCCCGGCAGCGCAGTGGAAATGATTCCCGGGACGATGTTGAACATCTTCTTCAAGAGGTTGTTCTACAAAAAATCGGTTCCGTGCGCCGGCGTGGCCGCGAAGTTCATTCTGATGCAACACTTTTTCTACTGGGGAAGTGTCAACAACTGCGTGGTCGAAACGGCTGGTCTTGCAATCAAAACGACGACGAGTCCTGGTCTGCTGAGATTGTTGGCGAGGAAGGGAAAAACCACACGGAAGCTCAAGCATGGAACTCCTACACTAGAGGAGAAGGAAACTGATCCGGTTCTACTCTCTGTTCCTGGGCCGCGGAGCACGAGGAAGCGACGAGTCATTAAGGCTTCTTTTGCGGAAGAGCAGGGGCATGAAGCCGAAGCCTCGAACAAGGGCGGTGTTGATATCAAGTGCAAAAATGTCTGGGTCTGGAAGAATGCATGTTTGTCATGCTTGTCTAGCATAACTCTTAAACCTGTCATGCACATTACCCAAGAGCTCCGCTTTTCTGTGATGCAGAAGCGCAGTTTGTCATGCAGAATAGGCAACACCTAGGAGCTCAGAAACTTGTCATGCTGAGCCAGCCTTTGTAGCCTCATCATGAGACGCCACCCAGCATCACAAGCTTCCAGACCCAGACATTTTTACATTTGAGAGTTGAAGAGGTAAAACAAGAAGCAGCAACGACGGCGACGCAAACGTACAGCTACGACTGCTCAGTGACTTCCACGGAGGGTATCCAGGCGCTGGGGCCAGCTTCCCCGTGCGCCTTTGGAGGCTGCTATCACGTTGGTGCGTGGGAGGAGTGGGCTGCTAACCCATGGGAGTATCCTGTTCAAAAGCCGATACCCACGACCCCATAGTCAAGATGGGATGAGTTATTATGTTGTAATACAAGGCCGCAGGTGGGGCCGCGAAATGTAAGAGAAACTGCCCTCACATGTAAGATTTGTCTGAGAAGATCTCTGGGCTGGGGAGGCTTTTAGATAGGATACGAAGGGTCACGAAGAGTGCAACGAGGACGATAACGCAGAGGTGACGAAGACCTTCGAGCAGGTCCGACAACGGTGCGCCTTCAAGCATTGCAGGGGTGTGGGGTTTTTGCAGTACACTTGCAAGAGTTTGGCGAGCTGGGAGTGTGAAAAGTATGGCAGTGCCCTAGTTTCTAATGATTGCGGCGGATCCGTGGGTATCCATTGCAAATGTGTCTTGGTCTCGAGCACTTACCAGCGCAGATGTTTGCCATGCAGTTTCTGCATGAAGACCTTGATCCCCGAAGAACCCGATGCCGTGTGTGCGCCCCCCAAAGTAATCACGGGTTCGGCGAGCGCTCCTTAATGCCTATTCTGTAGGAGAAGTCCCGCCATCGCGTGGCAAACACCGACTCGCGTTCGCTCTTAATGCAGGACGGATTTTTTTATTATGGTTTCCTTTTGTTTTTTTTTCCAAAGAGCCGGTAAAATGCATTACAAATTGGACTTGAGGATCTTTTGAAAGTCGGTCAATCGGTCGTGTCCACTAGTGCAACTCGGTGTATGTTCATCAAGGAAGACAGTTCTACTCAAGATCGGTCGTGTATAAAGTTGTGACCCCTTCCGAAAAAAAAAAGAACAGTGAAGTCAGAACAAGCTAGAAATGCTGCCCATTTTTGAAAATTCGGTCACAATGTCACGAAGTAGATTTTAATTTTTAAAATTAGGGGCGTTTTTGATGGCAATTAAAACAAGAAACTTCTGTCGGTCATCGCTCTGTCCGTTGGGCCTGAAGGAGATCAGGTAGTAGAAGTAGATCTGTAATAGGGAAGCGTGCTGAAGAACGCAGACATAGCTTGGGCCGTTGATAGACACTTCGTGGGAGAGGGTTAGTGTAGCATTGCTGATGTAGAGTAGGAGCAGGAAGCTCAGGATTATTTCTTTCATCCTCTTTCTTTTTTTGGACGGTGAGACACCTTTGTAAAATAGTCCACGGCGTTTTCTTTGCGGTAGATTCGCGCTGAGTAGCAGTAATGTTTCCACATTATTCTCGAAGTAGTGTCTCGCCACGACCAGCCTCTTTTTTTTATTCTTTAGCAGCAGTACTTTCGCAAAAAGATGAGGTAGTGAGCAGCCAGGCTTCGTTGCCTTCCAGGTTTTAGGAGAGCTGCAGGCCCAGCGTTGGCGTTTTATTGTACGGGAAGGCAGAGAAAAGCACAAGACGCAATGGGGAGGAGCGCAGTGCAAGATCAAGTTCGGCTACGTCCTACGGCCATTGTGGATCAGTGCGGATGTGCCAAGAACGAAGAAATCGGTGAAGCTGATCAAACCGATGCCGAGCTTGGAAGAGGCGAACAGACTAAACGCCGCATTCGCAGCGGAGGAGATTTACTGGCACGAAGAACTGCCCTACGCAGTAATCAGGACGCAAAATAAGGGAGGAATATCGATGTTGCGACGCAACGAATGCCTCACTCTGTCGGCCGAACGGAAAAAGGAGATAAAGGATGAAATCGAAGATCTAGAAGCACGGGAACGCCGGGCAAGAGTAGCAGAGCAGATGCAGGAAAAAGAAGTGATGGACCCGCTACCAACAGTGCAGAGCCAAGCAAAGGACTTCCCCCTGACAATCTTGACGGCGAATACCCGGGGCTTTTGAAGCGGCAGCGCGGCCGCGCCGGAGTCACTGATAGCAGCGGAGTTGCTGAGTCTAGGGGCGCGTGTGTGCGTGCTCATAGACTGCAACTTCCCCAAAAATAAAGATGAGCCCTGGGACGCATTCGTGTGCATGATGGAGGAGCATTACGAGGTAATTCACCTGGAGGACGTCATCATAGCGGTAGCAAAAGGCGAACAGCTGCAACGGGGAGGAGACGGCAAGGCCTTTCACAGGATACCAGGCACGAGGTCAATGTATCGGTTTGCTGTAAATGGAATAGAAATAATAACGGGCTACGTCAGACCGACAACGCAGAACGGAGAAGAAACAAAACAAAGGCGGGAAGAATTGCAGAAGACCCTGCACGCGATGGACAGCGGGGCGGGAGCAAGGATGGTAGTAGGTACTGGTGACTGGAACTGGGAGAAAGTAGTCAGGTCCTGGACCGAAGAAAGGGAGGCGAGTGTATTAGACCTGATTCCGCAGTGCATTACCAGAGCGACGGTTGACTCCAAAACCCGCCCAGATGTGGCTCTGGTGAAGAATAAAGGGCAGAGCCAGGTCACAGCAACAACCCAGGAGCTGAAGTTCATTTTGTCAGACCACCAAGCCACAGTAGTGAACATCGATAGGGCAGCATTTACCAAACCAGCGGCAAGTAGTAAACCAAAGGGAGCAATGCCGAGGATGAGAGCACCGGCGGTGATGACAGCGGAGCAGATAGACAGATTCCAGGAGGAAATGGGGAAGTTTGCGGACGCAGAAGAAGGAGATTTGCAGCTGAGCAAACAGGTCAAAGAAGCGATGAAGTGCGCGGGGATCCAACTGTCAAAAACGAGACCAGCTCAGCGCCGCACGGTTCTAGTGGATGTTGCAACCAACAGAGTCATCCTGGATACGGAAGAAATCGGAAAGCTGCAGGAGGCGAGATTTAGGCGGAAAGAGCCGAAAGGAGGAGACCCAGTACCGGCCGAAGAAGTCCTGAAGTGGATACATCAAGCCCCCAGTAAACAGGCCGAATGGGGGGAAGGATCGTGGCAGCGAGCGGTAGCAGCAGTGCATGCGAAAAAATCGCCGGGCTTTACTGGTACGCGGCCAGAACAGGTCCGATTAGTACCTTCGCGGTACTGGTCGAAATGGGTCAAACAGCAGGCGGAAAAGTACAACAACCTTGTACCGATAGAATTCGAAAAAACAAATGTGATTGTGGGCCTCGACAAGACGCAAATAAATGCAGGACAGGTCACGAACCTCCGCCCAGTAGCCATACCCGAGGCGGGAGACAAACCAGGGGAAGGGCTGCTCCTGGAAGAACTGCACGACATCGCGAAACGGGTCCCGTTCGCTAATGCGTACATGCCGGGCAAGAGCGCCTGCGCGTCGCTGTTTCGGGTGGTGGTCTTCATGAACGAGAAGAAACCAGGGAAGACGCGAGCCATCCGGAAAGCGGATGTTGAAGGGGGTTTCGAGAATACCTTCCACAGCGAGTTGGTGAGGAGACTCCTAGAACGAGGTGCCTCGAAAGAGCTTGCGTTCCAAGTCTTTCACTGGTTGAGAGAGCGGACACATGCCTTGGTCGTGGATGGACTCGTCGTGAGGAAGTGGACACCGGCCGCCGGGATGGGCCAAGGCCCGAGACTCCCCCCGCCGCTGTGGGTCGTGTTCCTGGGGAAGCCGATCGACGCCCTCAGTCGGGAGATCATCCGGTTCGACCCCGAAGTGTTCGCAGACGACGTCTTGTTGGCCTTCGAGTTCGCTGCTGACAGCTACGCAACTGAAAAAGAGGGGGCAGACACATACCTCAAAGCCTGGGAACAGGCTACAGGTCTGACCTTCGGGAAGGTGGAGTGGCTGCGCGCGACGACAGGCTCCACCTCGGCCAGTGTTGACTTCGAGTATTTGGGGTTCTTGGTGCAGTCTTGTGGGTCCACAGTGCGGGAATTGGACAAAAGGATGGCGCGGATTAACTCCAACGCGAAGTCCAGGAACGCGGTGGAAAACGAGCAGCGGGAGCCTGCTGAGGACATCCTGCACTTCCAGCAGAAGTGCAGGTCCCAGATCACATACGCGGCTGCTGCCTTGTACGAAGGCGTAAAAGAAAACGAAGTCAAGCTGACGCAGCTACATCGAACGGTGGCGAGAGCAATAAGGGCGTCGCTTGGACTCTCCAACACCTTCCCCTTCCGGGCTGCCTACAAGTTGATCGGCATGCAAGAGGCGGTGGACCTTTTGAAGACAGAACATGAAGCGATGAAACTCTACCAGGAAGGGCGCGTGGGTTCTTTCGAAATTTCTGCAAGCGACATGCACCGCCAGCCGGAATGGTATGACGATACCAGGGTGGAAATAGTTGACTCGAAAGAAGCCTACCAGAGGCTTGGAGTGGAGCATGGCGACGAGGAGAAGCTCGTGAAAGTGATGGAAGAGAAGTACTGCGCACTGCCAGTCCCAGCAACGGATCTGAGGGCAAGCACCGATGGAGGCCTCGCCCCGAAAGCAGAGCGGGCGAAAACGCCGGACCACCAGAGGAGAGCCAGCTGCTACATCGAGTCGGCCACAGATTCCCAGGCAAATTCTTGGAAGATCTGGACGGACTTCCACCAGCACGATACCGAGGCGCTAGCGCTGCTGGAGTGCGTCAAGTGGATGAAGGAATGGTTGCGCGGAGATCTACAAACCATCTTCATCTTCGTGGACTGCAATAGCGTTTTGCAGTCGCTCGGAAACGCCTGCAACCGGAAGGAGATAATGCGGTCGATTAGACTAGCGGTCAACAAGCTGCTGGAGGAAAGCAAGACAGTAAAAGTAGTAATGCATTGGTGTCCGGCGCACCGCAACTTCCGCCTCAACGTCTTTGCGGACCTCCTAGGGAAAGCGAAAAACCAAGAACCTGACACACCGCAAGACAAGCCACTTCTTACGAGGAAGTGCGTGAAAAAGATGGTGAAAGACGACCTCCAAAGAACGAAGGAAGAGGAGGAAGAAGAAGAGGGAGAACACGAAGACAACACCTGCCTCGCGCGGGAACGGCGGGTGCAAGTCCTCGGGAGAGTCCCGCTGGCAGGTTTGACGCCACAACAACAGAGAGTGGTGATGAGTCTCTGGACGGGAGAATCATTTTTGCCACTCTCATTGACCAGAGAAGACAAAAACGGCTGGCCAGTGTGTAGAAAATGCGGCGCCTGCCTCAAGGTGCGGAATGTGAAGAACAAGCAGAAGCCCTGGATAACAGGGGCGAGAACGGGAGAAGACCTTGACGTGAGGCGGTTCAATAGAATAGTGGATCACCTCCTGGTTGAATGCAAAGCAGTAGAAGGAGCCGCAGACTACGCGGGGCGCGACGCCATCGAGATTATCAAGAAGGGGCCGAAAGTCCAAGCGAACAGGCTCCTCAAAGCAATAGGCAAAGCCGGAGACGCAATCTCCGCTGACAGCGGCTGGCCATTCCAAGCGAAACAAACAAAACCAACAAGGGCGGAAGAGGCGGAAAAGATACCAGGAGACTGGCTGGAGGAAGTAGCAAAAGCCTTGAAAAGAAGAAAACTGATTGCAGAGCACGCTGATGAGGTTGGGGAGTGAAGAGAAGAGGAAAGATAATTATTATCTCCCCGGTGGACAGCTCGTTTGTGCTGCTCTTCCGAAAAGACAGCTCTTCTTTTCCTCTTTCAGCAGGCTCGGTTTCTAGTTCTTTTTGCTTGAGCGGCAACCCGGAGCACATTTCGAAGAAAATTGTCTCCCCGGTGGAACGCTAGTTCGAAAAAGTTTTTGATCATCCGACGTTCAGCTTCTTCTCCGATCAACTGGCTCGGATTTTATCAACTCTCTGCTGTGGTCGCTTCTGAAAGAGCACTAGTACTAGCAAAGAGCAAAAGTATTATTAACTCCTCGACCTGTTGCTCGCCTCAAGCTGTCATTTAGTTTTATCTCTTTCCACCGCCATGCTCAAGCTCAGCTCACACCTGAGTAGAGAGCCAGTTTTTTTTTGTATCTATCTTTGACACGCACACACTCAACATAGCCACAAGACCGGAACAGGTCTTTCAACTCCCTTTGTTTTTTCATGCTGCTTATGCTGCTTTCCGTAAGGTATTCTCGAGCTAAGTGTCCATTTTTCTGGTACTTTACTAAAGGAAAAGCCACGCGGCCGACACTTAGCCCGAGGAGAAGGAAGGTAGCATTTTTCTGGTACTTTACAGAAAACTACAGCAACGAGATCCGGAAATTGTTTTCGTTCTCCATTTTGTACTCTTTGTTTCTTTTGTTTTCGATCTCCAAGCAAATCTAGTTTAGAACAGCAGCAGGAGATCTCAGGATCAAAGCAACTTTTTTTTTTTTTCTGTACGTTTGTAGACCTCAAACATCAAGAGAAGGATCCGGAAATATTTGCATACGGTCTATCCTTTGGTTTCATTTTGTACAAAGAGCATTACTTTCATGTCTCTCCTACTTTTGTTTCTTTTTGTACAAAGATCAGAACAAGGCCCCACACCCAGGCGAAGGTATCTGAAGGCTCCGCAGAGGGTCGAAGAACGGGTTAAGATTCCTATAAGCACGCCCTAGATCCCACGTGTTAGGGCTAAGCGGATAACCGCCGTGAATTTGTAGCACCACCGGGCCGCTGCCCGAGGAGGTTCTTTTCAATCGAGCTGCCAATCATACAGAAGAGACTGCTTTCTAAGCGAGACGAGCCACGTTTAAAGACACTTTTCTGCTAAATACCCTAAAAGTTAAGTTCTCAGCATTACAAAGCAGAAGAGGAATAGTCAGAGACACAAACAGAGCCAAGACAGTTAGGATTGAGAAGTGGTAAAACAGTTGACACAAGCAGGAAAGACAAAAAAAAAAATATAAGCAAGTAGTGAGGTGGCCGCAGCGAGCACAAAGAGGTCGCACCTAGAGCGATAGTGCAACGCGAGCGGCGCAAGAGCAATGAAAATTTTTTTTAAAAAAAAAAAGGAAAAGAAAAGTGAAAAAAAAACGGAAAAGATCGCAAAAGAAAAGAGAGAAGCTCAAGCACAGGAGGGTGCAGAGCAGCGACACATACTTGGTAGACCGCAGCAAAGTGTGAATAACTTCGCGTTGATCACTGCGCTCGGTGGCGTTGGGGTGACTGCTTCTTTGCTACGCGCGAAAGAAGTGGCTGGGCGTAAGCTTGGGGTGAGAATTTCCTCTTCGACTTCGTTAGGGTCAGGGTTTTAGCAGCGCTTGGCTTTTACTCGGAAACTTTCGATGGTTTGATCGGTGGATGGGGATTGCTCTTAATCTCCTGAACACTAAGGGTGGACAGGTGGTAACCCTGGTGGACACCAAACGGGTGTTCGTCCGCTACTAAAACGGGCGGCGTTCGGACATCTGGGATGCGGCTGGCGACCAACCCAGTGCAGGCAATTAACCTTGAGGAAGTTCTCGCATCTCTCTGACAGTTCCTGGCTCACCTGATAGCATTCCTCCACTATCAAAGAAGCTTGCTTCACATTGTTTTTTTTTCCTTCTCACCCAGAGAGAGGATCACATAAATTTGCGCCTTTCCAGGCCGAGGCACATGCTTGCAAAGGATAGGCAACTGCATGCACAATTTGGGCGATGATCCTGAATGGTATCGGAAGCTCGATAAAGATAAGGGCCGCATCAAAGAGAAACGGACCTGGACCTGCAAAGTCCCGGACTGTGTCGTGGCCGACAGCATCGCAGACGATGGGAACGCTGTACGGATTACAAATATCGATCTGGGTCTGGAAATTTGTGATGCTGGTCGTAGAATGACGAGCACGCGGCCACAACTGACGGCCAAGCATGACAAGGTTGTAAGATCATACTAGGTGCTGCCTATCCTGCATGTTGACAAACAGCATTTCTGCATGACAGAAAAAGGGTACAGCTGCCTAACGTGCATGACAGACATAAGAGTAATACTAGCCAACCATGAGAAGCGTTGCATTCTTCCAGACCCAGGCATGTTTGCATTTGATGCGCGTCTGGCTCGGATAATGACGAGGACCATGAGGAGGTGAACGAAGCGCCCGAGGGCCACGACTCGTCCGCAAACAAGTTATCGGATGAGGAGGCCAGTGAAGAAGTTATGGTTTGTGTGATGAGAGGGCAGCTCGGGCCTAGCGAAGCGGCCCGGGATACAGACGAGGGAACACAAAGCGGATTTCTATAAAAGAAAATGGCTCCGCCTGGCGTTGTCTGTGGTGTACGGTCCCGGGAAGACCTTAAACTCGAGGCCGTACGGATTTTATTCTCAAAATTTTTATCTTGGCCCGCTGCCACGTCCACACTCATACAAGCACCCGCTTCAGAGACTCAGTTTCAACTCCAGTTTTCAATACGGCTGGTCGGTCAATTTGGGCAACCTAAGTCCGCTTCAGGGATTCTCGTCCTGCCCGTTTCAGGGCGTCGGCTTACCGCGCCACATCATCGCCCCGGTTCAGGGCGTTGTTTTTTTGTGGCCCATTTCAGGGTGTCAGTCTCAGTTTGCCACAGCCTGCGCACGGAGGCATACGCTTCTGTACCTTCAATTTGTCCGGTGCCTTTGTCTTAACATTTGGTCTGCAGCTCACTAGCATGTCCTGTGATATGAACACTATCCAACCAGGAATCATTTTGCACACTTTGTCTTTCGTATCTACTGAAGATTGGCAATTTGGACCCCTTTCAGGGCGTCGGTTTTCGACTTTGTCCTTCCGACCAATTTCAGGACGTACGTACTTTCGCCTTTTCAGGGCGTCGACGGGCTTCCAAGGCTTGCGAGTACGAGTTTTAGCGATATTTCGATCCTAGTGCTCGTATCTTCGTCCGGGCCCGCGAGATAGTGGTGCGAGATGTCTCGACATCTAAACACAGTTCCTTTTCTTTGTTGCCTGCTGCAACATTTCGTCTTCTACTTCAGTTTCCTTTGGGCCTTGAGCAGAGGCAGCCCCGGGAGGTCAAGCTTAAGCCAGCACTAGTTCTCATCGTTTCCCGTTTTCCAGTAGCTCCCCACCTGTTGCTCATAACAATAGCAGTTTCGTGCACTCACGTTTGCCGTAGCTCTACGTTGCATGCAAGGCGCTGCGCCATCTACGCCGCTTGCAGCGTTCCAATGCCAAGCAACGACTTGGCCCTCTGTCGGATCTTTTTCATTGGCTCACTGCCGCCTATCCGCGTCGCCGTCCCGGCCTCTGTGTGCGTCCCGTTTCCGCTGCTGAGGCACGAATGCGGTGGCCGCCATTGGCTGGTGGCGGGGGCGCCGGATCTCGGGCTTCTGATGCACCTAGACGCGCTCGCCTGTGGTGGGTTGTGTAGTGCAAGTTGGCAGTCCAATGCCTCGCTAGCGCTCGAGGGCCACGGCTCCTCCGCGAACAAGTTATCGGATGAAGAGGCCAGTGAAGAAGAAGCAGTGGCTGAGGCGACCGGTGAACTGGAAGAGCTGCAAGCTATTCCGTATCTTGTGCAAAAACGAGGCCCGCGACAACGCGCCACATTAAGTACTTATTAAGCTGGCAACATGATACGCGTGGCTTGGATAATCATAATTGGCATGGTGCGCCGTCCGCAGGAGAAGCGATCTCTGGTGGTGGTTTTTTCCCTTTGATGTCATGAGTGCAGGGAAGAGATACAACTTCCGGTGCGATGATCTCACAGCTGTTGTCTGCACTCAGCAGGAGAATTGACCAGTTGATATTGATTTTATTTTTCGGAAGCTTGTGCTACTTGTTTTCCATGGCTGTTCTACTAGTGCTTGTCAAGAAGCACTTTGTTAAACATCATGGCTAGCCAGTTGTGCTGTCTAGCGCCCTGCTGCTGGGGAACAGCCAGGTACTTAGTATTAAGCTTGTACTGCAGAACGCGAGGAGTCATGAGCATGATCTGTGGCGGTCCTCGTCGTGTGGGGGTTTGTTTTTACACCGGATAGCATCCCTGTCGTTCTCGAGGAGCCCTGTTGCTGACGAAGAAGGGGTCGCGCTGTGGGTGGACAGGTGGAAGCAAAGACCACGAAAGGAGGGTACTTATCTAGCGTGATTGCGTAAGTTTTTTCACAATACAAATTTCCCGTTTCATTTTCTTCTGCGTAAGACAGGTCAATGAAGATCTGCAGCGTGGTACTTCTAGGTAACAACAACCCACAAAGCAGCTGGCAGAACGTAAAAAGTCTAAAACACAAAAACAAACAGGTGCGCCTCATCGCAGCAAGAGTTTTGTACACAAAAAAGAGCGCACTTTTGGACTTTCAGTTGCTTTTGCAAAAAAAAAATACGTATGAGAATAAACACGAAAAAACAACATATGAGAAAAACACGAAAAAACTACATAGATATGTTGAGAAAACACAAAAAAAAATAAATATGAGAAAAACGCAAGAAAATAGCAAGGCTCGTTTAGTTTAAGTGTCGTCGCGGAAAGCCCCGACACGACCGGGTCGATCATTACCCGGTCTGTTTAGAGGGCTTTCTATATGGTAGAAGCCACAAGTTTCTTGCCCAGCTTGTCTTTTTGTTGAAGTATCTCTGGTCACGTGAGGAGAAAGCAAAAAACTTCCAAGAGGTTCCGCGTGACCATCCACAACAAACAAGCAAACGCTTTTCAGTTTACTTTGTACTAACAAACTTTTACTTTGTACTATTTAACTGAGGAAGCCACGGCCTTGGAAAAAGGCGAAAGACAACCCCCGCTGTACCCCCGCGAGTCGGTCACGCTTCATTTTTTTGTAACCCCGGAATGTAAGATTTTTTTTGCAAAAATTAATTATCCCGAGAATGGTGGGAAAATAAGTAATATGAACGCATCCCAGCAGCGAATTGAAAACTCCCTCGGCGAGGAGTAGCCGGGGGCTTTTTGCAGTTTGTCGCAACGAAAAAGGTGGACCTTCGAAAAAATAATGTAGGGGCTTTTTTTGAATCGAAGATGCCAGCTTCACACGTCGTACAGCAACAAAAAGGCCATCTCGTCCTGTTTGCTCGTGCAGTGCTGGAGCAAATTCATTTCGTTCGCCCATTAAACGGGTTTTCGTTTTCGTATTATGCTTTTTCGTTCTACTGTCGTGACAGTCTTTTCGCCCCTTCTGCTATACGTTCTGCAATCTAGAAGTACTAATCCAAACGACAACGCGACTTCGGGAGCACGAGACTACTGTCTAATGTGCCACCTGTTGTGAATCCAATATTTTAAAGCCTGTACTAGTTGTTGGAAAAGAGCAAGGCAGTATAGATGACTACAACATAGTAGATCCGTCGAAATAGTAATTTCCAGGTACTTCTACTGCAGTCAGGATCATTATCTTTATCTTTTTCTTTCAGTCAGCAGGTTTATGTAGCTTCATCTTGACGCTTTCACCTATGCCTACCCATCCTCCAGACACCACGCCAGTCGTTGTTTCTTCATCTACGTACTTGTTCCCCACCCGTTGATAGTAGAAATACAGGCACGACAAGTTTTGCAACGTCGTTCTTTGTCGCGTAGTTTCGTCTATCGCTCATCAGAAATGGTCCTGTCAAAAAGGGCGAATCTTCCACCGGGAAGTGATTTCAGCTCGTCCTGCACTCCTACCACGGCAATATGCGCCGGGGCCCGCTTTACCCTTTGCGCAACCTCCGCTACCACGGCGCGACAGTGAGAAATCCAAAGAACAAGTGCAAGCTTTAATATTTCACTTGCGCGACAGCGAAACTTTTGGGAGAAAAAACCTAGTATTTTTGTGACAAGCAACATGATTTCCATTTCGTGCGGTTTGTTTTTCGTCCAGTTGTCGTCAACTACAACACTAGCGGCCGGGCTGGGAGTGGTGGAGAACGATGAAAAGGAGAATGGAGATAATACCCAGATATGAAATGCAAATATGTCTGGGTCTGGAAGGTGGCAACTTGTCATGGTAAATCTGAAGCATGCAAAAATCTGTGTTGCATGAGTGCCAAAAGCTGTCCACCTTTGACCAAGTTGGAAGGGAGTTTCTCATGCAGGATAGGCATGGCAGAGACCTCGCAGAGTCTGTCATGCTAAGTCCCGCATTCCAGACCTCATGGGTCATGGAAAATCTGCATGACAAGTTTACACTTTTCCAGACCCAGACATTTTTGCACTTGATACCAGAATATCCACTGCAAGAAGATGAAACATGTCGTGGTCCTGCTCTGGAACAATTGCTATAATCTGTGATGCTAAAAACTCTACTGGAGCAGACAAAAAACTTGTATTGCATATTAGTGCCAGGGCCAGCAAAGAAAGTAAGAGGCTGGCCTTTTGCTGCGCAAAGGGCGAAAATTTCTCGTCGTGCACGGGAAGAGGAAGGACCAGAAGCCTTCATCGCAAGGAAACCTGGAAGTATGCATCGAGTGCCATCCAGTTTATCTTTCTGTTGCAGAAGATGCATCATGGCATCAAACATCTGCACAAGTTGTCCAGACCCATCAGACATCACATTTGCAAACATGCATACGAACAAACGACCTCGAGCAGGGGTTGCAGCGTCTCGAAGAAGGCCGACGTCGAAGAGAAATCGCGAAAAGTATCAGGCTATCGTCCACCGGAGGTGGCGCTTCGGGAAGAAGTGCAACAACCTCCGCTGTTGAACATCAAGAAGGAGGACGAGAAAGAACTGCGAACTTGTTGCAACTCCTCCGCATGCGGAGAGAGAACAAAAAGAAACTGCTAGTCCAGAGGAAAGCCAGCTTGCAAGAGGAGCAAGAGGCGTCGATGGCCTGCGGCGGAAAGGAGGAAGAAGCCCAGGAAGAGCAGGAGCCGGGGAAAGATCATGATGAGTGGAACAATGTTTACAACGGCAAACCCGACGACTTGCAGCAACAGCTCCTGCTTCAAGAAAACCAAAACGCCGTCGGGCCGCGTGACACCAGAAGGCTCCATCGTATCAAATGCAAATATATCTGGGTCTGGAAACTTGTGATGCTAAAACGTGGACGATAGAAAGGAAACTGCTCCGGATGCAACCCGGCATAACAACTTTCCAGAACGATTTCTCATAGGAAGTCCGCGCGAGAGACTGCGTTTATGCAGGTACAAAAGAGGCCGCGACTTTTGTTGGTTATGCAATACACATTTCCTATGTATGGAAAGCATGGGTTACAAATTCCAACCTACCTTCCTTCCAGACCCAGACATTCATATTTGCAATGCATACATCCAGAACCACAACAAGACTTCACTGGGTCCGAAGGCAGCACCGCATCCGCAGAAGCCGGGCGGGGTCCCCCAGCAGCGGGGACCGGTAGCCGGAGGCGGTTCAGGGTCGGTGCCGGGTCCCCGCTCTATCATATCAAATGCAAACATGTCTGGGTCTGGAAAGTTGTGATGCCCAAATGTGGAGGATAGAGACAGTTCCGAATGCAACCCAGCATGACAACTTTCCAGCATGACAACTTTCCATAGGAAACCCGCGTGAGAAACTACGTCTTTGCATGTACAAATAAGGCTGCGACTTTACTTTTGCTGGTCATGCAATTATTAATACGGATTTCCTAGGAGTAAGGAAAGCTCGGCTGTGGGCAACGAGTCACTCTGCAAACTCACGATGAATAATAGCCCATATCTGTTGAAATCAGGCGGACCGACCACAACGCTGGCAGTTGGACAGAAAAACACGAGCGCAGTAGGTGGGCCTTCCGTGAATTTGGGGAGGAGCAGACAGGACGACATGCCGGCTACTGGATCTTTTTACTCACAACTACCGCAGTCAGACAAGCGCTGACTGCAAACGAGGAGAAGCGAGGTCCTGCAAACCAGGGCTGCGAACCAGGACAGTGTGCTCCAAGAAGTGCAACATCGTCGACACATTTCTAGAAAAAAAGTTATCGCGCCACCGTTTATCTCAATCCCTCGCACGCTGGTGCCGCAATTGCCGAGAGGATGAAAGGAGAAATATCAAATGCAGCAAGCGTGTCTCCCTATGCACTGCAGAACTACAAAGTAGTTACAGAGAGGAATGAAATTTGTCATGCGATCTATGAAATTTGCCATGCGATCTATACTATAGATCGCATGACGAATTGAAGGAAAAATACCAGGTCCCTGCTGCGAAGCCCGCAACGTGCACGAATATAAAGGGAACCCCACTAAACACCAGACCTAGGCGGAGCGTTGGTTCATCGCTGAAGATGTAGAATAGAACGAGACTCGAATAGCTTCGCCCGCTCGGTTTGACATCGCAAACTTGCGCTAGAAAGAGCAATTTTCACAGAGTTCACAGTCTGGGGCGGGGAAGCAGCGCACGGGGCAGCGCGACGTAACTTGGCATAAACTGCAAACAGCATCTGATCTGGAAGCGATTGACACCGCGACCCGAGCGCACGACGCGCGGGGCGGTAAATCATGCCTGGCAGGGGACACACCTCGGGCAGATTCCGCGTGAACATGCATGCGCGCCGCCACCTGCCCCCGCTAGGGGGACGGCGCATACTTGCAGCAGGCCGAGCCCTCTTTTGAAAGAAGATAGAAGTCGAACGCCTTAGCCCCATGCCCGATCGCTCTAGGTACTTAGCAGGCGCTTGGATCTCCGCCGTAGGCTTGGAGTATTGACTTGATTACGTTCTTAAATTGGCTGCGCTAGTGGCCCGCACTTGAATCGTCGCGCCGTGGATCGTTTTAGACCGTAGAGTGCCGGAGAGCGGAAAACAGCCGCGGTAGGCGCGTAGGCCGCTCATGTTGAAAGTCTTGTCTTATATATCGCATGCCCTCGGCCATGCGCATCCTATTTCCAAACAGCGACCACCTATTTCCGTCTCACCCATGCAGACTGCACCCAGAGCGTTGGTTTGCAGTGCGCCTCTGTTGTCATCTTCATGCATTAGTTTAGATCTATGATCGCCGCCAGCGCTTTTATTTTTTTCCTCCAGCAAGCTGTCTTTTTTTCCTGCTACGCTTTTATTTTCTAGTTTCTTGAAGACATTCAGATACTTAGCCGCCACGCACACAATGTCGAAGGAGGAGCATGGTTCGCGCGAGCGCGGCCGATTTGCGCCAATTCGCCGGGATGTCATTTACCACCGGCGCACGGGTGCGCAGAAGGAGCACAGGGAGCCGAACGCTAGGGGGGTTGCGGCGGAGTACATTTGGGCCGGGGATTCGAAGGCCGCCAGTGGCCACATTGTGTCGTGGTTTTTCACCTCGCAGAAGCCGAAGCGCCAGAAGGAAAGCGAGCGCCATCGTGTTCGCCTGGCGACTGGGGACTGGTGGCTGATTTCGTGGCATCGGGCGAAATTTTTTCTGGACGAAGTCGTGGGAATCTCGGAAGACTATACGGACGCCATCGACGCAGCATTTTCTGCGGTGCGGCCAGATGTCGCACTGCTTCCGACGTCAGCGCTGCACTGGTCATAGATCTTGGCAGATTTAGGGTCGACGTGTCCGGTTGGTTTTTTTTTTAGAAGTCCTGCCGACAGGTCTCTTTGTGATATAGTCATAATGTATACGCGCTCTATTCAAACTTCCTTTGGGGATTTTACTTTCTATATATGAATGAAAGAAGATTGTGAGCGGCTTTTTACCGGAGTAGCTGCCGCCGTATTTCCGATCGATCGAAGATGTTCGCCATGGTTTGTTATAGCCTGATGGGCCTCAGCCTGCTCCCGCGTTTGCTTCCTTCCCTGGGCAGTCTCGTTGGTTTGCAGATATCTTGGCAACTTTAAGATCTAAGCCTATGACTTTTGATGTGAAGACTCACATGCGGGGGGCCCTCGCCCCCCCCCCGCGCCCCCCCCGCCCTTTCGATGTGATGATATTGCGCCTCAATCTGTATGAGTTATTTTTTATTTTTGAGATGAAGACTTACATGCGGGGGGCCCTCGCCCCCCCCCGCGCCCCCCCCGCCCTTGCGATGTGATGACATTGCGCCCCGATCTGTAATATGAATAATTTTTAAATATAAGATTATAACTCCAAGATCTAAATTTCTGACTTTTGAGATGAAGACTCAATGCGGGGGGCCCTCGCCCCCCCCCCGCGCCCCCCCCGCCCTTTCGATGTGATGATATTGCGCCTCAATCTGTACGAATGATTTTTATTCTTGAGATGAAGACTTACATGCGGGGGGCCCTCGCCCCCCCCCGGGCCCCCCCCGCCCTTGCGATATGATGATATTGCGCCCCGATCTGTAATATGAATAGTTTTTAGATATAAGATTAAAGCTTCAAGATCTAAATTTATGACTTTTGAGATGAAGACTTACATCTTGATGAAGGCTCGTCGATTCAATTATGAAGATTGAGACTATGACTTTGAGAAGATTATGACTTTATTTTTAAGATAGGATAAGATGTTGATGATTCCAAGATGAGATAAGAAGTTGCGACTTTTGAGATGATTCGATTATGATTTGAGATTGAGAATTGAGATTCGAATCTTTTGAGTATGAGGTTATGACTTGAAGATATCTGAATTTAAATAGTGAATTGAACTCAAGTTGTGAACTGTACTCAAATGGTGAACTGAACTCAAAGGGTGAACCGAACTCAAAAGATGCACTGAACTCTTGAACTCTTGAGCATTTTGAATTATTCGCAAGTCTTGCAAAGATCTTGTAGATATGACTATCAATTGTACAAAGCAGCGGCATAGAATAACCTTGTACCACATGAGCTACGTAGCTGCCTGGTCCCCTGGTACTAGTAAACTCAAGGACAGCGACCTGGTATTTATTAAGCAGACCCATTCCTCAGCATGACTGTCGTGCGAAAAAAGAAAAATTCTTGCAGCAACAGGTCCTGCTTCGAGATAACCAAAACGCCGTCGGGCCGCGTGACACCAGAATGAACCGCTGGCAGGTTCCTATTGAGGTGAGTCCTCGCGGAGCTGTTCTTAATAAAGATGCACTTGCGGCTTCTAAGCAAAAGCACACGTCTTGGCTAGTACAGCTGCTCGTACGTAGTGAACCAAAAACAGCAGGACTGGAACAAGAAATGTCGTGAAAGAACTTTTTCAACAAAAATCTGCCTTCGTGGTCGTGCGCCAATCTTGCAAGTCGTGGTAGAAATAAAAATTCGTGCATCATCATGGTGATCTGAAGCTTATCGTTCTTAACCGTATCGTCGTTCGCACGCATAATGTTTTGGAGAGGTGGTCACTTTGGATGCAAATACATCAAAAAAATCCTGTGACCGCCTACAACATATCCATCGAAATAGTAATTGCAAGGCGCTGTTGTTGACAGGTTGATTTTTTTGTTTTTAATCAGCAGGTTCAAGTAGGTTGATCTTGATGTTTCTACTTATGCCTACCCATCTTGTTCCAGACAACACGCCAGTCGTTGTTTCTTCATCCTCCCCACCCGTTTACACCTGATTGCACCAGACACAGGCCCGGCAAGTTTTGCAACGTCGTTTGTCGCGTAGTATCGTATACCGTTCGTCTGTCACGATAAATATGCCAGAACTGGTCCTGTCAAAAAGGGTGAATTCACCGGGCAATGATTTTAGCTCGTCCGGCAGCACTCCAACCACGATCCGAACCGGGGGCCGACCGTACCCCTTCCGCAGCCGTGGCTACCCCAGCACGACAGTGAGAACTTTTCCAAGAACGAAATGCAAGCTTGTGTTTTGCGCGACAGCGAAATTTCTGACGCAAAACTTTCTCTACTGGGGAAGTGACAATGCAGTGGGAACGGCAGGTCTTGCAGCAACGACGAGTCCTCTGGTGAAATTGTTCGCTAGGAAGCGAAAAACTACACGGAGGCTCAAGCATGGAACTTCTACAGTGGTGGAGAAGGAAACTGATCCGGTGCTGCTCTCTGTCCCGGGAGGGCCGCGTATGACTAGGAAGCGAAGTATTAAGCTGTCGTTTGTGGAAGCGCAAGCAAATGCAAATGCAAAAGAGACCATGAGGAGCGAAGTGGTGGAAACCACCAGGACCGCCACGTCGTCGGGTCAAGAAAACCAAAAGGCCGTCGGGCCGCGTGACACCAGAAGGAGATCAACTATGAAATGCAAAAATGTCTGGGTCTGGAAGATTGCTGCATTTGTGATGCATGTCTGACATGACTCAAGAATCTGTGATGCATGGGCACCGAACGGTCTTCGTACCTGTCATGCAAAAACGCAGCTTGCCATGCGGAACACGCAACACATAGGAGCTCAAAAATTTGTCATGCGTGGCACCGTATTGCAGTGGAACTCTCACTCACTTTTAGCATCACAAGTTTCCAGACCCAGACATATTTGCAGTGCATATCAACAGCCCCAGTTGTAGCGTTGTTAGAAGGAGGGACAACGAGGTAGCAAATGCAAATATTATGTCTGGTGGTCTGGAAGAATTCATCATGTTAGTTTTGGACATTCATATTAGGCAAGCACGCAGGGCAGGACAAGAGCCGCAGAGCAGGACAAGAGCCGCAGAGCAGGCTTCTCCATGCCAGCGTGCATGAGAACAAATGCCCTCTAGTACTGCGGAAGACAAGAAGCGCGCGCCTCTTGCTGACTATCCAGCAGAGGTGCAACTAGTTGCCTACTCCAGGAGACTCGGGGGCATCACAAGGAAGTTGGCAAGATGTTTCTAAGTACACCCAGACGTATTTTTTGCAATGCATACGAGGTCAGAGCTAATGAATAAAGTAAAAATAACCACGAAAACCGCCACATTCACGTATGCGACCAATTGCAGAGTGGGTACCGTGAGTATCACCAGAAAGAACTGCGAACGCCACCCACAAATAAGAAGTTTAGAACTCCAGAAAATAATATATGGCTGTTACGTTGCACTTGCAGTTGTACTTCCTTGCATCATTTGTTTCCACCGACATCAAGTGACTTTTTGTACTCATGCGGCAGGACGATGATTATACTCTACTAGGCAGGTTCATTTTACAACGGCAAGCTTTATTGGCACGGCTAGGCTGTGAGCCGAGCAACAGCTGCAACAGCACAGGGCAAAGTTTGAGGTATTTCTAGCATAACGCTCTCGAAGATGAAAATACTGTTTCTGCAGCCCCCGTATATGAAAACAAGAACAAGCGCGAAAGATTGTCTTTTACACTACCACGGGAAAGTGGGTGGGGCGATTTTCCATCTTGAGAAGGGAAGCCCTGCACACGCTCGGAAACATTGGGGGCTGCTGGTTTGGAGGCTGCTACAACGTGGGCCCATGGGATATGGCGTTCTCAACTCTTTACATTCTCAGCTGTTGCGTGAATTTGTCATGCAAAAACAGCAATAGGGAAAGGGGAAAGCTTGCAAGTCTTGCATCACAAATTTGGCACGGATTTAGATGCTGTTTAGCCCTTCGATAATTTGTCATGCGAAGCAGCTTGATCGCCTCGCGGCTCATGGTCATTTTGCATCACAAATTCATGTAACAGTTGAGAATGTAACATTTGAGAACGCCATATGGGCCGAGTGGAGCCATGTGGACACGGACAATCATGTGTGGTTCGTACTACAGTGAAAAATGCTCCCGTGCATGAAAGTAGTATGAAAGTAGTATGAATCTTTCTGATGCAGAGTCTACTAGGCGTACATGGCATCGCTTGCATGACAAACGCCGCTCTCGCTGGGATCTTTTGCAATGCAAACTTTTGCTATTCACGATTGGAAATCTGTGATGCTGATAGATGCAAGAGGGCGAATGTTTCATGTAAGGTTTGCAATACAAATACTCACATGTCCGGAAGTGGGGGCATTTTTCATTGTAATAGTTCGACCGCACAGAGTGCAACGGACAGGACAACGCTGTGGTAGAGCTGACGTCCCCGCACACCTTTCAAAAGCGCAGAAGGAAGTGCGCCTTCAAGCACTGCATAGGGGAATATGCAAGACATTGTAACGGGTCCAGTGCGTGCAAGGACGGCTCGGGGAGCGCAATTGAGGAGGGACGGAGCTGGATCTGCACACTCCCGAACTGTGTGAACATCGGCGCGGACGGGGTGCCAGAGCCACAGGAGAAGCCCGTCGACATGACCTCTACGGCGGCTCCCGACACGTCCTCTGTGATAGATCAGCTCTTTAGCAGCAGCACGACCACGACGACAACAGCGCCGCCTAATCAGGTGGAGCAAGTAGAGCAGTCTGGGGACGACAGTGTCCTTCCGACAGGCGACCGCTATCAAATGTAGAAATGTCTGGGTCTGGAAGAGTCATGCTGTTTTTGCACGACACAGAAGGTCTGGCATGGATACTCTAGCATCACAGGTTTCGAGAAGCTTCCGTCATGCCGAATCTGCATGACAAATCCCCCATTCTGGTGACAGAAAGTGGGCAGCTTTTGCTAACTATGCATGAGAGATCTTTCTGTGTTCTGAAATGCGCATCACAAGTTTGTATTCTTCCAGACCCAGACATTTTTGCAATCCATAACCGCGAAGCGATAGCAACAGTAACGGACGGGGCCGCGAATCAAGAACCCGCTGTGCCGGGCGTAAGCGCCGCGAATGCAGCCACCCTGGCGGCTGACCCGCTCGCGGGGGGCGATGGGCCTTGCTCGACCGCCAGCCTCGGGCTGCTCATTGCCGGCGGCGTGCTTGTCTTGCTGCTGTGCGGTGTGGCAGGGAGATGCTGTCGCCAGGAGTACTGCTATGCAGACGACGACTTTTTCTTCGAAGAAGCAGAGCCGTTTGCAGAAGACGGAGGCGCCTTGGGGGCGGCGTTCTACGACGACGGCGCAGGTTATGGATGTGTCAGAGTTGAAAGCGACAAAGTTGAAATGATTTGTCATGCATAGAATGGATGCCAGTTGGAACCCAGTTTTCAAGTGGCGCATGACAAATTTTGGTGGTCTCTAAGTCTAGTTTGTCATGCTGTTTAGGCAATAAAGAAGAGTGATTTTCTCATGCTACTTTAGCAGCTCGAGCTGTAACCACAAACAGGCTTACAATCGGCCTCCCTTGCCTGCTCTGCAACACACGTGCCTCGGGTCATGCATTTTATGCATTACAAATTCTTTCAACTTTGACGATTTCAAACCTGGCGCTTCCATACAGGTGGCTATGATTTTTACGAAGAAGAATGGTACGGAAATAAAGGGAAGAGCAAAGGTGGCTACGATTCTTACTACGGAACAAGCAGCTATGCGCCACCGCGCGGCCCGAGCAAGGGTATGGGGTGGAGTACTAAGGGCGGCGGCGGAGGGAAAGGGAGCAAATGGGGAGGAGGGTACGGAAAGGACAGTTGGATATACTGAAAAAGGAACATCAACAAGAACATCGGTTGAAAACCAGGGAAAACGGGTGAGGAGAAGTAATCTGAAGGGCTACAACTTCACGGAGTTCGCTTTTATCACGTCAATACAAGAAAATAAGAAACAAGCGTAAATTTGTTTTTGTTGCTTTACCGTGCCGTTTGTCGATGCATCATCAGGCACGCATGGTGAAGATCTGGTGTCGGTGACAGTCCGTGCGGAGGCTTCTGAAAAAGGATCTCTCAAAATGATAAAACACTAGCAACTTCTGGAAAGATGCTAACGCTGTAGAGAAACTACCATTTTTTTCCAAAACCTAAACCCAGAATGAACCGCTGGCAGGTTCCTATTGAGCTGAGTCGCGGATCTGTTCTGAAAGATTCACTTGCGGCTAGAAACAAGAAATGTCGTGAACCTTTTCAACAAGTAGAATCTGCCTTCGTGGTCGTGCGCCAATCTTGGAAGTCGTGGTAGAAATAAAAATTCGTGCATCATCATGGTGATCTGAAGTTCACCGTTCGTCCCCGTGTCGTCGTTCGCACGCATAATTTTCTGGAGAGGTGGTCACTTTTGATGCAGGTAGAGGTACATCAAAAAACTCTACTTACCGCCATCGTTTAAAAATGAAAGCCCACTTACTCATTCTGATTCCGTGTGCATCTTCACCAGGCCAGAAAACTACGTACGAACAAGATTTCTACTTGTAGCCTGTAATGTAATTTCCCCTAACACCTTACCAGAAGCCTGTGGCGTTTCTTGATCACTCGTTGTTTTCCATCTCCTCTTTGCTGGTCGGCAGTTACTCGGTCTGCTTATGCGGTACGAATACTTAACAAGGAGGTGATATGGAACTGTCAGGATCGAAATTGACAAAATCGAAAAATTTGTGATGCATGAAATGCACGACGCGAAATACGTGTGTTGCATAGCAGGCAAGTGAGGCCGATTGTAAGCCTGTTTGGGGTAATAGCTCGAGCTGCTAAAGCAGCATGAGAGAATCAGTCTTCTCGGCCTAAACAGCATTACAAACTGGATTTAGGCACCGCCAGAATTTGTGATGCGCCACTTAGAAACTGGGTTCGAACTGGAATCCATTTTATGCATGGCAAATCATTTCGATTTTGTCAATTTCGATTCTGACACTCCCATAGGTGATCTTCATCTTTTCGTCGTTGTAAAAATCACAGTGAGTACAACTGCTACAACAGCATGAGAAGTAAAAGCTCTACGTCTACCACCGTGTGGCTCCTGTCGCAACTGGTTATTTGGTGGCTCAGTATTTTTACCAGTTGCGATTTTTATTTGGAGGAGTTGTTCGGCTTAGGACCTATTTTTCCAACCCCTTATAATTTGAAGTTGAACTTAGATTTTTCCGAAAATAACCATCGCAAAAATCCTGAACGTCTTCACAGCAAAAATTTCGTTGCAGCCTACACTCTGAAATTGACCAAGGCATCAACATCAACCACCGGCGGTGACCGCGACGGTACTAAAAATCCAGGAGTGCAGCATGCCGACGGTCGTACCGAACCACTCGAACGTCGAGCGACGCCGAGTCAAGACCTTGAGGACCAAGTCCCCGATTTCCAAGGGCAGCATTTCTTTCAACAGGACGATGGGAAAGTGAGTCGGAGAAGTTATGATCTTCCCGAAGTAGATGTAGACATGGAGCCTCGTCGTGGTCCACCTGAAGTAGTAGGATTTCTTGGCGGTCGTGAAGAAGATGTTGACCACCTCGTCGCTGCGCCAGCTGCGGGCAAGGATAGCACGGCCACGGCATCTTCGCTCCTGAAACAAGAAGCAAGTGGAGTTGTTGCTGGCACGAGGAGAACTAGAACTACAAGCGACACCAGAAAGAAAGACACTTTATTGTTGGAGAAGCAAAGCGCGTCGACGGGGTGCGGCGACAAGGATCATGAAGAAGTAGACCAGGACGAGGAGCCGGTGGGTGAACATCAACTGTGGAACGATAAAGATCGAGATCCTAACAAGGCTGAGGAGCTGATGCAAAATCAAAACGTGGACGAGGATAAAGCTCCAGCAGCTCTGTTGGAAGCGGGAGGTGGAACAACTGCGAGAAGATCGGAAGTTGTAGAGAGCGAAGTAAAAACCACGAAAACGACCACGTTCACTTACGCGTACGAATGTGAACCAGATACACACGACTGGAACGGCGTTAGCGGAACGCAAAAAGACAAACTTGGGGAAGAGCCTGGTTGCTGGGCTGGCGGATGCTATCACGTGCGCAACGAGTGGAAAGAATGGACGAACGTTCCACCAAATGGGGAATGGTTGCCTATCACATGGGAAATAAACACAGTTTCACTAGAGAGGCTTCAGTGCCTGCAGACTTTAGTTTCGTATGTGGGATGATAAGACACGACTGGCATTTGGTTCATTTCTGGTGTGGGTGTGGCTCCAGGTTCAGTATGTTGCATGAAAGGCAACGCAGAATCAATTTTAGACAGCTGCGAGCACCGCACCTCCAGCAAGGTCAACATGTCGAGCCATGAGATCCTGGTCCCTATGTACTTAGAGCGCGCTGGTCCCACCTATGTCGTGAGAGCGTGTTCTTCAAAAAGAAACAAAGAGCAGTGGTCCTCGAACAAAGAGGTGAAGGTTCTTCGCGATCAGCGGAACAAACAGGTCGAAGGTAAATCCAACGCTTTGATGTTGATGGCAGCGGGCTTTGCTTGGCCTGGGGAGAGCTGTGTTTATTTTTTCAGGTTGATGGTACCGGACCGAACGGTTTGCAACACAGACCCGAGCACTTCCAAAACTTACACCTCTGCGGCGGGGTTTCAGCGGCAGGAAAGGACGTGCTGGTTCAAACATTGCAAAGAGGATGTTAGGGCAAAGCACTGCTTCAATGATCACACGTGCCATAAGGATGGAGACGAAAAGGTGATAAAGCAACGGCGCACCTGGACCTGCAAGATTCCGGATTGCGTTACCCGGTGGAAGATCGAGCTTGCATTACGTACAAGTCGGATGAGAAGTACCCGAGTGTGTTTTTGTGCACGACGAATATATAATACTATGGTGTACTAGCTGCGCCAAGCTTCCCAAGAAAGAATTGTGCCGCTGTATTTTGAGTGCATGCAATTATCAAGAACGTGATTGACAAGTAGCCTCTCCGAGGGGTCGTGATCGAGTATAGACTTTTGCTTTGTACGTAATTCAAGAAGATTTTGACTGCATGCGCGTCAACATCAACGCAGACGGGGTTCCGGAGGCGGAGGAAAAGCCCTCTGACATGACTTCCGCGGCTATCAAATGCAAATACATCATCTGGGCCTGGAGGTGGAATGCGAGTTTTAGTTTTTGCCATGCTGTTCTTGCATGACATACAGGGTCTTGTGTGCACCCCCCCTAGCAAGAACAAGAAGACATGTTTGAAATGGCTTTCGCAATGCCTAATCCGCATGACAAATCGCCTCCTTCGATGACACGCAGTGGGCAAATTTTGCTGTCCATGCATGACTGACTTCTGTGTCATCTCAGATGCGTGGCATAACAAGTTTGTACTTTTCCAGGCCCCGAGGACATATTTGCAATGCACAGTGGCGCCAGAGGAGCAATCCGATTTGGATGACATGTTGAACACGGAGAACCCCTCGGAAAGTACCACACCCAACCCGTCTGAGGCGCCGGAAGATGGTGCGGGTAGTGGTGCAGGCGCAGCTGTCGTCTCTAGTACCGACGCCGGCGCCGGTGCCACGGCCGCCGCGGATGCAGCCGACCCTGCCGCCAATGCGAGCAATGCGGGGTTCTATCAAATGTAAAAATGTCTGGGTCTGGAAGTGTCATGCTGTTTTTGCATGACACAGAAGGTCTGGCATCGAAGCTCTAGCGTCGCAGGTTTCGAGAAGCTTCCGCAATGCCGAATCCGCATGACAAGTCCCTCACTTTTCTGACAGAAAGCTGGCAGCTTTTGCTACGTATGCATGACAGACTTTTCTGTGTTGTGCAATACGCATTACAAGTCGCATTCTTCCAGACCCAGACATTTTTACATTTGATAGGTTCACTTCCGAAGCAATCGCGGGAATGATCGGGGGCGCGGTGCTGGTGGTCGTGCTTTGTGGCGTCGTTGGGGCGTATTGCCGAAGTGGTCACTATCCCGTGAAAAAACGTCCTCATCCCATAGTTGTCATGCACTTCTGCATGCCAAAAACGTTTCTCATGCGGACCCCTATGAGAAGCATTCTCTGTTCGTGTTTTGCAATCTGTGATGCTAGAATCAGCATGCTATGCTAGATCTGTGATGCTTCTGAACTAGCTAGACAGGATGACACTAGTACGAGGACAAACTTGTCATGCCAAACAACCAAAGCTGGTTGATTTGTCTAGCAGATCTCCCATCTTGACGCTGGTGTGGGGACGTCTTTCATCAGGATAGTCACCACGACGAGCTTTACTACGACGACGGCGGGGGCTACTACGAAGGAGACGGTGGTGGAGACATGATGGGGTACGGCGGACCACCCGGATACGGGGGCTTTGACGACGGGGGGTATGGAAGCTACCGGCCCTCGGCTATGCGCCCCAGCAAGGGGATGGGCGGGAAGATGAGCAAGGGAAAGGGCAAGTACAGCAAGGGTGCGAGTGGCTACGGAGGTTACGGTTATTGAATAGAGGTCGGAAGGAAAAGGCCTTTATTGCGTGTAGACACCCGCTGGAAACTACAACTACAACTTGTTGAGTACTTTACTTTTCTCTCACTCGCGTGATTGAAATCGGCTTTGTCTACTGTGCCTCTATCTACAGTATCCTCTTTAGCGCAGTAGCATTTGATGCGGCCACGAAAGAGGGCAAAAATTGTCTCACTTCGTTTTTTTAAGCACGACTTGTTTCTTCTTCTTTCCTTTCCTTCATCATATCGGAGCTTTGTTGCAATTTCATTTCCAATGAAGTTCGACATTTTGACTTTCCTGTGCACAACTGGTTTCTAATTTTACTCTCTCATAATTCTCCCACGATGATGGCTCTTCTAGTGGGAAGATTCTTCTAGGACTCGAAGTGCAAGACAAACAAGCCCCGACTCTTGAAGTGAAAGATGCGAGTGGGCTTCTTGAAGTGGTGAAAGATGGTGCCAGTCGCTAGTGCTTGTTTTCATCGCAGTTTCCTGAATCGTGCAGCTCGTGCGGATTGTTATCTGTTTACCGTCTTCACGCATTTTCGTCCATTTTCCGATCGTCCCATTCATCGTCCATTTTCAGATCGTTGCGGTGGCGTTTATTCCGCTGCAAAGTGAATGTAGTGCACAGCAGCTCGCGCCTGGCCTGGGCGTCTTCGATGCTCATGGTCGTTCTCGTTGTCTTACCTAGAAACCCTTGGCAGCTGTAATTGTTGTTCTGATCAAACTTCTACAGGCTCCTTCTCCACAATTCAACTACCCTAGCTCCTTCCCCTCGTGCCCGTTCGCACCCCCATTTAGGACGACATCCAGGGGAAGTCGGGCTGATATGCATTATTCAAGCTTTATTCCAAATTCCCGTCTGAGTACTACGCTCGGACGTTGTTCCATTCCCCCATTTTCAGCGAGTACTGTAAACCCAGGATTGGATTTGTACGTCGTAACTAACTTCTGATACGACCCCTAGGAGGACGGAAACAATGAGCAGGACCACTGCGAAGACAACCCCTTCCTCGGGTGGACTTCTCACGAGTCTTCTCTTCAAGCAGATCGGCGTTCTACTCGGTAGTAGAACGCAACACCTTTTTCCGGCACGACCGTCCTCTGGATGTTGGATTGGTTTCATTTTCGATTTGCTATTTGTTTCTACTTCCCTTTATTCACCATCTGTCTCCGACGTCTGTGGCTTTCAGTTGGTGGCGAGAAAGCACGAGGATCATCACGGTACGGGTACGGAGCGAAGAGATAGAGAAGAAGTACAGGGACGAGGTCTTGATGCAACGACAGGAGGACCACAGGTGTTACAAGACGTGGAGAACCACCGCCGGGGCCCTGACGTTCATTCATCCCACCAGCAGCAGCGAGACGAGAGAACTACTGCCAGAGCAAAGGCCGACGAAATTATATCACGACACGCAGATTTCGATTTGTTTTTACTACCACACAGCACTACAAGAAGGACCACCACCACCAAGCCTGCTGCAGCGCTAGGTGTAGTTCAGTCGGCCGATGAAGAAGTACAACTCCACCTAGCGCCGGACGAAGAACATCGAGAGCAAGTGGACACCACGGCTGCGACCGCTTTTCTGTCCTCAGCGGTATCTGCTGGTCATGTCTACTCTTCTGCAGCGACACCATCCGAGTACACTGGCGTCACCTACGAACAAATCGGGAACGGGTGGTGCGCTAAAGCCGGCGCGACATTGGATTATCTGTTCGTGGCGGAGGTCACCGAGGAAGTGTGCGAGCGGTCCTGCACGAATAATGCTTGGGTCGAGGCGTTGGAAGACCAAGCTGCCTATCAGCTGGAAATATGTCTGGGTCTGGAAACTTGTGATGCATGTCAGTGAACAGAAAGCGCGCTGTAATGCATCGCCAAGCATGACAGCGTTTCTCGTGGCTCTGTGTTGCGTATTCCGCATGAGAAACATCGTTTCGCATGACAGACAAGAGGAGGTCTTCGTGGCCACGCAATACAGAGTTTTGAGTCATGCCAAACTAGCATGAGAAGTCTTGCAATCTTTCAGACCTAGACATATTTGTAATGCATACTGCCTGGGAGGCGAAAGCGAATACCCGCGAGTCCTGGACCGCTTGGAGGGAAGAAAACCCAATTACCACCTGCACGGGCTACATGTATTCGGGAAATTGCATGACATTTCAGAACGTGCGCCCCGACGGCGTCGCGCACACAAACACGGGGTGGGACGCGTATGCCTGCAAGCGGAAGACGGAGATGATTGTGTCGTGGGATAGTGTCGGCCAAGGGTGGTGCGGTACCGATGCGGGAGCAATTACGGGCGAGATTTTTGTCTCCAACCTGTCCTCTTTTGAGTGCGCGCAATCCTGCGCCAACAATGCGTGGGTGGCAAGTCTAGGGGACGACCAGGCGGCCTGGGAGCAAGAGTTTGGCGTCTCGTGGGACGCATGGACGCAAAGCAAGCCGATAACTGGAACCTGCACGGCGTACATATCACTTGCAAAAGTATCGTACTCCTATACATGCATTGCAAATTTCCTCAGCATGAGAAATAAAATTTGTATTGCGTTTGTACCTTAAGAAAAATGCAGCAATTACTACGAG
>CAJINV010000007.1:522911-670357 GCA_905178155.1 Amoebophrya sp. A120
TGGACTTTCCCGATGTTCTAGCACTTCTTTACGTTTGGAAAACTTCGTTCGTCTTTACACTTCGTCGCTTTAGTGAGATCAAACTGTCTCCGGAACTTCTATTTCAGATTACGCATGAACGTATTTGCAGCATCACAAACTGTTTCGCTTTAACCGCGCTCTTGATCGAGCTGCAGCTGTGCACCAACTTCGATTCCGAAACGATTAAAAACAGATCATGACCAACAAGAAACTATACAGAAAACTCCGTAGAATTTGAGACCGACTTCAGCGTTGGGAGGAGAACCAACTAGGGACAACGAACAAAGTATTTTGAAAGCCAAACGAGCGGAAACGTGAACGATTCCTGACGAAAAATGCACAATTGTAAAAGCAAAAAGCAACCTTGTATGTAGATAGTCCAATCAGTCCCGGGTCTGAAGAATATGCCGCAGTGATTCACAATGGAGTTCGCAATTTGGGTTCGGTTTACGCGGTGCGGAATAAATGTAACAACTAGCCGATAAATGTAGCAGCTAGACAGAAGTAAAATGGTTCGTTTTGGTTCCGTTCTCCGTTCATAGTGCTCGTCGTCCCATTTGTCCGTCGTCCACGTGTCGTTCTTAAATTCGTGGCACACTGTCGTCCACTTGCCGTCCTTTCGACGCCGTTCAGTTGATCGACCTTGACCAAAGTTGTACAGCTTCCAGCCGTGTTGGTACGTACTAGCTCCATGAAACAATCCGTATTTTCACTATATTCAAACGAAGCTGCATAGTTGTACTTGTCGTTCTGGTTCTCCTCCTTCTTCCTCCAGGGAAACAAGCCTTCAATGGAAACTGAAAGTACTACATCCCTTTTGATTTTTCTCACGCCCCTTCGCTAGGAGTAAGAATACAACTTATCAGGATCATAAAAGTACCTGTTTAATACCCGCCGGCCGTAGATCTTCCTCCAAGATGATGGGTTCTTGGAACATCAGAAGGACCCAGCATAGAAGTGCCTTCTCCACCTTCGGGTCTTGCGCGCACAGTCTCTACTCGACACGACCACGAGGATCTTTTCTCCTGTCACTTTTCCTCCTCCTCGCGCATCATCTTCAAGATCATAGTGCAGCAAACGCATTCCAGCTCGTGCAGCAGAAACGGACAGGAGATCTGCACAGGACGTTGTCGCACCGGAGCAAGAACCAGCATGGCCAGAAGATTTTTGCAAGTAGTTCTCGCACAACTTCTGTGGTTTCCGCGGATCAACAGGGAGAGGACGGCACGACGAGGACCGGGGGTATGTTGATTATTCTGAGTAAAAACGTCCCCACCCCATAGTCAAGTTGGGAATCTAGCAACACAAATCTCCAAGTTTTGGGAGCTGTGCATGACAAGTTTCCCTCTGCAACGGAGTGCTGATTGGCAAGAGAAGCCGCATGAGAAAGCAACTTTCCCATCCTGTTTACAGCATCACAGATTCCACAACACGACTGGAAATGCCTCTCATGGAGCTGCGCATTACAAATGTTCCTGTCGTTGCACATTTGCATGACAACTCTGGCGTGGGGACGTTTTTACACAGGATATTGATGCAGGTTTCATCGTCCTCCAAAACCGGAACCGAATATGGATTGCAAATATCCCTGGATGTCTGGAAGAGTCGAACTTGTAATGCTTTCCGCGGATTCTAAAAATATCTGTGGTGCATGAGCAGCAAGAGGAGTCAGTTTTTGGCACGCGGAGAGGGCATTTCTCATGCGTAATTGGCATCAAGCAGCTCTCAAAAACTTTAACTTTGTGATGGTAGCACCAGCATCACAGAACTCACGGGTCATGCAAAACGTGCATGACAAGCCCCGACTCTTCCAGACATCCAGGGATTGTTGCAGTTGATACCGAAAGCGGAACCGCAAAAATTGAGTCGGAGGACAACTCGGTGATCACCGACAACTTTGAACTTGTGGGGAATGGTATCCAAGAAAAAAACTGTGTAAGTGTAACTTTGTGTTGCAGAAAATGCAAAACTGTTACACTCGTCATGCTGGACATGCATCAGAGGCTATTTTCGTACGTGTTTTCAAGTGCTCTCGGGCTGGAGGAGGGAGTAGCACGCAGCAGTCCGCAAAAGGGCACACTGCCAACATCATCATCATCATCAAGTACTAGCTACGCATAACAGGTTTTCTGCGTCATGCAGCATGCAGAGCAAACTTGTGATGCTATTCTTCCAAGAGACTTACACTTACACAGTTTTTTTCTTGCATAAATGGGCACTGCGGGAACGATGATCACCCCCTGTGGGCGAATGCGCAGTTTGTGGCGGATGTCAACGAAAGGCAGTGTGCGGAGTCTTGTCTTAATAACAAATGGGTGGAAAGCCTCGACAATGAAAGCGCTTGGAACTCGAAGCACTTTCCCAACGGCGATGGTACTTGGAAAACGTGGAGCGCAGACAAACCCATCAAGGGAGAGTGCACGGGTTACAATTATTCAAATAACTGTCTGATTTACAATGACGAATCAGGAGCAGAAAAAAAGTTTGCAGTAACCCAGGTCTGGAAAAAGGAGGAGGAAAGGGAATCCTGGCTTTCCGATGCGTTGTATGGCAAGGGAGATGATGCAGAAAGAAACACGTTGAAAGACCTCCTCGACAGTTGGAGTACGCATCCCTGTAAGAAAAAGAAGCCTTGCGTCGGTTTCGGGTTCCATGACGCCAGTTCGTGCAATGGCGCGCACGAGGAAGACAAATGCGTGTGGGGTGTGAAGTACAAGTTAGAAAGTGCGGAAAGATGGGTGGAGGAAGGTGGTGAGGAGATCTGTCTCAGCTGCAGCATAAGCATTGCAAAAGCATTGCACTGGTAGAAATTGCATTTATACAAATTTGCTCAGCATAGCAAATGGAATTTCTAAATGCTGATTTGGCTCCGGAAGGAAATTTGTGATGCATAACTGCGATTACTGCGAGTGCGATACTTTTGCACAGGATACAGCACAAAAGACGGAAAGACCGAGGCCGAGTGCGAGGGTTTTTCGGGCGGCAGTTGCGTGTATGAAGCTGGCGAAGTCAATCCAGCCGAGGGTCTGTGTGTGCCGAAGCCAACGACAACCACGACCACAACCACGACGACAACCACGACATTGGCGCAAGCTCCGTCACCCAGCGTATCGTAAGGAAAAATCCCCCCTCCCCATATCGAAAAGGCACACCTCAGAAAATTTGCCATGCTGATTTGCGACCACAGATCTGATTTGAGTTTTTTTGTTTTTAAGGCTAGGAAAAGACATGCAACTGGGGACAGCACGCTATTGCGCATCTAGCACCCGTCAAGTCCAGGAGAACGAGCCAAGGACGCTCCCACCAATGCAGCAACGGCCGTCCCTGGGTGGTTGAGTGTCGTCCAGACCGACGGCGGTAGATTCTTCTGGAGGCGGAGGCTAGATTTTCAATAGTGGAGGAAAGATGTCAAATTATGTATGAAGTGCTCACGTATTCTATACCCTAATGCGACCCAAAAAGGAGAATCTCTCCTCCGTCAGCATGCCAATAGCATTTGGGTGCACTACTGTGTGGAAGGCTCTTCTACTTTTTCCAAGCGGCTGGATTTCTCGTAGAATTGCCGTCGCACAAGTAGCGCAAGTGACATCTTTTAGGGGGGTGCCTACCCTTTTGCATGTTCGATTTTGATTCGTTATTTCTTGATTTTCAGAATGATGATGATAATTTTTTCTGGTTAGCCCGTAGCCATTTTGGCTCAAGCGCTAGCCCGCGTAGCCCGCATCCTCGCAGGGGCAGCTGTTTTTTTTTCCGCCTTGCCAGCGGATTTTGTCGCGGGGAAGAATGCAGTCTGGGTTCAGCCGTCCCTCCCTCCCGGGGTTCATCTACACAAACACTAGTCCTGCGTCCTTACTCTAGTCCTTTTTCCGTAGATCATGTCTTACGTTCGACCTTATGGCATCGGCGGCTGTCGCATTATGCGCCTGGTGTAGTTGTTCAAAGTCCTTCGGCATAAGGGTCATAGTCTCGTATACAAGGCGCGCGACAGCTAAATGCGCGTTTGGTCGTTCTAGAAAATTAGTATCACCTGATCCATTCTCGGCCTATAGTATTCGTGGACCACCCCTTTGAGGAAGCGGGTGCGCTCGGTTGACCTCTTTCATAGGTTGGTCATGGGGAATTCGTTTCCCACTTGTCATGCATTATTGGTCGCCGACATTTCGTTTTTGCATGGCGTGCTCGAGTACCGGGGTGCTGGAAGACGAATTAGTTGCTAATAGATAAAATCAAAAATTTTCACTACTCTTCGTGCAGCGGCTTCTGCACATAGCTTTAGTCTCGACCTTTAGCCCCGCCCCCCCAAAAACATTACATATTTTACTACGTCTCCATCTACGTCCCAACGTGGACGTCTGCCGCGGCTTTCGGCATTAGACGTTAACTAAAGCGAGTGCGTTGCGCGGGTTTAGGGTTCCCCCGGTTTGTATCTCCCGAAAGGCATGCTTTGATGGGTTTAGGGTTTCGAAGAAATTTTATCGCATGACGCGTGACGGGAGCACGCTAGGTAAGCGCAGCGGGCGGGTACCGTTCTCGCCGTAACACAATTCCAGAAAGAAAAAAGACATCTTTTTGGGGGGTGCCTACCCTTTTGCATGTTCGATTTTGATTCGTTATTTCTTTTTTTTTAGAATGATGATGATATGTTTTTCTGGTTAGCCCGTCTAAAAAGGGCTGGAGTCCCCTTTTCCTTTTCTTCAATATTTTTTTTGCATGCGGGTAGCCGAATAGAGGCCGAGAGGACCACTGTCCTCGAGTCTGCGCAGCGGCTTACTGCGCAGCGTCGGTTCGTACACGTGTGTCGCCCTTCGTTCGTCCTCTTCAGGAGCTTGATCGCAAATTCGTACGCTCCTCCTGCTTTAAAAAAATACGATCTTCCCGGCTTCCCCCATATTCCCATGTAGATTTTGGCGCCTACCCCTTTACTTCTTCTGTCGTGTAGTGTTGTTGGCTTACCTGACTCGCCTTCTTAGCGCTAGCCTGCGTAGCCCGCGTCCTCGCAGGGGCAGCTGTTTTTTTTTTCCGCCTTGCCAGCGGGTTTGATTCTGGGGAAAGTGGCTTTCTGAGTTCAACCGTCCCTCCCACCCGGGGATCAACCGTCCCTATCCCTCCCCCGTTTTAGATAGACCGTTTTGCGCAGCCATAAGCACGACTTGAAAAACAAAAAAATACAAATAATTTTTTGTGTAGATCACATTTTTACGTGCGTTTTTTCGGCATCGGCGGCATTCGCACTTCGAACCCGGAGTAGTTTCCAAAAGTCCCTCGGCATCTGGGTCATAGTACAGCTTCAGGGTTCCGCGTTTGCTAAATGCACGGCTTTTCGCACTTAGGTCACTAGTATCGCCTGTTCCAAATCAGCTCGACCATTTAATATTCGTGGGCCTCCCCTTAGAGGAAGCGGGTGCGCTCGGTGGGCCGTTTTCATAGGTTGGTCATGGGGGACCTGCTCCCCATTTGTAATGCATGACTGGCCGCCGAAGATCTCAGTTTGCATTTGCGTGCTCGAGTACCGGGGCGCAGGAAGGCGAATTAGTTCTAATAGATATTTTGAAAAATTTTAATCTCTTCGTGCAGCGGCTTACTGCGCATACAAATATTCTCGACCGATATCTTTGTATGTGGGCGCGCAGAAACTTTTTTTCGATTTACTACGACCCCATCTACCTCCCCTGGTGGACGTCTGCCGCGGCTTACGGCTCTAGACGTTAACTAGGATTCAGTGCGTTGTGCGGGGTTTAGGGTTCAAAGTAATTTTGTATCTCCCACTGCTGCATGCACTCTGCTGGCGATCTTATCATGCAAAACAACCTCCGGGTTGTTCCCGCGTATCAGGAGTAGTCCTGGTGCGTGAGGGCCGCAGAAGATGAAGAAAGGTGATGGTTTAGGGGGTTCGCCGATTTTGTACATGTGTGATGCAAAAGATGAAAAGAATTTCGCGCGTGGGAGCGCATTAGTAAGCACAACGGGTGGGTGCCGTTCTCACCGTAACACAAGCCCACAAGAACAAGAACATGATCCGCTCCCGCAGGCAAAAAAAATTTGCGACCACAGATCCTCTCTGTCTTGCACGAAGGCAACCCCACAGGCCCCGCAGTATTATGTAGGCAGTTTGTGATGCTATTGGGCCTACAGCATAGACGTTTAGCATGCTAAGCACCTAGGCCAGCGCCTCTCTACTCGGGCTTGATATGGGCTTGCAGTCCTCTAGTACTACTACTACTACTACTACTACTACTACTACTACTACTACTACTACTACTACTACTACTACTACTACTACTACTACTACTACTACTACTACTAGTGTAAGCAGATCTGGCATCAGAAGCTTCGTTACGATATGGGGAGGGGGGATTTTTCCTTTTGATACAGCACGGACGAACAGCAGTCGGGACCTAGTCCGACTCCCGTATCATATGTAAAAACGTTCCCACCCCATAGTCAGGTTGGGAACTCAGCAACACAAATGCAGAAGTTTTGGGAGCCACGCATGACAAGTTGCAGTAGTCCGCAGTATAGTGCACGTTAGCAAGGATATCTTCCGCATCGCAAATCCATGTGCTTGTCTTGTTTGCAGCATCACAAATTCCAAAACAGGACTGGAAATGCCTCCGTTGGGGATGCGCATTACAAATGTTCCTGTAGTCGCAAATCTGCATGACAACTCTGGGAAGATGGGGACGTGTTTACACAGGATATCCCAGCGCCACACCTTATGTTTCTCCACCAGGGGAGGAGTCCGCGATTACCACATTGCACCTCATTATGGATGTGTCAGGAGTGAAATCGACAAAGTTGAAATGATTTGTTTATGCATAAAATGCAGCCCACAACGTGCCTGGCTTGCAGAGTAGGCAAGTGAGGCAGATTGTAAGCCTGTTGAGGGGTAGAAACTGAGCTGCTAAAATAGCATGCCAAAAGGCGTTTTCTTTACCCAAACAGCATCACAATCTGGATTTCGGTTCTACCCAAATTTGTCATGCACCACTTGGAAACTGGGCTTCCAACTGGTATCGATTTTATGCATGACAAACTATTTTAACTTGGACGATTGCAATCCTGACACTCCCATAACCATTCTGATCTGGGTTGCCGTGGTCTTGGTATTGGTGGGTGGAGGGGTCGTCATGTACTATTTGGGGTGGTGTGACGACGGCTCTCACTATTCGCTGAACGAGTATGCCCGCGCGTCGCGGTATGGAACTGTCAGGATTGAAATTGACAAAGTTGAAATGATTTGCCATGCATAAAATGGATGCCAGTTGGAGCCCAGTTTCCAAGTGGCGCATGACAAATTTTGGCGGTCCTTAAATCCAGTCTGTCATGCTGTTTAGGCAAAGAAGACTGATTTTCTCATGCTACTTTAGCAGCTCGAGCTCCAACCCCAAACAGGCTTACAATCGGCCTCACTTGCCTGCTCTGCAACGCACGTACCTCGCGTCATGCATTTTCTGCATTGCAAATTATTTCAACTTTGACGATTTCGATCCTGCCACACCCATACGCGGGCGTCCAAGGGGGCCGGGTCCATGCGGAAAGGAGCAGGGAAAAGCACGAACCGGGCGAGTCAAATGCGCCCGTCGAAGGGGGTATCACATGCAAAAATGTCTGGGTCTGGAGGATTGCGAGATTTGTCATGCTAGTCTAGCATGACTCTGCACTCTGTATTCCGTGGCCACCAAGAGGTCCTCGTCTTGCCTGCAATGCAAAAGCGCAGTTTCTCATGCGAAATACGCAGCACAGAAACACGAAAAAACTTGTCATGCTTGGCGGCGCATTTACAGAGCACTTTATTGTTCACCGACTTGCATCACAAGTTTCCAGACCCAGACATTTTTGCAGTTGATAGGGGGGCGGCTACGCGGCTCAGGGGGGGTATTACTGACCTTCTGTAGAAGTTCCACCTATGTTGACCAGGCTTGTCGCATGAATCACACAAAACAAGTCCTCGTGTTTTACTAGAACCTCTCAAGAGCGCGACCATCAAAGTGGTCCAGAATCAAACCCCATAGAAAGAAGAAACCAATTATACCAAAATGCACACAAATTTTTATTCACGTACTTATCAAGAACATATCAGTTCCAGATTTTTTGCTTACCTCCCCGTTTTCATGTTCGAGCTCAGGAGCAAACACGTATCTTCAAAATTTCTACTTTTCCCCCCCTGGCGCTAAAATTTTTTCTTCGGTTTTTCCCGGCCCCGAGAGGGAGAGGGCGCGAGGAGCTGGGCCTCAAACAAGACCGGGCCCATTTTTGTCTGAATTTAATGTTCCGGTGTAAAAGTAAGTATAAGTATTCTTGGCAGCGCCAGCGTCGTGCTAGCGGTTGTTGTTGTACGCAATGAAACTTGGCCCTACTTGTTCTCCCGTAAAAGTACTGAATCTGAAAATTTTTCCACTACTGTGGTACCCGTGGTTCTTCCCGTTAAACTGACACAGGCTTTTCGTCTCTCGTAGGTCGTTCTCCTTCGTTCAGACGATATAAGACATCAAAATTGATGTCCTGATGTCGTAGAAAAAAGTCGTCCATTTCGTCTCGTTCCGAACTGTCGTGCCGTGATGATTTTAGCATTGGCTTCCTACTCATCGTCCTCGAATAAGCTGGTTGTTTGGAACGCCCAAAGCCGCTGTTACTGCACGGCGTTCGTCGGGCCCAGCTGCACCGAGGTTCCCACTGCTGACAGCAAGCTTTTGTCTTAAGGTCATGAATATGAATACTAATCACAGATGATGTTAACAACTGCCACCCCGACCGGTCTGATTTGATGACACCGGAGATGATAGACCACGCTACAGACTAAGAGGAACCGCTCCTCCTTTTACAGAGACCTTGTCCCGAAGTAATTTTCCTCTCCCCGCCTTGTCGTTGGCTTCGAGGTGGTGGACGAGACATGTTAAAAACCATTTCGAAAAATAAATTTCGCTTGACAACTTGGTCACAGCGCTTCTTTCAGTTTCGTCTCGTGGTCGTTTTATTTCCACTTCTACTTTTCTCCCCGACTTGTTTGACCCTACTTGACGATGTCCGAGGACCCGGCCTGCTGCACTGGATCCTGTTGGCTCCTACTTCAAAAATGGAAAACGGGCCACCCTTCAGCGCTGGTACTAGAAGTTATACAACGTCTTTATTTTCCGGTGCGTCATCAACTGGGTCAATAATATTCTCCCACGCCTACAGGCTGCAGACCCGAAATAAAGCGACGACGAAGAAAACCACCTTGTCCCGGGTAGTTCATTTCGCGACACACCGAACGACAGAGGAGAAGGACAAGCAGGGAACTACTAGTACTGCGCAGGAGAACAAGAACACAGCGGAGGTGGAGAACAACAGGAACGAAGATGATGTCCATCATCGTCCTGAGGGGACTTTCCTAGGTCTGCACCAAGGACGAGAAAAGAATTCTGAGAGCGCCGGTTATGGAGATGAGTCTGATGGTTTTCAGAATTATCCTGGCGAGCATCTGGGAAAAATTTTGCAGGAGCAGGACCAACAAAACGGTGAGCTGTACGATAAGGAAACTACAAGCACAGGTAGAGCAAGGACCTCTAGACGGGGAAGCAAAAGCAATAGAGGATCAACATCCCCGGTACGGAAAGCTTTGTTCGCGGGAAGGGACAGTCGAGAAATAAAGAGAAGCAGTGGCAGGTCTAGTATTTCTCGAGAGCAGCCGAGGACCACGACAGGCGGGGAAGATGAAACGCAAAAAACGGCCTCCTTGGCCGAGCTAAAGTTGGAGCAAGAGTCTACTTTTTATCAGGTGGGACAACGAGAGAGCATCCAAGCAGCAGCTGCAGTAGTAGAACGGCAAGAAGAAGGCCTGGCTCAACATGTAGTCGCGAAAAATAGCAGAACCGCACAAACACAGCACCTGGGCGGCTGCGAGCATGAGACGTGCCGGTACCCGAATGCCGGGTTTGGCGGCTGCGCGTGCGACGTCGGGCGTGGCGGGACGCAGGAGTTCGTGTTGTGCCCACAGTCGGAAATAGCAGCGGAGTTGCGACAGGCAGACTTGCAGCAGTACACGAGGCAAACGCAGCTACCCGCTTGCAGCCAGATCCACTGCCAAATGGCCTGTGACGACAACAGTGATGCCGGGGGTTACTTGTACCAAACCTCCACGTGCCTGTGTCGTCTCTTTTACATGTGGGGCGACGCCTTGATTGGGTATGCGCATGTGCACGCCGGCGGCGGGCTTTCCCAATTTGCGAACGATGGGTGCATGAGGAAAGTGGACACGACAACCGCGCCACCGCTTACGCCAGCCACGACCACCGTTGTCCACGCGACAAATTCCGGTGGCATCGGAACTCCCCCGACTGGAACCCGGCCCACGGAAGCGCCGCCGACCACGACAACAACCACGACGACAACAACGACCACGACCACCACGACTACGACCACAACTTCAACCACATCGACCACTACCATTTACATCGACCCCAACGGCCCCTGCGCGACGCTGCCAACGAAAGAGCTCTGTGACGCCGCAAAAGCGCGGAATTGTATCTACGGGCAGAAGAAGCGAATTCAAATTGTTTCCGGGGAGAAAAAGTGGCTGAATGACGGTCCTTATCAAATGCAAAAATGTCTGGGTCTGGACGAATCTAACTTGTCATGCTAAATCTGAATCATTCGAAAATCTGTGTTGCATGATTGCCAAAAGCTGGCCACTTTTGACCTAATCGAGAGGCAGTCTCTCATGCAGGATAAGCATGATAGAAATCTCACAGAATCTGTCATGCTATGTCCTACACACCAGACCTCATGGGTCATGGAAAACCTGCATGACAAGTCTGCATTCTTCCAGACCCAGACATTTTTACATTTGATAGTCCTGTGCAATGTTTCGACTGCTCAAAACTCCTAGCCACGCAGCCGATCGCCGAGTTGCCCTACACTAATTGCGACATGCTCAGCGGAGGGCATTGTAAGCCCGAGGAAGGTCTTACGATTAATTCGGTTGAATGCGTGCTCAATCCGGATCCGAGCAGTAGCCCCTTCGCGATTTACGGTGCATCATATGAAAGTGCACAACTCCCCCTCCCCCTCATTTGTATTGCATGAACAGCAATACAAGCGTCAGCAAGAAGAATACAGGTTTTGCATGACAAATTTGGATAGGAGTGTAGGGCTATTTCGGCTGCCAGAACTTGTCATGCAAACATTGCCAAGAGCCAAGGCGTAAATTACTTACGTATTTCGCATGACAAATGAGGGGGAGGGGGAGTTGTGCACTGTCATACATCAAGTACAGAAGAAGAAGCGCCCGTCGGAGGAGGAACTGGGGACGAGCAGGGTGAAGGAAATACTATCAGCTCGACTACCGGCCTGACCCAAGCCGACATCAACAAAATCCTCATCGCCGTCGGGATCTGCGTGACCTTACTCGCGGTCTGGGTCACCTGCTTGCTGTGCGGCTGCTGTAGTAAGGAACAAGAGGAGGACATGATGGAGCATTATGATGCAGACGGTAATTTAGTTGACGTTCATGGAGGCGACGAGGACTATCAGTTCTTCGAAGAGGGAACGTCAGATGACTATCAAATGCAAAAGTGTCTGGGTCTGGAACAAAGCAACTTGTCATGCGCATTTCAGAACACACAAAAGTCTCTCATGCATAAGTAGCAAGGGCTGCTCACTTTCTGCCACCAAAATGGGGGATTTATCATGCGGGTTCGGCATTGCGGAAGCTCCTCGAAACCTGTGATGCTAGAGCTTCCATGCCAGACCTTCTGCGTCATGCAGAAACAGCATGACTCTTCCAGACCCAGACACTTTTACACTTGATAATGACGGGTATCATAATAACACCTACGGGTATGACGATCCTGGTGGCTATGGAGGCGACGAGAGCAATTACCATGCAGGTGGAGGAAAGCACGGTGGGTATCACCACCACCAAAAGTCTCAAAGATACAAGGGTAACAAGAACGACTACTACGAGTCGGGAAAAAAGGGAAGTTACGACGACTACGGCGAGGACGAGTCGTACTATGGGAAGGGTAGAAGCAAAGGGATGAAAAAAGGGTACAAGCAGAAGGGGTACAATGATAAGGGCGGGGGGTTGCACGGGTATTAGTTAGTAGGACCAGAAGATATTTTTATCAGCACGAATCGTGGTCGAACATTTTGCTTTTTTGTCTCGATTTTGGAAAACCGTAAACGAAAATGTGAAAGTGAATGTCTGTTTCAATATCTTCACCTGCTCGTTCGCCTTGACGGCGAAGTTTGTTTCCACACCGATGTGCTTTTTCTCTCCTGGCTGCTTCATGCTGAGCAGCGCCAGTGGTTCAACTACTTAATAATTGTTCCCATTCGAATTTCAATTTCTTGTCCCGAGGCTCTTCCGCTCACCTTGAGAAGCGCACGCGTCATTCAATTTCTTGTCCCGAAAGATTGTAACCTCTGCAAAGGCGTTCTGCTGATCACGAGAGCTCTTGTTTCAACTCACAAGTCCGCCACAGGTTAGCAGGCGAAGAGCAGGCAGGCAAAAGCGACGTTGATCATTTTTTTCGATACAGTGTTGTAGTTGCAAAACGAAAAAAGGTTCTGATCGTCTCTCTGATCTGCTAAAGAAGCGAAGAGGGATGAAGGTTTTTGCTTTGCTACCGCTGAAGATAAAGATCCAGAGACTTTCTTTCATTTTTCGCATAAATTTGTTGGGCTTGTTTGCATTCGGCTTCATACCACACAGGAGGATTCTTTTGATCGTCTCTCTTTCCATTCTCACAGCGACATGAAAACGACAACAAGCAATAAAATCTTGTGATAAGGTATGATCGTATCCAAGTCGAGAATTTTGTTACTACAGTGTTGCTAGTATTGTAAAATCTTCTTTTAAAGCCCTATTCCACCACCACCTACACAACAACAATGACGCGCTTGCGTCTCATCTTGTCACCTGTCTATTAGACTTCTTCACCCGTAAGAAAGAAACCCCACAGTAGTTCTACCAGCAAAACAATGGCCTTCCGCGGTTTTTCCTTCAACGCCGGCCCTGGCGGCGGAGACCACCAGCGGCCCAAGATAAACCCCAGCTCGATCCCCCAAGGGCCTGCAATTGGACCGATGGGACCCCCACCAGCACACGATAGTGCTATCAAAAGCAAAAATCCCCCCTCCCCATATCGAAAAGGTATGTTTCCGAAAATTTGTGTTGCTGATTTGAGGTCGCAAATCGCATTTGTATTGCAAGAAGACAAGGGCAGAAGCTTCCGCCCCACTATGGAAGCGATTTGCCATGCTGTTGGCCCTAAAAGTGACCCGCTTGCCATGCTGCACAACTAGACCCATACGGCCCTACCTAGCCTGGGGATTTGGCCGCAGTGCCTCTCTGCAATACAAACCTGATTTGTGTACGTAAATCCAGCATCAGAAATTCCGTTTTGATATGGGGAGGGGGGATTTTTCCTTTCGATAAGTGCAATGCTATCTTCGGGATCGGGTGATCCAAATAACCTGTACAATAAGAGACCTTCCCCCGAGGCTTTGATGGCGCGAGATTTACGAACGGAGCAGTGGGAGCCGGTGGCGAAAAAGAAAAAGAAGAAAGACGATGAACCTGTAGCCGCGCCTCCGCCAGAGGATGACGACGATGACGACCCGTTGGCGGCTTTTATGAAGCAAAATGCAGCGGTATTGGAGAAGGAAAATGTCATGAAGGCACAGAACCCGGGGATGGCGATGCAGACCAAAGGGGAAATTTTAAATGACAACATGGAGGACGACGCCGTGGCGGAGTATAAGATATATCGTTTTCATGCGTACGAGCGTACTAGGTAATATCCACTTTTCATCCTCTGACGTCTTCCATTTTATTCTGTAACTGCAGCGGGGGCTCCTATCAATGTTTTATTTCACTTCCCTAACAGCGCCCAAGAGCAGCTGGAAAAGGAGCTGGCGGAGGCACGCAAGAAGAAAAAACAGAAGGAGGGAAAAGACCAGAACCAAGACAAAGAATCCCCGGACGACATCGATGAAGAGGGGCAGAATGCGCTGAAACGCGGCGGAATTATATCATTTGTAAAAACGTCCCCACCTCCCCAGAGTCAAGATGGGTATTCTGCAACACAGATCCAGAAGTTTTGGGAGTAACGCATGACAAGTTTTTCTCTGTAGTGTAATGCGGGTTAGCAAGGACAGCGGCATCACAAAGCCATCCTGGTATCCTGTTTACAGCATCACAAATTGCATAACACGATTGAAAATGCCTCTGCTCATGGGGATGCGCATTAGATAGTAATTCTGCATGACAAGTAGAACTCTGGGGTGGTGACGTTTTTACACAGGATAAATCAAGTTCGATGTTTTGGATACCAATGTGGACCACAGCAAGATAAAGTACCCGGAATTTGAGAAGAACTTGTATGACGAACACGACAGCGTGAAACAAATGACGGAGGAGCAGGTATAAATTAGAGCAACTATTGTGTTGCTGTTTATAAGTTCTTTGTCATGCACAAATTGCATGGAAAATACATTCTGTGTAGGAGCTTTTCATCCACGTGTCAACAACAAACAACTACGTGCAAGAACTAAAAATCAGATACTGAAAATCTCTACCAGGTTTCCTCCCTTCGCGACAATTTAGAACTCCGCTGTCTGGGCCAGGACATTCCCCGCCCGGTGTACAGCTTCGCGCAGTTTTCACTGGACGAACAGATCATGCAAGTGTTGCGGAAAAACGACTATGAAACCCCGACCGCGATCCAGTCCCAGGCTATTCCGGTGGCGTTACAAGGTCGCGATTTGATCGGCACGGCTCAGACGGGCAGTGGGAAGACTCTCGCGTATGTTTTGCCGATGTTGACGCACTGTATCTTCAACTGGGAGTCGAATGGGAGCAAGGAGATGCAGAACGCGGGGCCCATGGCGTTGATTTTATGTCCCACCCAAGACTTGGCGATTCAGATCGAGAAGGAGATCTACAAGTTCGGGAAGAAACAGCAACTCCGGTCCGTCACCTTAGCCGGGGGGCTGTCAAAGCAGGAACAGTGGAAGCAGTGCAAGAAGGGCTGCGACATCGTGGTCGGATCGCCGGGGAGAATCATGGATTTGATCAAGCAGAAGGCGATCAGCTTAATCCGATGCAGTTTTTTAGTTTTGGACGAGGCGGATCGCATGTTTGAAATGGGCTTCGAGAACCAGGTGACTTCTATTATAAAGAACTTGAACCCGAAGAAGCAAACCTTACTCTTCTCCGCCACTTTCCCGGCGAAAATCGAGATGCTGGCGCAGAATTATTTGAACAAAGCCATTCGCGTGATCGTCGGGAAATCGAAGCAGGGGGAGGCGGCGGATACGGTGGTGCAGAAACCTGTCGTCGTGGACGATGACGAAGTGAAGACGAAATTACAGTATTTGGTAAATTACCACTTCGGGGAGACGGTGAAGGGGACGAAGGATTTGGATTTACTAGAAATGTCAAAGTCGAAAAATCTGCTCGAGCGGATGCATGCGCAGGTGGACGAGACCAGGAATTCGTGGTACGCGGATGCAAATCCGGTGGACGATTTTGGAAACCCGCTCTTAGATTCGATGAACCTCCCCTTACGGACAGCAGTTGGCGCGGTCCAGCTGCAAAACGGGTTCGAATCTGGGAATTACGTGATGAACCAAAACCCGCGCGCGCCGGTGCCGCTGCCGTCGGAGAGCAAGCCTGATCCTGAAAATCTTCCCGAAGAGGAGAAGCCACACGACTTGACCGCGTTGGACCAGCAGACCTTGATTTTCACGAGGAGTAAGGATCGGTGCGAATTGCTGAAAAAGCTCCTCGAGCAGGAGATGCAGCAGTTGACCCGGTTAGTCGGGGGGAAGAAGCAGCAGAAGAAGGAATTCAAGCAGCACAACTTGCCGGTAATTAGATGCTTACACGGGGACATGGAGCAGAGGGACCGAATCGAGATTCTGGGGAAGTACCGGAAACAGAAAATCCAAGTTTTGATCGCCACGGACGTGGCCGCTCGGGGCTTAGACATCGCGGGCATCAAAACCGTGATTTGCTTCGACGGGGCGCAGAAACTGGAGACCCACACACACCGGATCGGGCGGACTGGACGCGCGGGGTTGATGGGGACGGCGTATACTTTGCTGGTGGAGGGGAAGGACCAGAAGTTAGCCGCTTTCATCGTAGAGGCGATCATGAAAAGGCAGCAAAGGGAGCAGGAACAGGAAAAAATAGAACCAGGACAGCAATTACCCAACAAGAAAAACATGATCCCAAAGGAAGTGATGGACCTGGCCTTCCAGCACGCCCCCTTCGCTGCGCATTTCCGGAAGATGAAAAAGGAAAACGCGAATTTCGGGAAAAAAATCGTCGTCGACGATGCGGGCAACGCGGATGATGCGGAATTAGAGGAAAAAACGGAGTTTGAGCAGATGAGCCAGTCGTTAGCGGACTCGGTGTTGAACCAGCAGCAATCCATGATCTCCGCGAAAAAAACCGCGGGCGGAATTTTCCAGTTGCAGGCCAAGCAGCGGGGGACGGTTGGGGTCGGGTTTACGGAAGACGGAGATAATACCAACAGCAAGAAACATATAAAACGCATCACCCGGGAAGAACTCGAGACGCATCGGAAGGAACAAGATTTGAAGACGAAAATCACGATCACCTCCTTCAACCAGTCGGGGGAGCGGAAAACCGAGACCGCGGAACAGGCGTTACATGGACATCACGGAGCAACGAACCAGCAGAACAAGACTCACACAGTCGTCGTTTCCCCCGGCGGGACAGGGAAGACGAATGACGATTCCTCCGACAGCGATGACATTTACGCCCCGGGCGTGACAGCCGGGTCGAACATCATGAGTCACTACGCGAATATGGTTGGGCCGGCGAACAATTCTAAAGGCGGGAAGAAAGGCGGGAAAAGCGGGAAGCCGGGGATCAACCCCTTTTTCGCCGCGAATCCCGGTGGTGCGGGGGGTGGAACTGGTGGGAAAGGAGGTAACATGAATCTGAATGTGCTGCCAGTATCTGGCTTCTCGGGTGGAAATAATGCGGGAAATACAACTTCTACCGGAATCACCAGTCGGATAGTGCAGCAGCCAGGAACAGTTTCTGGGTACCACGCGCCGCCGCCACCGGTCAGTAATAGTATGCAGCAGCAAGCCGCAGCGGGGGGGTCTTTACCCGGACCGGCAGCCGCAGGGGGAAATCAGCCGAGCCGGAATAGGCCGGGGAATGGGTACGACCAGAGCAGCAGTCGGAGTCGGGAGCAGGGTCGGGAAAGGGAACGGGAGCGAGACAGGGGAAGAGATCGCGATAGCAGAAGAAGGAGCCGGGGCGGCGATAATTACAAGCGAGATGATAGTAGAAGAAGGCGACGATGAGTTATGTGGTCGAAAAACTCACTTTCTCGACCATCATGAAGAAAGAAGCTAGAAATAAAGACGGGCGAAAGAGAAAGTTCTTTTCAAAACTGAGAGTATTCTAACGACACCTACAAGAACAATCCGAGCCGAAATGTGACTGAGCTTGCGGGAAGTCCCGTAGACGCTGTGTGAGTTTTTTTGTGGTGTTTGTGCCCGATTGTCCAGTGTGTGTGCGAATCGGTTCAAAGCAGATGATCCTGACGGTTTATGTGTTGATGTGGCAAGATCAAGAGAAAGTTCGTTCACGTAGTTCCGGTCACAGCGATGGATCAAACGCATCAAGAGAACCATTGGTGCACAGTCTACTTTTTCGTTGGTGATTGCATCGTGAAGCGTGTTTTCATCTTCCGCTCGTTAACGGTAAGTGAGGATGGATTGCTGCCGCGGCGAAGATCTGTATTTCCCTTGGACGCGATAACTAACGATATCAAGTGCGCCAAAGGAAGTCCTGATCCTCTTCGGAAGGTAACTGCGGGTCCGATGCGATAACGAGATCATCATCTGCCTGTTTTCTGGCCAAAGGAGAAGGAAGATCTGGACAGTTGTTCCAAAAAGAAACTTGTTATCGATCGATGTAGTAGAAATGCGGAAGATCAGTACATAAGGTGACGCCAGGACGCATAAAAACCAGCTGACGCTGCTTTTGTCATGTAGTTGTAGACCGAATGAATAAAAGGGAAAAGAAAATGTTGATAGCGTTAGTGATGAAGGAAATGAAAGTCAAAGTGCATTGTTCATACTCATATTTCGGAGCAGCCTCGTACCCCTGGATCATACCATGATGCTCTCCACGAGCGTGCTGCCCTCGTCGATCCAGCAGAAATATGCTCGGAGCAGGAACTTTCTGTTCCGAACGTGTGCCCGACGGCATTTCGGTGTGGCCAGGGTGGCGGAAAATCAAATTGGTTTTGCCAGTGCCACTAGCGACAAAACCACCAAGAAGGTCACGCCTTCAGGTTTTTCCGGCGTTGCACCAGAGCAGCAGCAGCAGTCCTTGCTGAAACATCAGCCTTTCAAGGCGAAGACGAAAAAGAAGCTGAATAAGTCCGACTATGTTTCCGTGCTGGTGGACTGTAATGATGCGCCCGCGTCATCGTCAACACACGGCCAGAAAAACGCGTGGAAGAGAAAGGCGTATGAAAATAGAACAACCGTGCTGGCGACGCGTGTTTCACTACGAGACTACTTCTTTCTAGGGGAGCGGATGACAGCAAGCGGCGCTTGTATTGCAGCCTCTGCATCACGACCACTCATAGCACCTCCCAGCCAGCGCTCCACTCCTCTAGTGCCGGCCGTGCTCGATGGGCTTTTTGCGTCAGCAACAAACTTGCGGAGAGCGAAGCATTTGAGTCGTGGTGTGAATGCAGTTACTATTTCTCCGGAAAGTAGAAGTAGCACGTGCGGTTTTTCAGCTCTCGCCAGAACTATGACCAGTGCCGCTCCCCTAGAAAGAAGACGAAGTAGAGTCACAGAACAACAGCGTCAGCCGTTGTTTATTCCCTCGGATACGAATTTCACAAACAACGTCCTCCAATCCGCGAAGTTGCAAAATAGAATCCAGAACACGGGGAATGTCGACGACGTTTTTTCCATTCTCGACGACTGCTTCGTCGGCGACACCGATTTGCAAAAGCAGTTGGACGAAGTGCACATTGCGACGTTATTGGTGAAGCTCGCAACGTTTTCAGACAGTACAAATAACGTAGGGCGCGAGCGCGACCGCCCGGGGCATCATGTGAAAAACAAGGAAAAGAACTGTTCTTTTGCTGCTTCCTCATCTTCTGCAACTACTCTGCCCAAGAACCAGAACGGCCCTGGTGTTGCGTCGGAAAGCAACGGGCCTTCCAATGCTGTCATACAGCAGAGGATTCTGGAGTCAACAACGAAACTGGTGGAGAAGCTGATGAATGAGTTCGTCAGGTGTAACAAGTCCACGGGGGCTTCTACCAGCGGCGACGGCTTCCTACCTGCAACACAAACGAAGCTCGCTACCGACCCGCGGTGTGTGTGCAACATCGTTTACGCGCTAGGGAAGATCCTGATGAAGCACGGAAAGAGCAGGAGGCACGAAGAGATGAGTCACGAGTTTGGAGCAGTGCAATTCCGCAAGGACAAGGAGAATCACTCCTCAGACGTTGTTGGTGCAGACGTGGGCGGATCAGTGCGGGACAGCTCCTCTTGCAGTGACCAGAATCGACGACTAAAGCTCTTCTCTCAGGTGCAACAGCTTCTAAACTTCTTCCACGCGAACATTTTTGAAAAAGTCGGGAACTACATCAAGCGGGAGGATGCGACAGGTTCCGGCCTTGCTAGATCTTGTGTCGAAGAACAAGAGCAGATGAAGCGCCAGCAACATCAGAGAGAAGACAATACCACAATCCCCTCCTCCGAGATTTGGTCCCAGAAAAAGCGGACAAGAGACGAAAAGCTGGAAATCCAGGAGTTGCGACGGACGAAAAGCGACGGGAGTGTTTTTTTTTCCGAAGTCGGACTGGCGCAACTGCTGAACGGGTATGCGCATTTGTACGGTTTTTTCGCTGCGGGATCACTATCACCGGGGGAAGGATCAACGAGCGGGGATGGTGCTTCCCCGGGCGGAACTGGTGGCACTGGAACTGGTATTATTCCGCCACCACATTTGTCACTCCTATCAGAAGTGAAAAGCAGATTGCAGATGGACGAAATGATGCCGAAGGCGATGTCGTTGATATTATCGAGTTTGGCCAAGATTTACACGATTGAGGAGAATCTGATGAATGATCGTGGTCTTCTTTCAACGGAACAAACAAGCGGGCGTCTCGTGGATCCTGACAAAGACGACGCAGAACCACGGGAACAAACCTCTAACGACGGTTCTCGTTCTACCACACCAACGTGTAGTACTAATCATGCTTCCACCGCCACACGACACCAATCTATCTCCTTCCACACGGCCGTCCGGTCGATTTTCGAGGAGGAAGTGCTCCATAAAGTGGATTTTAGCAAGAAGCACTTCATTCCCCAGCAGATTTCCCTCATTTGCTGGAGCGTCGCCACGGTGCTGTGCGAGGAGGTAGGTAGGAAGATGAGGATAAAGGGACAGGTATCCGGAGTAAAAACGTACCCACACCAGAGTTGTAATGCAGATTTGCCACGACAGGAACATTTGTGATGCGCAACCCCATGACAGGCATTTTCAATCGTGTTTGGGAACTTGTAGTGCTGTAAACAGGATCAGACGGTCGCTTTGTGATGCGGCTTTCCTTGCTAACTTGCACTACCTTACGGACTGAAACTTGTCATGCGTGACTCCTAAAACTCCTAGGTTTGTGTTGCAAAATCCCCATCCTGACTCTGGTGTGGGTGCGTTTTTACTCAGGATAACAGGAGATCTTCAGGAGCTTGATGCAAGCTTGTATGATATGATAAATGTGGTCATGATAAGGTCGGTGGACATGAACATTTTGCCTACAACAACTTGCGTGGTGAGGCTTCTCTATGGTCTCCTGTCCTTTGTAACTGTAATACAGCATCTGGCTGCTCCGGGATAGCCGCCGCGTGTGCTCGTGGCAAGCGAAAATCGGCGGAACACACTCTGGAGAGGTTCTGGCAGAGTGTGGAGAATGCGTTCCGCTTTCATCAGAAAGTAGGTGGAACAAAACGAGTGGCTGACGCAAAGAATGACGCGGTGAAACAAAGACGTACAACTACACTCCTAGCAGACGCGTCCAACGAGTCCCTGTCGCAGCTCTGTGTTGCCCACGCGAAACTGAAGGGGAAAAATCACTCAATATTGAGAGGAAAAATCCCCCCTCCCCATATTGAAAAGGTATGTTTCCAAAAATTTGTGTTGCGGATTTGAGGTCACAAATCACATCTGTCTTGCAAGAAGACAAGGGCAGAAGCTTCCGCCCCATTATGGAAGCGATTTGTCATGCTGTCTGGCCTACAGGGGGGCCGTTTTCCATGCTGAACTACTACGCCCATACGCCCCTACCTAGCCTGGGGATCTGGCCGCAGTGCCTCTGTGCAATACAAAGCTGATCTGTGGCCACAAATCAGCATCACAGATTTCCGTTTTGATATGGGGAGGGGGGATTTTTCATTTTGATACTCAAGAGAAGATCTTTATGATGAGGCCACGACTTGTAAAAATCTTGGGCACAACGACGAGAATGGTTTTTTTCAAACTCACCTGGTAAAAGAATGCTTCCACCGGCTACAACAGCAGACGGGGCCGCACATCAGCGGACCGACGATGAAAATAAATACGCCTAATTTAGGTTCTCAGGAAATCGGGTCTATTGCCTGGTCGCTGGTGAAAATGGAGAAATTCCACTTGGCAAAAAGTTGGTGCGAGGTTGTCTTTTTCCAGCAATCAACATCTGCGACAGGACTACAACCTTCTACCATGATGTTGACAACAACCAGTCTGAACGCCCGCGCAGTGGCAAACTTGGTTTGGGTTTATGCGACCGCCACGCCTAAAAATTTGTCGACGACGAGCACGAACAGGGCCGGCAGCAAAAGTTTCAGTTGTGAGCACCAGAACTACGAGCCAGTAGTAAAAGACCAGAAAACTACGACCACTGCTACTGCAACTTCGTACGAGACTTTTTTGAAAGTTCAGTTAAATCAGCAACCGATTGTGCAGCAATTTTTGCAGGATGAGGCGGCCTTGTCGCAGTTTCTCTATTCTACCGCGAAGCTCATGAACGATTTCGGGGAATTTAGCAGCAGAACTTTAAAAAACCGACAGCTGTTGAGGGAGACAAGATTGCTGAAAGAGGTTGCAAACGCGCTGGCAGGTAAACGGCAAAGCGGACATTATCCAAATTGCAACTCAACAATAAAATCTAATTCCAGCCCTTGCGCCAATCAACATTTTCTACGCATCAAGAAACCACAACACTTGGCGAACCTTTCGTGGGCGTTGTGCGTCATCGGCGGAATGGACCAGCTTTTGGTGGAACTGTTAGACCCGCGTAGTTTACCTCGTGGTGATGGTACTGCAATTATCCCACACGGGATGAACTACTACGGCAATCAAGAAGAAAAACACAGGAGGAGCGCGTTACACGCAGTAACAGACCCCCGCCACATCAGCGCTTTGTGGTACGTCTGCAAACGGGCGACGGTGGTGAGAAAAGATTTGTTGGAGTTGCTGATTCAGAAAACCACGAGGACCTCCGCGGAGTCGATAGAGAGGAATGCGAAGATGTCATATGAACAAATGAAGACCTCCTCTCTGTTGCTCTCGGACCAAGACATTCTCTTGCGACTTTTCGCGTTGCAGGCAATCGCCCGGTGTTGCTCTGTTGAGTTGGAAGGAGGCGGGGTCGTGGTGTCCTCGGATAGCAACGAGCTCAGTGCAGTGCAGCAGAATGAGAAGAAGCTTCTTGTGCGAAAATTTGTGTTGGAGATGGTTGAAAGCCTGCTTCTTGTGGCAACTTCATCTACTTCCGGACCGGCCTCAGCTGTCACAACTTTACCTGAAAAGGAACAAACGCGCAAGAAGCAACACCCGGCGACCAAGTCTTGTCTCCATGCCGACGATCTCGGCGGCCCCGTCGCGATGGTGCTGGTAACTCTGGCGGCGATGGATAAAAGCGGAGAAATTCGGAAGCTGTTGCAGGAACACCCGGCCCTGCTGCAGACCGTGTTCCGACAGCTGTTTTCGAGTTTTGTCGTTTCCCCGCTACAGGACGAAATCGGAGCACTCGCTACTCCAGAAGAGGAAATAAGAACTGAGGTGCTTTTGAAGAATGGCAAGACGAAGAGTTGTTCCAATCATCTCCGCGTTTCCAACGAGGAAGCCTCGCATTCCCTGCACCAAGCGTACCGGGCGTACCTGGCCTGCAGCGTGCTGTATCCCGAATTAATCGCGGGGGTGGACGAGGAAGCCGAACTCGGTGCCTACAGTCAAGTAGGAAACAGAGAGAACAAGAAAGCAGCTCCTGTGCCGAAGATTCCGTCCTCCTTGCCGCAAAACCCTTCTCCAAAATCCAGCACGACGCACGACTTGTTGCGGCGGAAAATCCAGGAGCTCGGTCAAGTTAGTTGTAGGGGAAAAAAATCTTCTTCTTTTGAAATCAACCGCATCGAGAACGAAGTGCCGCTCTTTCAACAACAGCGGAAAGCCGTCCTGCAAAAAGATGTTGATAATCGCTCTGCAGGAGAAAGAAAATCTTCTTCATTGTCGAATCTGGAAATAAAGAACAACCGTGTAGTGATTCAACCCGAGTTTTTCGTCGACTTAGTGGTGAACGGAAAGCTGTGTATCGAAGTCAATGGCCCAGAGCACTACTTTTCTCTTCTGGATAGTTGTCCTTCTTCTACTATGCCAACAACTTCTACCACCCGGCGGCTTCAAATCGGGGAGAACTGTCTGAAGCGAAAAATCGCGGAGAAACTTGGGTATGCCTATCTAGAATTCGACGCTGTGAAAGAGTTAGATGTGAAGTTGAAAGCGACTGACTGCTTGCAGTGGCTGGAAGAAAAGTTGAAAGCGAAATGGATTTAGTAGATAACGCGAGTCACTTCACTTTACTCGAAGTAAAGAGGTGATAGCAGAACCGAAAATTATCCTAGAACAGCTGCGATTGCACGACAGCAGGAGATGGAAGGTTTAGTAGGCTTCATTTCAACTATGCAGCTGCACGAGTGTTCACTCCATTGCAAGTTCCAAGGTTACTTACTCTGCTGTTTCTCGTAATCCTAGTCCTGAGCCATCGACTCCCGCCGCATCTGGCTTGCTGCTGCTGTGAATTCCTCTTGTGCAGCCGCGACCTGAGATGTAGTTGACGAAGCGCTGGGGTTGAACGATGTTTGATCCTCACCACGCCCACCCTGAAACAACGCACCGGATTCGAGTGAAGATGTCACTAAATCTAAGATCACGAGTACATACTAAAAGCTGAGTAAATAAAGAAATACGAACACGCCGAGAACTTATGAATGTACCTCCTACGTCCTACCGGCGTGACTGAGTTGCTACTTCTGTACGTTAATAATGTGAGGACAAGCTACTTTCACAATCCACCATCAATCCTTTGAACATTTTAAACTTTTAGTATCGATAGTAGTGAAGAACTATCGCAGCTGCCAAGATGTATCAGCAAGTTGCGACGACGGAGAAGGGCAAGGAGCTCCTGGAAGGAGTGCGGGGGAAGTTCGGCGGGATGTTTAAGTTCATGTTCTTCACCTCCGCATCAATAGTAACGTTCTCGGGGATACTATCGATTGTCGTCGCCGCGACAAACATGAGGCCACCCTTCGACTTCATCAATTACGTATCGTATATTTGATAGAGGATTCTTTCGTGTATTGTTTGTCATGCGAAATACTTCCCGAAGAGGAAAGATTTCTGTCATGCAAAAAACACATCAAAAACAAGACTTCTAAAACTTCCACTTTTCAGGTCTTCCTGACAATATTCGGGCTGATAATGATGGCGATGGATGCACCAAACGAGACACCCTTTCTTAGAGGATTCCGCTTATCGAAGTGGGAAAGAGCGTGCCAGTGTTGAACACCTAAATCTGTAGCCTGTAAAACATGCAAAACATCATTCGCGTTACATGCTTGTCATGTCAGGGAGCCAGTTTTTACGTAGGTAAGCACAACTCGAATAAGTACTGCTGATCGCACGAATTTGTAGTACACTAAAGCGCGCTTTCTTTCCCTGGATTTCGAGCGGCATTGCTCTACTACGCACTCTTCATGACGAGATTTGTCGGCAGGGGAATATGGTAAGTCTACAGATTTTGATGCTCTGTATATGCCATTGCAATTGCTGCATGACAACCGAGGCTATCTTTGTGCGGTTCTGCATGACAAATTCATGACAAATTTCCATCAGGTACCTTTTTCTGGGCAGCATCACAGTCGGTGCGCTCTACGACAACGACATACTACCAGCACTCGGATATGGATCGGAAAAAATTATTGCTAGCGCTGCTAGGGCGGAGAAAATAATTGCTAGCGCTGCTAGCGCTGCTAGGGCGGAGAAAATTAGGTTTGTTTATGATGCTTGCATACGAGAGCTCCCAAACCAGGTGGAGGCGCCGCCCTGGTTGCTGGTTTGGGTGGACGCAGCTCTCGTGTGCCGGAGCACCTGTATGCCGCTGGGGGACGCAACAGCTTTTTGCTGTTGAATCGGTCCGGATTAGCGCAGCAGGGGCCTTGCTTGAGGCCCCTCCCCTGTGCTTCGTCCCTGCATGCATAAGGACCTCCAGGGCTGTGCATCATGTTCGATCTACGTAGACACTCGCTGCGTGTCTACGCCTTCGCGCAGCATGGGTCCGGTCCCATGTTGCACGTTGTGCCTGCCTTTTCGCGCGCCAGCCCCTTTTGCTTCTACCGCTACCGCTCGTCTTACGAAAGGCCTTGAGAATTTATTTCCATACGTATTTACAAACGCTTAACTATGAGTAGCAGTACTAAGTTTATTTCCGATTTACTTAGTTTCTCAGTAGAAGTTTACGTTACGTAGTAGCTTAGCATTTACCAGTTTAGTAGGCCTCTGAACGGCAAAGGGACGAACAGCCCGTAGACCTCCGATGTGATGCAGAAGTTCTAACTGCAATAGCTTTTGTGATGCTTCAAGGCCTGAAGAGGCAAACGTCAATGCTTGATAGTACGCCACTATTACCAGTGTGCACGACCACCGCATGACAAGTCCTTCAGACATGCGCTAGCGCCGTTTTTCCATCCGATGCCGATTGGGTGCTAGGCGGTTACATTATGGGAGTGGCGTCTTACAGTACTTTGTTATGAACAATTTTGATGTTCCTTCATCATGCTGGTAAGACTGCATAGCATATTTCAACGACAAGACATTGCCTACAGTATGTACGAATTTGATGTACAAGAACCCATCAAGGTATCTTCTACGGAATCAAGCTGAGTAAGAACCTGGAGGCGGTGCGAAAGAAAATCTTGGACCAGGGTCCGGAACAGTGGGGCGCATACATTCCACCAAATGGATATGGGAATGAATTCTGCTCTTGAGTCACGATGACGGAGGTGAAGAGGTCTGTCATGCGTAAGAAAGCTACACAGCGGATGAACTTTGTCATGATCCGAAGCGAAAAAGTACGAGCAGCATCCAGGAGAGAAGTAGCCACATGGATAGACCACGTCTGTCACGTGACTCTCAATGCTTTCCAATGGATCCTGCCATGTCAAAAATCCAGCTCCGGGACCTCGCCAGCGCATTAACAAGTATCTTTCTATCAGTTCCTTTCGTTTTGCTTTCCTTCGTTGCATGAGAAAACAAAATAACTTGGTGATAACTTCTTTGCTTGCAGCATGGGAAATCACTGGTCATGATGCGTCGACAACAGTGGTACCTTGGAGCAAATGAAAAAACGAAAACAGCTGTAACATTCAAGGACGAAGAGCTCAATTACATTGTCGCCGGCATGAGCGTATGCTGTGCAGAAGTATCGTACTCGCATAAGTGCATTACAAATTTCCTCAGCATGAGAAATAAAATTTGTTATGCCGGTTTACCTCAAGAAAAAAAATGCATGATTGCAATTACTACGAGTACGATGCTTTTGCAATGCATAGAGCATGGACTTCCGAGACGACGGCATCATCAGCCAGGATGAGTTCGAAGCGTGGGTCCGGGGGCCGGATATGCTGGTGTTGTAGTTAGAAATCGGTTGTTGTGGTACACCAGCATGCTTTTTTACGAGAGTCTCGTTTACTATGGAATCTGCAAGAACTACTTATCGCAATCGCGATCGACGGTGTCGCGCAAGCCAAAAAAGCGCAACGCAAGTCCCACTCTCATTTTCCTGAAAAAGTCCACGTAAGATTCTGAAGTAGTGCAAGCAACAAGCGCAAGGCGATAAATCACACAGCTGCTTTGTGGTGGCCTTGCGCTTTGAAAGTCGAATAACTCCAATGTCGACTTGTGAAAGCCAGCTTATATACGAGGAATGGTCCAGCATAAATATTCACCTCGAGGAGGAGCGAAAAAGACGCGAGGAACTACTGTGCCGTGTGTATATTGAAGAATTTGCCGCGTCAAGATGAAGAAAAAGGAGAAGTCGTACGACCGGAGAAAAATATTGCTCCACCCCCTTGTGCAACTTCCTATCGACAGAATGACAGGTCATGCTGTCGACACCGTGCTCAAGGTTCGAGAAGCGGACTTGATCCTTATCGTCGGGAAGGAAGTAGAAACACAAGGGTTCTTCCGAGTGTTCTTCGTTAGAGCTTCTTTGAAGAAGTCGTCGTTGCGTCTGGGATGGAAGTCGTCGTACTATGTATTAGAACATCATATGTGGAGGCAGGTCGACTACTTGCCGTCTTCTCCCCACGCTCCGAGAAAAAGTCTTGTCAAGGGAGTGTGGTCGTCGTATTTGCAGAACAAATTGTAGAACAATCATCAAAATAACGAACGTGCAGGTGTCGTTAATCCAAAAGGCCGCGTGCGGACTCATCATAAGTACCTGCTGCACCAGCTGCGAAGATATTTTCGGTTTTTGACATTTGAAAATGGCCCATTCGTAGTTTTATACTAGGCAGAACGTTCCAGTAGCAGCACTTGATCCACCGACCGAATCTGAAATCGAATTCCAGATCTTTCTCTCGTCGTCTCATCGTTCAGCACTTAGTAGCAAAAAATCGTTTTCGGGAGGGGCAGTTGTAGCAGCAAGTGCTCTTCGTCTTTCGTAGAAGCATTGTATGTAGTCGCTCGTTCATCTTCATTGTCGTTGCAACCGATCGTGACGAGGTTTATTTTGTGGGCCGATCTTCTGTAGCCAATTACAATTTTCTTTTGAATTTGAAGGAATACAAGATTTGAGAAGTACAAATACAAAACGAAAAGAACTAGAGAAATAAATACCAAAACGTCATGACAATGAAGATTCGCCTTAGAAGCCCAACTCAGACGCAGCTTCCTCACTTGTGGAGGAGTCGTTTTATCGCGACTATCAACTGTAAAAATGTCTGGGTCTGGAAGAATTCATGTTTGTCATGCTTGTCTGGCATGACTCTTAAATCTGTCATGCACGTTACCCAAGAGCTCCGTTTTTCTGTGATGCAGAAGCGCAGTTTGTCATGCAGAATAGGCAACACTTAGGAGCTCAGAAACTTGTCATGCTGAGCCAGCATTTGTAGCCTCATCATGAGACGCCACCCAGCATCACAGGTTTCCAGACCCAGACATTTTTACATTTGATAGCGACAGCAGCAGACCACGGAGTAGGACTGCAGCAGCCGGATTGAACGGATTGATGGTGTGGCAATGATCAATTCGTTTTCCTTAGGCAGCTTTATTATTTTGCCGGCATTCGTTTCTTTGAACGTACGCGGTTAATTCCGACCCTTTCACGTGACCAGAGCCGATCGCTTTCACGTTCGGATTATCAACTGCAAAAATGTCTGGGTCTGGAAGAGTCGGGGCTTGTCATGCACATTTTGCATGACCCGTGAGGCCTGTGATGCTGGTGCTAGCATCACAGATTTTTTGAGAGCTTCTTGATGCTGATTACGCATGAGAAATGCCCTCTTCGTGTGCCACGATCTGACTCCCCTTGCTCCCCATGCAACACAGATATTTTTAAAATCCGCAGACAGCATTACAAGTTGCAATCTTCCAGACCCAGACATTTTTACAGTTCATACGGATTCCTCGCGCCGTTATCGGTCAGAAACTTCACCTCCTTCTCCGGCTTGCACTCGGAATATGAAAGCCTCAGGTTGGAAATCCTCAAAGTGGAAAACATTTGTAATGCAAAAAAACGACTCCAGTTGGAGCACCATTTATAGTCGGCGCATGACAAATTTCCCGGGCACTCAAAACGTGTCTGTCATGCTAGTTAGGCAAAGGCGTGCCCTCGTCTCATGCTAATCAGGAGCTCAATTCTGAACCCGTACATGCACAATAGTCGGCCTCCATTGCATTCTCTGCAATGCAGTCTTTTTGGTGTCGCATTTCATGCATCACAAATTATTTCCGCTTTGAGGATTTCCATTCTGAGGGTGTCATACGGAATCCAGGAAGAGCTCCAGGGAGTACACCTGCCAGCAGTCGACCGAGTCATCGGCTTTGAGGCGCCACTGGGTGCCGGTGAAGCCGGGTCTGGCGTGGCCCGTGCCGCCACCAAGGTCGTAAAACCAGGAACCGGAGTAGTCGGTCAGAGAAGCTGCACCAACTTCAACCGCAGGGTCGAACCTGATAGATTAGTAATGAGTTTTTTGCATGAAGAATTTCATGGATGATGTGAAACTCGCAACACAAACAGAAGTAGCGGATGGCGTTGCAAGCTGAAACAAGACAACAACTTCGTCCTAAATCCTATGTATACCACCGAATGCCGTTCCAGGTTTCCAGCCAGCCGATCACGGAGTAGAACTGCAGCAGCCGGATTGAACGGATTGAGCCGATCACGGAGTAGAACTGCAGCAGCCGGATTGAACGGATTGAGGCACTTAGTCGCTCGAAACTTTTCTTCAGAACAGCGGAAGACGTGCGACGACTTTCTGAGTTGGCACCCGTAGGTTTACAACACACGCGAACAGCTGCAATCTCGCACTGTCCACCTCGCCAGTTCGACTTTCAGCACTTGAAGCTGCGCAGCGACAATGGTTCGAGTGTGCGAACAAGAAGAACAGGAAGAAGTAGGCCGCACATCGCTGGCGGTATCTTCGGCGCGAGGTTTATTTTGTGGTAGACTGACAGGCAGAACTACAACTACTTCACCGTCTGGCAGTAATTCAGCATCCTCCTCGACAAAAATAACTGCCACTCAGGTTTTGGCCGGGCCAAAAGACGAGGATCTTGAAGATGTTGCACCTGGTACTAGTTCTAATAATCACGATGATCCTGCTACTGCTACCGGAAGTGGATGTACTACATCAACGCGGCGTATCAACTGTAAAAATGTCTGGGTCTGGAAGAATGCAAGTTTGTCAAGAGCCCCACTTTTCTGTCATGCAAAAACGCAGCTTGTCTTCGTCATGCGGAATAGGCATCATATAGAAGCTCAGAAACTTGTCATGCTGAGCCAGCACTTGCGGCCTCCTCATGATACGCCACCCAGCATCACAAGTTTCCAGACCCAGACATTTTTACAATCCATACGGCGACAACAACGACGAGTTTCCATGGCCTGGTTGTATCCACAACTCGGCCTGCTTTTGCTCCGCTCCTACCTCGACTACAACCAGGCAGGCAGTAGCAGGTGTTGCGCGGAGGTTGTAGCTTCCTATGTCGGAGGGCGGAGTTCAAGCGTCGAAGAGGAAAAGGAAAACAATAGGGAATCAACAAGAAAAACAGCATCAAAATCTTCTTCGCTGCGAGCAACCTCTTCAAGTGGAAAATCGTCTTTTTCCGAAAGAATTACCAAGAAGAATACCAAGAACTACCCCGTCCAACAAGAACTACTAGTAGAGTTGACTCCGGAAGCGGAAATAGTGAGCTCTGGGACACTATCAAATGTAAAAATGTCTGGGTCTGGAAGAATGCAACTTGTGATGCTGCATTTGGATTCCAAAAAAATCTGTATTGCATGAGTACCATAAGGGAATGTAATTCTTGCTACGCGGAGAGGGCATTTGTCATTCGGAATAGGCATCAAGAAGCTCTCAAAAAAACTGTGATGCTAGGGCATGCATCACAGACATCAGGGCTCATGCAAAACGTGCATGACAAGTGTCAGAATCTTCCAGACCCAGACATTTTTACATTTGATAGACACAGACACAGACACGACCGGAAGACCACGCGGCGACGAGAACTTCTGATGGTGAGATTTTCTTTTACACGAAAGAGGATGATCCGACCGGTATGGGTTGTAAAAATGTCTGGGTCTGGAAACTTGTAATGCTGTGTTGGGAATAGTGAATGCTCACTCTGTAATGCGCAGCCAAGCATGAGAAATATTCGCAGTTCTTTGTGTTGCGTTTTTCGCATGAGAAACTGCGTTTTTGCATGACAGGACAAAAGGGTCTCTTCTTGGACACGCATCACAAACTTTTTTGTCATGCCAGAGAAGCATGACAAACCTCGCAATCTTCCAGACCCAGACATTTTTGCATTTGATAAACAGGCGCGACAAGCAACTGATGGTGGTGCAGCCCTCTTCAAAGGACGAACAGCAGGATATTACAATGAAAAATGCCCCCTCCCCATATCAAAACGGAAATCTGTGATGCAGATTTGGGGTCACAAATCAGCTTTGTGATGCTAGAAGGCAAAAGATGCGGACTGTAGTGCTGTCTAGCGTGGGAAAGCCTTGCAGCTCCAGGATGACAGGAGGCAACTGAAAGTGGGAAACAGCATGACAGATTACCTGCAATTTAGGCCGCAGCTTCGTCTCTTGGCCTTCTAGCAATACAAGTCGATTTGTGTACTCAAATACAGAGTGGAGCGGCGCCGAACGAGATGAAGGAGGAGCAGCAGGATCTGGAACCGGGGCGACGGAAAAGAGAAGAGGAGAAAATAAGAAGAAGAAACCCTAAAGGCCTGCGAAGGAGAAAAGCAAAGCCATCGCAGAGAGACGCAGGGCAGGATCAGACTCAATAGGCTACTTTCTGAGGTCCGCAAGAAAGTGCTCTCTGATAAGGATTCTGCGCCGATTATGAGTGGGTAAGTTTTGCAAGGGCTGGACGGGAAAGTAAGTGAGGTCAGAGTGCGCTGGGATGGCCTAAGTTGTCGATGCTTTACACATACTCATCTTCCCGCTTGACGTTCTATATGCTCCATGGATTTTCACAAAGTGCCTATTTTTGCATGGGTCTCCACAAAAGTGGATGTGCTGGAAGAGCGAGCGCCTCTTCATAGACCCTAGCGCCGGCCTTTCGAGGTCCAGTAGATTTCTCAGAGGAACATGCAGTGCACTGACTTTCCAACGATGAAGTTATCCCATCACACCCCCGGGAGTCATTAGATAGCTTGCGCCTTTGTTTTTTTTTTAAGACTAGGAAAAGACATGCAACTGGGGAAAGCACGCTATTGCGCATCTCGCACCCGTCAAGCCCAGAAGAACGAGCCAAGGACGCTCCCACCAATGCAGCAACGGCCGTCCCTGGGTGGTTGAGTGTCGTCCAGACCGACGGCGGTAGATTCTACTGGGGGCGGAGGCTAGATTTTCAATAGTGGAGGAAAGATGTCGAATTATGTATGGAGTGCTCTATTATCCTTTACCCAAATGCGAACCAAATAGGAGTAAGTCTCCTCCGTCAGCATGCGCATAGCATTTGGGTGCCCTACTGAGTGGAAGGCTCTGCTACTAAAATGCTAGTTTTTGTCATGAACCCACAGTCATGTGTCCCAGTCCCAGTTTATATGAGGGGGCACTTTGACTCTAGCAGTAGCATTTCCAAGCGGCTGGATTTCTACAAGCACTGCCTTCGCTCACGTAGTGCTTGCGACATCTTTTAGGGGGGTGCCTACCCTTTTGCATGTTCGATTTTGATTCGTTATTTCTTTTTTTTGATGATGATGATGATAGATTCTTCTGGTTAGCCCGTCTAAAAAGGGCAATGATCCGCTCCCGCAGGCAAAAAAAAAAAAAAAAAAAAAAAAAAAAAAAAAAAAAAAAAAAAAAAAAAAAAAAAAAAAAAAAAAAAAAAAAAAAAAAAAAAAAAAAAAAAAAAATACAGCATCACAAATTCGCGCATCTCCCGTTTCCGATATGGGGTGGGGGCTTTTTTCACTTTGATACAGGATAGTTTTCTGGAACTACAACAGAAGGTTAAAACTACCACAGGAGCAGTTTTATTGGCCTCCCCCTCGGGATTTTTCAAACACGACGACCAAGATGACGAAGAAGATCTCTGGGACGAGGAGGCAGCAGCATCCGCCGCAGGGTCACAACCAGGAAGCCGTGGGGCGCCGGAAGGAAAAACAGCAAGAAGTGCAGTGTCGAGGAACCATTTGGATCCGTTGGAGGCTTTGCAGCTTCACGTCGGAAGTTATGCGGAATTTGCGGATGAACATGAAGAAGTGCCGTTAATGCAGCAGAAAAATGATGACCCTGAACGCGGAGAAGAGCACTCATCTCGCTTGCCGGCTGCTTTTTCAGACCATTTTTCAGCCCTGCAACGGTTCGAGCGGAGCACGGACAACTTAGGGGGGAACGACAAGAAGAAAAGCAAGAAGAAAGACGGTTCCGGCCACAAGAGGAAAAGGACAGAAAAACCGCCTGGGGATGAAGATCGAGACCGGAAAAGAAAAAGATCAAGCGAAAATAAAAAACCGAACAAGAGTCGGGAACAACGGGAGGGGGAACGACAAAAGCGTCGTGACGGTAAGAGGGCAGAGAGCCACCTCGGGCCAAACAAACCGCGCCCCTCCTCGCCGACGCCGGCGAGCAGGATTCCGCCGCGCGGTGGACCACGCCCTTTGCACGGACCCGGAGGCCACCTGGGGGGTGGTGTTGCTGCACATTATCAAATGCAAAAATCTCTGGGTCTGGAAGGATGTGAAGTTGTGATGCGCATTTCACAACACACAGAAATCTCTCATGCGTAGGCAGCAAAAGATGCCCACTTCATCTTGTCACCAAAGTGGGGGATTTGTCATGCGGATTAGGCATTGCAGAACCTTCTCGAAATGTGTGATGCTAGGGCTGCCATGCCAGACCTTCCGTGTCATGCAAAAACAGCATGGCATCTTCCAGACCCAGACACATTTGCAATGCATACACATGGCAACATGGCCATGTATGGCGGAAGTAGAGGGAACCACGGAGGGCGTCACGCCGGGCACGTGCAGGGGGGACTGTCTCCTGGCCGGCACTATGCCCGACACGGAGAATATCGCAAAAAAAAACGTTTCACTGTAAAGCGCAGAAGAGGAAATAACCTCTGTGTTTATATATGTGTTTGTTTTGCTACTACACGTGCAAGAAAATGGATTTCTAGCCGTGGTTACCTACCGCCCTCCTCGCATGGGAACAAATTTTCTCTGTCATGTAGAGCAAGGTTGTGAGCCAAAAGTTGCATTAAACCCCTACAGTGAGGCACTTTTTTCGTACGATAGGGCGGGGCCGCTTGGTCACTTCCACGGTGCTCCAGCACACGGAGGACCTTACAACCCGCACGACCACCATCGTCATCATCCCCACCATCCTCCTCCCCCTGCTCACACTCGTGTTCACAACGGGAGGGACTCGCTGGAAAACTACTTCAGGGCAAACCCCGACCTCCTCAAACAAATCCACGCCCACCAGCAGCGCGCTGCCACCGCTGGTCGGAGTGGTAAAAAAGCCCCACCAATAAAGAGGAGGTGGCGCGAGAAGAAGCACCATCACAACGAGAAGCACCGTTCCAAAGCGGGCAAGAGCATATTCTTATTCACTGCAAATATGTCTGGGTTTGGAAGATTACAACCAGGTTTGTCATGCATATTTTGCATGACCCATGCTGCCTGTAATGCGTGACCTTAGCATCAAAGATCTGTAGATGGCTTCCTGATGCTTATTTCGCATGAGAAACGCCCTCCCCGCGTACTGCACAAACTGGACACCTCTTGCTGGTCATGGAATACAGATTTTTTTACAATGCAACGACAGCATCACAAGTTGCAACCTTCCAGAGATCCAGAGGTATTTGCAATGCAGAGAACACTTGGGGCAAGGACAACGAGGACGACTGGGACGAAGATGACGACGAGTTATCGAATGCAAAAATGTCTGGGTCTAGAAGATGGCGAGATTTGTCATGCTTGTCTCGCATGACCAAAAAGTTTGTGATGCGTGTCCAAGAAGCGACCCTTTTGCCTGTCATGCAAAAACGTAGTTTGTCATGCGAAAAAGAAGAAGAAGCGCAGATATTCTTCATATTTCTCATGCTTGACTGTGCGTTACAGAGCATTCACTACACCCAGCGCAGCATTACAAGTTTCCAGACCTAGACATATTTGCTGTTGATGCGAGTGGGAGGAGTGCCATCCGAAGGACCGGGACTGGAACAAATGCATCGAGTGTATCGCGAGGAAAAATCCCCTTTCCCCATATTGAAAAAGTACCGCCAGGAAATAAATTTGTGTTCTTGCTGAAGATTTGTGTACGCATATTATGCCTTTGTCTTGCATACTTGGGAAGCAAGAGCGAAAGGCAGTACGGGGAAGGCAATCTGTGATGCGTTTTAGCCTACAGCAGCAATGTCTATCATGCTAGACAGGTAGACTTCTAGAAACCTAAACGGGCCTAGGATGCACCTCCGCTTCTTTTTTGCAAGACAGAGCTGATTGGTGACCACAAATCTGCATCACAGATGTCTGCTTTGATCTGGGGAGGGGGGATTTTTCTTCTCGATAGAGTGGGAACCCTCGTCGGACGAGGACGGCGAGTGGGACGAGATGTACTCATCCGCCGAATTATATCCTAGGTAAAAACGTTCCCACCCCATTGTTGTAATGCAAATCTGCATGCTGAAAATGTTTCTGACGCGGAGCCCCATGAGAAGCATTTTCTAGTCGTGCTGCGGAATTTGTAATGCTCCAATCACCATGATGTGCTAGAATTGTGATGCTGCCGAACTTGCCAAACAGGATTACTTACACTACGAGGCCAAACTTGTCATGCGCAACAGCCAAAGCTTGCTGGCTTGTCTTGCAGATTTCCCAAGTTGACTATGGGGTGGGGACGTTTTTGAACAGGATAAGGCATCGGAGGACAGTGAGGAGAAGTATTACAACACAATGCATCCATATCGCAAGAAAAAACTGTTTCACTGTGAACTTGTGATGCAGAAAATGGATCGCAGAAGTGTGCGTCATGCTACACATGCAAGACAATGGATTTCTAGCTGTGTTCTCCCTTAGGAATCCCGCATAACAGATTTTCAGTGTCATGCGTAACTTATGATGCAGATTTTGCAAAATCACCACAGTGAAACAGTTTTTTCGTGGGATAATCCATCTTCGGCCGATGACCACGACGAGGAGCATGATGAAGAGCATGAAGAGCATGCGGGGCACCCGAAGAAGCAGCATCATGTGCATGGGAAGGAGAATCACGAAGCACATGGGAAGCATGGGCATGGGACGGACAAGCATGGAAAAAATCACGGGCACGGGGATATGACTTGCTCAGATGTTACAATCTCAATAGTTACAATAGAGTCCTCTGGATTTTGTCATGCAAAACGTGCAACATCTGGCCTACTCCCAGCACAGGAGTGCGCATGACAAGAAATTCCGGAGCCCCAAACCGCACTGAAATGTAGCGAAATTTGTATTTCGAAAAACGCAGGTTTCTCTCTGGTAAGTACTCATGCTGTTTATGCAATACAAATCTCAGACTCTATTGTAACGTGTGAGATTGTAACATCTGAGCGGGGTATTGGGGAGGGGGAGCATGGGGAGGAGGACCACGGTGACCTTGATCATGAGGAACATGGGGAGCATGATGCGGCGGAGCACGAAGAGGATCATAATCATAATCATGCGGAGCATCACGAGGCGGAGCTGCACGAGGAAGAGCATGATCATGGGCACGACAAGAACCACAACGGCGAGCTATCCTGAGTAAAAACGTACCCACACCAGAGTCAGGATGAGGATTTTGCAACACAAACCTAGGAGTTTTGTGAGTCACGCATGACAAGTTGCGCTATGCAGTGTAGTGCAGGTTAGCAAGTGCAGCCGCGTCACAGATTCATCTGCTCATCCTGTTCACAGCGTCACAAATTCCAAAACACGACTGGAAATGGCTCTCATGGGGATGCGCATTGCAAGTCTTCCTGTCTTTGCAAATCTGCATTACAACTCTGGTGTGGGTACGTTTTTACTCAGGATACGAGCACAAGCATCACAGCAACAAGGAGCATGCGGAGAAGCACGGCAACAAGAAGAAGGGGCATCACGATGAGGATGATGAGTAAAAAGCTTTTATCCTGAGGAAAAACGTACCCACACCAGAGTTGTAATGCAGATTTGCAAAGACAGGAAGACTTGCAATGCGCATCCCCATGAGAGCCATTTCCAGTCGTGTTTTGGAATTTGTGATGCTGTGAACAGGATGAGCAGATGAATCTGTGATGCGGCTGCGCTTGCTAACCTGCACTACACTGCATTGTGCAACTTGTCATGCGTGACGCACAAAACTCCTAGGTTTGTGTTGCAAAATCCTCATCCTGACTCTGGTGTGGGTACGTTTTTACTCAGGATAGCTTTTGCAGCTTGTTTTATTGATCTCACTTACAACACCGAGGGAGAAGAATGACACCTACACAACATCAGCTCGTGCAGCCACCTCCAGTGGCTTTCATCGTTTATCGTTCTGTCGAGTAGAAGAAAATAATTGCAAAAAAACAAAAAAACAGCCTCTTTCGATCATAATTTTCTTGTTTGTTCACCTTGTTCACACGCGTTTTGACACCGATACCGAATTTTTACGTTTCTGTTGCAAGAAGATGAAGAAATTTACATTTTCACAACTAACTTGTTGCTGTACTACAGGCTTGATCTTTTTACCACAGTTTTAATGTTTCACTTTTAGCATTTACCAATTTTTGGACTTTTCACTTTAATGTCGTTGATGTCGCCCACGTGTTCTAACGCAGGTGTAGTATACTTCTAAAATATGTAGTGTGTCAGTACCGTGTTTCTACTTCACGAAAAATAGGAAAAAACAGAGAGGATTGAAGCTGGTACAGCCGTCGAGGCGGGAAGAGCTCGCGAACTTTGTTACTCCAGTCCGTCTAGAGCGACACAAGTTCCATACTTTCGCAGCAACTACGGGATCGAAATATACGAAACTGCACCGAGAAAATTAATCACTGATCGCGCGTTGATATTTTTTGTTTCGTTTACCACTCAGAGGTACTCACAGACCTGTACAGTAAAAAGATAGGAACTTCAGTATAGTTCTACGTCAGGCGGAAAGAAGATGAAAGTCGAGAATTGAGATATATTTGCACATATGGTTTGGAAAATGTAAAAAAAAATCCAAGAAGGTGACTGCGCGGCGGCATTTGCCGGACCACGCATGTGCTTCTGCTTGTTCTCCGCGTCGTGCGTCGTCGTTTTTTTTTGCGTCATCGTCAAAGTCGTGCGGTGCCCAGCAGTGGCAGGGTCTTCCTTGTGGAAATTAAACGAAAAAGAAAATAGTTTTAGAAGTCCACCGCGTGGTCTTTTGTTTCGTTCCTCCTATCGTAGGCTGATCGTCCGAAAAATTATCATCGTGAAGTAAATCGTGTTCGTACGACTCGTTCTGGTTACAAAAAGTTGGTCTTCGTGCCTTGCGAAAAAGCGTGGTTCTAGGAGACCTGCTTCTTGCACTACGAAAAATTTGTCGTATTCTTACCCGTCGCTCTACCACGTCGACGACGAGACAAAGCACCTCCAGAGCGGAGACAGTCATTCTTGTTAGCGTTGAAGTCCCACTGTGTCTATCAATAACCGCACCACAGCAGGAGGACGGAAGTAAATTGCTGGATAGATCATGAATGAACATTCAAAAGTTTCTATTCTAAGCAATAACAAACGGAGGACATCCATCGTCAAGTGATCATGATCATGCTACTCCGGTGTGCGAAGTTCGCAGTTCTTCATCTTCTGGCGCATTGTTTTGTGGCTTCTCCATCTTCCCTATTTGGCCTCTTGGGTGTTTTGCAAATACGCGATGTCGCGAAAACCGCCGCGGCGGCTCGGCCCCGAAGTGAAGCCCACGGTCCGACGTCGGAAGAACTCCTTCTCGGTCGCAAGTACATTGGTGCACCGGGAAGAAACATCAACCAGAAGGCTATTTTGCGGGGACAAAGAAGAAAAGCAAGAATATCATCACACAAGCGCTCGTCGCTCCTGGAGCGGCAGCAAAAGCGGAGAAGGTCTTCAAAGTTTGCCTTCGCAGCTCGCAGTCAGGATGATCCGGGAGAACAAGTTGTCGTGGCGGGTCCAATTTCAAAGGATGTTGGAGCTGTGGAGATGAGTCCAAGAAGAACTACTTCGAAGCGAAATAAAGCGGGCAATAGCAACACCTCGACCTTGTCTTCCAATCTGTTGGAACTACAAGCGACACCCAGCACCGTGGGAGGACACATCTCTGTCGCCCCCGAGTCCCTCCTACCGCAGGGCCTGTCAAGACTCGCTGAGGGGAGGGAGCTCCATGGGCCGACAGACAGTGCAACAGAAAACGAAGGAATAGACGAGCGGAATGAAACATTGAATCATGATGCTCCTGAGACGACAACAAGAACACATCATTCTCCTCAGCTGGAGAACAACTTCTACGCGGACGATCTTCGTGATGGGAACAAAAAGGGTATTGGAGCAGGACGAGGAAAAAGCTTATTTGACGAGAACGTCTATAACGTTAACGTGAGTGCGAGAGACAGAGACAGAATGGCGGACGAACACGATCACGAAGCTGGAAAAACAGATACTACTAGCGTTCGAGTGGTGACCCGTGGAAGAACTACAACTACGCCGTCAACAGCTGGGAGCAGCAACAGCGCCTCCACTCCTGGTTCAACATCCGTGGGCGGTCATGAAAGTAAAACTAGTTCTTCTCTACCGCCAGTAGAAGATCAACAGGAACATCAACTACCAGTACAACAACAGCTAACCCGCGCGAGGCTGCAAGAAAGGCTTTTCGAATCCTGTATTGTCCAGTGCGCGCACGCGCCCGGGTTCCAGCCGGGAACGCCGGTGTGCGGTGCGGACTTCCTATCACACAGAAAAAAGCTGGAGGCAGGGCATATTTGTAATGAAAAATAACTACACAAAAAAATATGCCATGGATGGCCCCGTAGCATGCTGTTTCGTATATGAAATACAGATCTTTTTGTGTATTTATTTTTGCATTACAAATGTGACCTGCCAGTTTTTTTCTGTGTGATACTTCCATTTTTTTCAAGACGTGAAGTTTCCGTCCCTCTGTTACGAGCAGTGCTACTACACGCAAGTGAAAGCGACCGTATGAAATGCAAAAATGCCTTGGTCTGGAACATTCTAAACTTGTGATGCTGTTTCTGGATTCTGAAAAAATTTGTATTGCATGACCAGCAAGAGGACTCCAGTTTGTCCTAAGCAGAGAGGGCGTTTTCATGCGGCAGAGGTATCGCAAAGCGCTCTAAAAATCTGTGATGCTACGGCATGCATCACAGACATCATGGGTCACGGAAAATATGCAAGACAAATCTAGAAATCTTCCAGACCCAGACATTTTTGCATTTGATAGACCGCCCAGGCGTACAACATCGACCTCATCCAGACCGCTGACACGGAAGACAGCAAAATGTGGGAGGTGGCGTATCCTGAGTAAAAACGCCCCCACGAGGACCCGAGAGCTGTAATGCAGATTTGCAATTCCAGGAATGTTTGTAATGCGCATCCGCATGATCCCCATGAGAGGCATTTGCGCATGATCCCCATGAGAGGCATTTCCAACCAGTGTTTGGCATTTGCAATGCTGCAAACAGGATATACAACAATACGAAGAGGAAGTTGTCATGCGTGACTCCCATGACTTCTCAACTTGTGTTGCTAAGTTCCCAAAAATCATTAACTCTAGGGTCGTGGGGACGTTTTTACACAGGATATGGCGCGTAAGCAAGCCTGGTTGTCTAGCGGACAGACGGGGCTGTCCGAGGCGGAGGTTGAAGCGGTGGCGCGGACCTTTCTCCACGTGCCCGGGGTGTGTCAGGAAGAGGGGATTCAGTACTTGAACATGCTCTCAGAGGTCATGTTTCACGCCACTCTTATGGAAGTGTCAGAATCGAAATTGACAAAATCGAAAAACTTGTGATGCATGAAATCGATACCAGTTGGAGCCTCAGTTTGTAAGTGGCGCGTGACAAATTTCGGGAGCCCCTAAATTCAGTCTGTCATGCTGTTTGGGCAAAGAAGACTGCTCCTGTCATTCTACTCTGGCAGCACATTGTATACCCCTAAACACGCTTACAATCGGCCTCATTTGCCTGTTCCCCAATACAGGCCTTACGTGCCCTACATTTTACGCATCACAAATTTTTTGATTTTTTCGATTTCGATCCTGACACATCCATAACTCTGGGAGACCTGCTACGGCACGCCGGAGTAGTTCTTGCGTCGCAGAAGAACAATCATGTGGTAGAAGGACTAGGGCCTGCTCCTGCGAGGGACGACGAGAGCGGTACAACTACTAGCGGGGAACATCAAGTAGTAGAGCACGACATTGAACAACAAGTACAACAAGACGCTGCAGGGTTGAAGATTAATACCAACAAGCCCCCGGCGCGGTCTCCAAACTACAGGGGAGCTGGAGAGGATAGTGCAGCTAGCGGCGAGGAGGGTTCATCCTGGGGCGTCGAGAACAACAGGGAGCAGGAGCAGGGGAAAGTCTTTTTCAAACGTGGCCGCGACAATTATGGCGGCCGGGGGTTGTGGGGCGACAAAGCAGGTGGATCAGGAGAAGAGGCGGAGACTGCTGGAGCGGCTGACGGCGACCCATTGCACGCTCCCCCTCCAGTGCAGTTAGATGATGATGATGATGATGATGAAGCCAAAACAATGTCAAACGAAGAGGCCGATGTTGCCGACGCGCGCGAAGATTGCGCGCAGGCCATTCCCTCCTGGGCGCTGCTTCTGGTCGGCATCATCGGGCTGGTCATGATGTTGAGCGGCTTTGTGTGCCTCTGTGCGCAGTACGACTTGATACACAGCAACGCAGGGTATGAGCAGGGCGATGAGGTACTTGACGAAGATTCCTCTCGGTACCCCGACGGGAATTGGGCGCGGAGGACCTCCCAGCTGCAGCAAACCTACCGAAATGTGTTCATGAACACGGACGGGACCGACTTGCTGCCCTCTAGTACCGAACAAGAGTCCGTCAGTGTTGCGCAGACGTTCACCAAGGCGCGTATAAATACTAAGTCACCCGCCCCTCCTGCCGCAGCAGCGCGAAACAAGCGTTCGCCCGGCCGCGCAGCTGGATCATCTGCAAATAAGCGGCGTGGCGGGGAGCGGCTACGAGAGACGGCGACGGAAAGTGACTCCAGCACCGGCAACATGGGGGGCGGAGACGACCCGGCGTTTGGAGGGAATAGAAAGGCCGCTGTGCAAGTGCAGGGGAATAAAACGAGGTTGGCCCGCCCGGGCGCGAATACGAGTAGGAGTACAACGCAGCAGGAAAATTTTAAAGATCCGACTCGTCGGCCCGGGCAAGTGCAGGGCGGGGGCGCGAATTTTGCCAACCTGGTACGGGAGACGATGATATGAGAGAAGACGTAGCTTTAGAGAAATATTCGTACGTCACTTCATGCATTATAGCATGGCTGACAGATGAACTATTGCCCTCCATAAGGCATTGCCTCCTGCCTTGAAGACAACAAGCACAGAGCGAGATTGCAGCAGCGCCCCAGATAATCAATTCTATATCTTCATCAGGCAGAAAAATAAGAAATTTGAGCCTGTTTTGTTGAAGGGAATGTGCAGAGTTTCAGAACTGCGGGTCGCAGGGTCTGCGTGGATGCTTCCTTGACGGGAAGCGGTGGCAGTGCACTTTGTTCTTTTTTTTTTAAACTTTTGCTCGAGGAGTGCTTGAGTGTTTTCCAAACAAAGAGAGATGAGTTGACACGTGTGCTGCCGACGTACATTCTTGAGTGCTGGCGGAGTTCAAAATTTTTTTTTTTTGTGAGAAGAATTATGTATCTTCCTAGTCTACAGAATATCCTTTTCACTTCCGAAGAGAAGTAGATATGGAATGCGGGATCTTCCGGAGCTCTGATCTAATATACTTTCAGATCAGTACTATCTTGTTCTGTCGATCGCAAGAGACGGCGCTGCTATGTTCGTGCTCCATCCAGGTCGGTTCGGAAAAATTTGCTTTCGCACTTCAACTTAATGTCTGATCAGTTTGCAAATTGACGAAAGACATTGACATAATTGTCGAAGATGTTCGGGCAGCAGCAGCAGCAGGTGCAAACACATTCGGGTTCATCCCCACCGGCTCCTCCAGCGACGGAGCAGGTGAAGCCGATTCTGGAAAAATTGAACGGGATCCGCCAGTATGAACTGGAAAAGTGTCTGGGTCTGGAAGAGTGCGCGACTTGTCATGCAGCTTTTCCATGACCCATGAGGTCTGGAATGCAGGATCTAGCATGACAGAGTCTGTGCGATCTCTCTCATGCCTATCCTGCATGAGAAACTCCCTCCCGACTTGGTCAAAACTGGACGACTTATGCTGGTAATCATGCAACACAGATATTTGCATGCTTCAGATTTAGCATGACAAGTTGCATTCCTCCAGAGGCAGACATTTTTACATTTGATAGCCAGCTCGCGGGAAACGCTGCGGAACTTCGCCGGAAGGAGTTTTTCGAGGAATCATATCAAATGTAAAAATGTCTGGGTCTGGAAGAATGCAACTTGTCATGCTGTTTTTGGATTCTAGAAAAATTAGTGTTGCATGACCAGCAAGAAAGGTCCAGTTTGTGCTACGCAGAGAGGGCATTTCTCATGCGGAAGGCGCATCAGGAAGCCCTCCAAAAGTCTGTGGTGCTAGGTCATGCATTACAGGCATCAGGGGTCATGAGAAATATGCATGACAAGTCTTGCATTCTTCCAGACCCAGACACTTTTGCATTTGATAAATCACAAAGGCAGTTCATTCTGAACAACTATGCGGAGGAAAAACGTCCCCATGCAAATTTGCGCACGCAGGATGTTGGTGCAGGATGTCTCTCATCGACGCCGGCCTCCTCAGGAGCATTTTCAAAAACGTTGTGTTGGAATTTGTCATGCTGTAATTTGGTTTATTAGGTGAAGAGCGATTTGCGATACGGCCGTATTAGCTGCGCCTCCAAAGTCGTCATGCGCATCGAGATCGACAGCCAAATGCTGAATCTGTGTAGCAAATTTTCCGTCGCAACATTGCCATGGAAACGTCGTTTTTGCACGGGATATCACCTGTTTCAACCTGTTGCTCGAAGACCAAAACTTTGACGAGCGCCTGGTCACGCAAGAGGTGTTTTGCAATGCGTTGCTGAAAAGCTACCACCACAATCCGAACATTACCAGCCTAGCGGCCTCTGCTTCGTTTGCCGCGCGGGGAGAGCAGGATTTTGCGCACGGTGCCGGCGGGGGTGCAGCACTAAACAGGGGGTCTATCGCAAGAAAAGACTGTTTCACTGTAAACTTGTGATGCGTAGATTGCAGCACAGGACGCATTTGTCTTGCTACACATGCAAGACATTGGGTTTTTCCACGTGTTTTCCCTTAGGAAGTACGCATGGCAAGTTGTCTTTGTCATGTGTAACGAACTTGTAGTTGTAATGCAAATATACTTGCAAAATAAGCCTTACTAGTGAAACACTTTTTTCTCGCGATAGGTTCAGGTGGAGGTTCATCTACTACGCCTCCTGCGGTAGCAGGGTTGAACCTTTACAGTCCCTACGGGACGACGGCAGCGCAGCATAATGTTGGCACCGGAAGTAGAACCGGTAGTATGCCGGGCGAGGAAGACGACATGGAAAATACCTTGGCGCCGCAGTCGTTTTTCAACCTGCACGCATTTGAGGACAGCATTTACTTCTTCACGAAAAGCGAAGATGAGCAGCATGATGAGCAGCAGCAAACGACCGGCACAGGGATGATTGTTATATCCCCGGACGAAGCAGCGGCAGCCCCGGACCCGGTCAGAGGAGAGCGTGAAGACCATGCACTTCACGGTTTTTCTAAGCTCGCCAGCGGTGCTGGCACGACTACCACGGCACGATTTGCCCGCGACGGCGAAGAACAGAGGCTCTGTGTACTACCCACCACAACAGCCGCCGCAGTTGTGCAAACAAGTGACAACAAACTGCAGAGCTGTATCGATGAGATACTTCGACCGGCGGATAGCCTGATGTATCTCGGGAACAGCGATAAAGATTTCGGTCATCTACCTGGCAGCTCCGCGTCAGTTACGACTTCCGCGAACCATTACGCCCATCCGATGATTGCAGGAACGACTACTAGCAAAGATGGGAACTTGCTGGTATCCACTTGTAAGCCAGTACCGAAAATGCAGCAATACAACGCTGCTCCAGGAGCAGACCACGCGGCGGGTGGAGGCTCGACGCAGGGGGGAATTCGAGCAACGGCGGTGGAACAAGCCGGATTTTTTTCAGCAGGGATGAATAACAATAAGCAGAACGTTTCCGCCACACCCTCGGTGACTCTGAAGGAAATCCGCCGGCAGAACACGGCGTATGCGAAGAATTTAGTGCTTACTCCCACCCTGCTGAAGCAGATGCTGGTGGAACTTACCGCGTCGGATATTGTCCAGTTGTGCGACCTCCTGGCAGAAACGCTACACAAAGAGCAAACGGCCTACCGCACACTGAAAGTCCAGGTGGTCCAGGACGAGGAGGCGGAAAATCATGGTCAATCACATCCCCGGTCATCTAGTACCACTGGTTTTACTTCTTCTGCCACGGCAACCAGGAGCGCCGTGAAAAATGGCAAGCCCAAGGAGATCCTGTCGGCGACCTGTCTCTGCCACTTTAACGGCTTCATCTACTGTGCGGATTCGGTGGCACATGTGATCTGGCGCTGGCACGAGTCCTGGTTAAGTGGCAGTGGAGGCGGGACAGCGACTTCCACTACAGCCGCGGGAGGAAGCATGAACAGTCAGATTGTATCTTCCACCCCAAATGTTAATGTAGTTCGAGGTACTTCTGCTGGTGGTTCTACCAACACAAATTATCGTCCAGGACGAGCCTCTTCGTCTGACGCCAACTACGCGGCGAGTCATAGTCCGTCAGCCTCAAGGAACAATGTCTCCGCGTACAGGAATCGTTCATGTTCCCCCGCTGGTAAAACGAAAACCCGGAACGCCAACGCCTTAAGCGCTCTGTTGGGAAACAATCGAGGAGATCGGCATGGTATTAATTCGAACGGTGCGGCAAATGATCTCGTGGCGCTGCAGAATGGAGTCGACTGCAGTAGTAGCATCGCAGCCGCAGGAGGGGCGGCCGCCCACGGGTCCGGGTTCAATGCGGTGGTGGCGAATGCGAGGGCGTCAACGACAGCAGTCTCCGCTTTCGCTTCGGAGTTTGCTTCTGGACGAGAAAATTTTGATTTTCCCGCGAAGACCCCTGCACCCTCCCCGCCCCCCTTACACCCGGTGATTTTTGCCGGGCAGTACAAGAAATTTGGTTACAAGGACGGTCCGCTCGCGAAATCCTTACTCCACGGGGTGTCCGGTATTGCGGTGTGTGCGAGTCGGAACTGTTTGTTCGTTTTGGACACGGACAACGACGCGTTGCGCAAGATACATTTAGACTTGGAAATCATCGAAACCATACCGCTTCACGAAACCAGCGCCGCAGGACCAGTGGAGTCAGAGCTAGAACAGTCCAATGATTTCGCAGGGGGAGCTGCTGCAGCCGGCGGTGGCGGGAAAGGGAGATTTTTACCTACTTTCGGCCAGAACAAGCAGATAGAGAACAACGACGATGTCCTGCTCGGGGAGGATCGTCTAAACGTGAGTCATCTGCCAAATTCAGATGGAAAAGTAGTAGGAAAGAGAAAAAATTTGAATTTCCCAACTACAAGTAGCTATAATGACGAGGAAACCGACGAAAATAGACTACACATTTCGTCCCCCCAGGACGTCGAAACCTTCGGCCACCGAATCCGGCCGCGGTGTTTCCGGGCTCCGAAGTGCCTCACCGTACTGAACGGCGACAACGATTTTTTGCACAAGATTGACCTGGCGCAGGCCCGGCGGATCGCGGAGCAAATGGTGGACTCCTCGACCGAGTCGTCGGATTCAACGGACTCAGAAGATGAGTCATCGGATGTAGAGGACAGCAGTAGAAGTGGGATCAACAACTCCACCTCGAGCAGCCCGTCGGAAGGACAGAGCAACTCTGCGGAAAACGATCAACCAAGTATAATCGCGTCGGACCAACGGGAAATGAGTGAGGATTCTAGGCCCGCTGCTGGCCCCCGCACCAGGAGCTGCTCCTCGGGTCAAAGCCTAGCGAGGAACGAAGGTAGTGATGATTCTCCGTCCTCTTCGCGAGGAGGCTCATTGTCAGGAAGGGCCAACTACGAAGATGGGGAGAGAGACGATGGAGGTCGGAACGTCGGCGGACAGGAAGCGATTTTGAAATTGAAGAACAGAACATGTGAAGACGATTCTGACTTATCTGCAACGGGGGCTGGAAAGGACAATTTGAAGCATGAAGATCATGATGCGGACCACACCTCCGACGTCTTACTCGTCGCAGGGAAATTTCAAGAACAGCAAGGTTCTGGACACTCAGAACCAGAATCCGCCGGCGAAGTCGCTGAAGTCCAGAAAACGAAGAAGAAATCTTCGCTGACGTCGAAAAGCCGAAAAACTTTGACCGGAGTAGCTGGTAGTAGTGCAGCAGCGCCTGGGAAGAAAAAGAATTCCCAAAAGATTGTGCCTTCTGTCAAAATCAGTATCAATGATTGCGAAATGGTTCAGATGGAGGACACGGGCGCTGCTATTCAAGGAGACACTGGTCGTGATCATTCGAAGGTTGCAACTGCAAGCAATGCTGCGGAGGATGAAGAGGACTGCGAGGACAGCGCCAAGGATATTGATGACACGAACACTGCTAAGAATAACAGCGAAAGCAAAAGTGCCCAGCACCAGATCGTTCCTGCTACAAGCAATACGACATCAGGCGCGTCGAAAAGAACATCGACTGTTCCTCCGAGAGCCAGCACAGCAACCCCACAACAACAGCAAACGCATTCTCAACCGACGAAAAAATCGCGCAACACTTTGAAGCACATGAACCTAACGGACGTTAGGGAGACGCTTATCCTGAACAAAAACATCCCCACCCCAGAGTTGTCATGCAAATCTGCATGCCAAAAAAGTTTCTCATGCGATGAAGTCCCATGGCAGCCATTTTCTCATGCTATCTGGGAGTTTGTCATGCTGGAATCAGGATAAGGAAGTCAATTTGTCATGCTGTTGCACTAGCTCAACAGGATTTTACTGCGAGGCCAAACTTGTCATGCTCGACAGTGACAACTGGGAGATTTGTGTTGCAGATTTCCCATCTTGATGACTCTGGTGTGGGGACGTTTTTCGTCCTGATAACGCTACTGAAACTCGTTCCCGAAACGCTCGACCCGGGGCGGCGGAAATACAGCATCATGGCTATTGAGAGGAAAAATCCCTCCTCCCCATATTGAAACGGGATGTTTTCGATCGAAAATTTGTGTTGCTGATTTGAGGTCACAAATCACATTTGTCTTGCAAGAAGACAAGGGCAGAAGCTTCCGTCCGATTATGGCAGCGATTTGCCATGCTGTTGGGCCTAAAGATCAGCCGTTTGCAATGCTGAACAACTAGACCCATACGCCCCTGGCTAGCCTGGGGATCTGGCCGATATGCCCTCCGCAATATAGAGCGGATTTGTGTACACAAATCGGGCATCAGAAGTTCCGTTCTGATGTGGGGAGGGGGGATTTTTCCTTTCGATAATGGCCGACGAAGCGCCCCTCCGGCCGCCGACCGACCGGGCTTTGTCGGTTTTGTCAAAAATCTCCGGGCCGGTCAGGTCCAGAAGCGCCAGCCGCGCGATGAGTATCTGCAGAAATGACAGTACCGACGGGGAGATTGATGTTGTGGGGACTGATAATATCGCGACAGAAGGTAACGACCACGTGAAGACCAAGATGCCAAAATTTGTGGAAAACAACACCAGTTTCTTGATGCAAGACGAGATGTTGAAAACTACAACCGGTGTAGATGTAGAAGTTGCAGCTTCCTCGAAGAACAAAGGGTTCTTTGAAAACACCAGCAAGCAGAATTCCACCAAGAAAAGCACCTCCAAAGAAAAGGGCAGTAAGCTGATCACGGTTGCGCACCGGAAAGATAAGAAGCTACTGCTGGATACCACCTTGGACGAGCAAAAAAGACCTTGCGACGGCGTAACTCCTGGTATGACGAAAGAGCCGAACCTGCTGGTGGCGTCGGCGATTGACAATGCTTACCGAGAGATTGATGATCGGGAGAACACTACGGTGAAGAAGGACAAAAACTCCCTCGACGACGATGAGGAACTATTGGACGACAACCAACCCATGACACGACTGGTGATCTCTGCAGACCACATGATTTGGTATGTAAACCCAGACTCCGGCAGCTGCGATGTGCTCGCGGGCGACCGGGAAGGCGGCTATGGGTATCGGGACGATGTTTCCGGGAAGCTGTCCCGGTTTTCGTCGCCGAAGGGCCTGGTGTATGCACTGCTAATATGTCTGGCTCTGGAAATCGAAATTTGTGTTGCTCATACTCGCATTGCAGCCTAGCCGCATCTACGAAATAACAGCATCAGAAGTGTTGCGAGGCTTATTGCAGATTCATTCGTGGAATGCATGACAAACTACTTACCATGTCCAGCACGACAAAAAAGTTATGGCCAAACGCATTCATGCATATGCATCACAGATCTTCTTGTCCTTCACTTCTCGCATCACAAATCCAGACCCAGACGTATTTGCAATGCATATGGTGCAAATCCGGACAATCCTCTTTGTGTCGGACTACTGGAACAACGTGATTCGCTCAGTGAACCTGCTGACCACGCAGGTTGACACGGTCTTGGATATCACGCCTATCGGTCCGGTTTCGTTCGCGATTGCGCCAGACAACGGGATCTTGTACGTTTTAGACGCTGAATACATCCACTACATAAACGTCCTCCGCATCACCTCCGCGCCGAACAGCAAGGGAAGGCAAAACAACGAGCTCTCCGACGCGTTGTCCGGGGGTCTCTCCAGTGCGGACCGGCACGATTTTAACAGTGAGAAGGAGGCGATTTTCAGCGGTCACCGGTCGCGCGCGTCCTCTATCGCGAGCGGCATGACCACCGCGACGGCGCAGACGGAGCTTATCCTGAGGAAAAGCGTTCCCAAGTCGGAATCTCTGCAACACAAATCCGGAAGTTTTGGCAGTCACGCATGACAAGTTTGTCGCTGTACTTATTGTATCAGAAATGCAGGTGGCCAAGGACAGCCGCAGTACAAAGCCACCATCCAAGAATTCTGTTCACAGCTTTACAAATCCAAAAACACGATTGGAAACGCCTCTGTCGGAGATGCCCACCACAAGCGTTCCGTTAGTTCTGGCTTGGAAACACTTTTGCTCAGGATAGAGCTGTGGGATTCTCTAGCCAGAAAGGGCCTGAACGTGCAGCGGCCGAGTCAGATCATGATGAACCTGGCGAACAGCAATATGTCGTCGATTAACCTCTCCGCCGACCGGTTGAGCAGGTTGGGGAACCAGAACGCCGACAGGATCGGCACCGGGGAACTGTTATCAAATGCAAAAGTGTCTGGGTCTGGAAGAATGCAAGATTTGTGATGCATATTTCTCATGACCCATGATTGTCTGTGATGTATGCTCTAGCACCACAGATTTTTAGAACCCTTCCTGATTATGCACCTTCCGCATGAGAAATGCCCTGGCCGTGTAGCAAAAACTGTGCCCCTCTTACTGGTCATGCAATACAAACTTTCTTAGAGTCCAAAAACAGCATGACAAGTTGCAATCCTCCAGACCCAGACATTTTTGCAGTTGATAACTGCATGGAAATAGCCACTTGATAGTACCCGGGGGAGGAGGTGCAGGCGCTGCTGGTACAACTACTGCGTCTCTAGGATCGGACGACGGTAATGGAGGTTCAAACAATGTTCGAAAATCGCTCCTGTCAACAGGCTCAGGTAATCATGGAGTGAACAGCACAAACAGTGAGACCAACTTCCTTTCCGGTCTGAAAGCCGGGTTTTTGAACACTTTAAACTCGCTGCACAACGACGAACACATCTCTGACAAGAAGAAAAAGAAGAAAAAGCGGGCGGAAGTGAAGGAATTTTTGGCGAAAAATCTACCAGTTGGTGGAAGTGCGTTCGTTCCGGGAAATAATCCCGAGAATGGCCTTCACCAGTCGCAACCAGCAGCTGGTGGTGGTGGTGGTAGCTCCTCTCACCCGCATCCACCAGTGCAGCACCAAAAAGAGCAGAAGCCGGACATTGATGAGATGCTGCAGAAGCACCGAAAGTCGATCGCGATTACCAGCGCAGCGGCGGCAGCGGCTCCAAACTACGGGGCAGGAGGATTGAACCCAAACTTCCCCCACCACCAAATGGTGCAGCTGCAGCCGACGGCGATGACGCTGTCTGATTTGGGTGTTGTCGGGCCGAGTCGCCGGGGCTCGATGCTGCACGTGGGCAGCAGCGATTTTACGCGCCGGACGAGTGTGTCCCAGAGCCGGAGGGGGTCTATTGTGAGGAAAAAACCCCCCACCCCATATTGAAAGCGCATCCTTCTGAAAATCTGTGATGCGTATTTGTGACCACAAATCCTATCTGTCTTGCATGCGGGCAAATCCAGAAAATCCGCCGCATTATGCAGGCGGTTTGTGATGCTATTGGGCCTACGCCATCGACGTTTTTCATGCTAGGAGCCTACGCCAAAACGTCGTGGCTCAGGCTTGGCATATGCCTGCAGTCCTCTACTGCAAGACAAATCTGATTTGTGTAGTAAAGTCCAGCATCAGAAACTTCTTTTTGATATGGGGTGGGGGGATTTTTCCTATTGATAGGGTCCAGTTTGAATTTACTGAACAACGCGGTTGACGAAGAGTCGGAAAATATCAACCTGCAAGTTTCCAACTACGCGAGTCAGCAACGCAGGAAATCTATCCCACAGAAAAAAGCTGGCAGGGCACATTTGTAATGCAAAAATAAACACACAGAAAAATCTGTCATGGGCGGGCTCATAGCATACTATTTAGGATATGCAATGCAAATTTTTTTGTCTATTTATTTTTGCATTACAAACATGACCTGCCAGCTTTTTTCTGTGTGATAAAATCCAGCGTCGCTGCCTTGAACATGCAACTGGCGACGACGAATAGTGCTGGCAATATTGCCAACATGACTAACGGAAATTTTGGAGGACCTATGGGTAGTACTAGTGGTGTCTCGCTCCACCTCGGGCCTGGTGCAACTACAGCGCAGGGAGCCCCGGCACTACAACTACATCAACATCCAGGTTTGACACCCACTACCAATTCCCCAGCGACCTTCGGGAGTAGTAACCACTTGCAAGCGCAGCAGACGCAGCAGCGGCGGCTGTCCGGCCGGGGGAGCTTGATGGTGAAGGACGGGAAAGTTTTCAATGCGAGAGACAGAACCTTGTCGCTGGTTAATACTGGAGGTGCAAATCATGCCACGTCTATTGGCGCAAGAGCAACTTCTGGCGGACAAAATTTCAATGCAGAAATTATGACAAACCTGGGCAGCGCTTCCACGTCCCACTCCCGCCGCACATCGCGGGTCGCGATGGAGGGACTGACGGAAGACGGAGAAAGCGTCCGGTTTTTCGATTTGAAAAATCTCCCGGTGCGGTCGGATTCCGGGATTAGTTCGAGCAGTGGTGGCGGGGAAAATGAGGAGGAGGAAATCGATCAGGGTCATCATCTCGATCTGGGTGCAATTGTGGATCAAATCAAGGAGAAAGAACAGGAAGATTTTTGCAAGTCTGAAGAAGATCCTCCTGCGCCTTCCGCGCCGGTGCAGATTCTGGTAAACTCGTCTATCACTGGCACCGCTCCTCCGGTGCCTCCCGCGGCCGGGAACAAGCGTCGAACCTTGATGATGCCGACATTGTTGGATGTGGAAGAAGACGAAGAGGAAAGTCAGACCGTTGAACACGAGGTGGAAAAAAATGATACTGCACCTCCTGCTGTTCTTGATCTTGACCAAAATGCCAACCCGTCCACGACAGAGAAACAGGACGGTGGGGGGACAGTGGCTGTTGCGGAACAAGATGGAATTGCAAGTGATCCCGCTGCACTCTCGTCAGAAGCTGCAACTAGTGCAGTTGGTCCGCCTTCTCAGACAAACATTCAAAACCGGCCGCCCAGTATTCATGTGGAAAGACCACTGCAAACCGGGAACAATGTTCATTCAACATCCGAGAGCCCTTCAAACAATTCCGTGTCGGTAATCTCCCCTATGTCGAATTCCAATTCTATCAGCCTACCGCCGCCCTGTATCGTTCTCCACTCCCCCGGCGGGGCAAATTCGAATTTGAACGTCGCGAACACTGGTGGAATGGCGAAGAGTTTGGCCACTAGCATTGCGGAAGAGGCAGGTGGTGATAATGGAGAAGAGGAGAAAGACGCAGATGACCAAGGAGAATACTACGACATCTTTGTCGGCCCCGCGGAGTCGCGGCTGCCGTCGAAGACGAGGATGGGTGCGGAGGAGGAAGATGAGAGCCCGGGGCAAGGCGTTTCGCCGTCTCTATTTCCCCGGCCGAGCATCGCAGTAATCAAGGCGCCGGAGGATGTGAAGAGGATCGAGCAAGAAAACGGCACGGCGCAACATGGAGGTAAAGACACAACGTCGGAAAAGGAAGGCGAAGGAGAAAATAAATCCGCCAGCGGAAACACAATTACTGTGACAGGAATAGTAGATTCCCAGGGCGACGCTACTTCATCCACCCCGATTCTTGCAGATGGAGCAAGCACAACTTCTACGGCGCTTGTCCCCGCCGCCCAGCATTTCCATTCCCGAGAGCGGCGGAACAGCTTCACGCCGAATCTAGGCGGAACTCTCGCTGGAACTCCAGGAGCCGGAACAAGCACCATGACAAACTTGACACCACTCGCCCAGCAGCAGCGGAATTCTCTCTTTCTCAGCCAGCAAATGATAAACCAGCAAAACCGCCCCAGCGTCGCACTGCAATTACCGGACCATATGAATGCAGCTTCGGTATCGAATGCAAAAATGTCTGGGTCTGGAAACTTGTGATGCAAGTCCGTGAACAATAAGTGCTCTGTAATGCGCCGCCAAGCATGACAAGTTTTTTCGTGCTTCTGTGATGCGTATTTCGCATGAGAAACTGCGCTTTTGCATGACAGACCAGAGGACCTCTTGGTCGCCGCGCAATACAAAGTGCAGAGTCATGCCAGACTACCATGACAATCTTCCAGACCCAGACATTTTTGCATTTGATATTCGGGGGGTATGAACAACTACATGCGGCGGCGAAGTTCCGTCACCGCGCAGCTGATGTTGGCGGAGTCCAGACGAAATTCGAGACGGATTAGTGGGGTGTTGAACAGTGGTCCAGATGGGGCTGCTGCAGGCGGACAATCCGCGGCGCAGCAGTTTCTCTCTCCTCTCTCCTCCGACTCCTTGCTGAACCTCCGGCGCCCGAGCAACTACGACACTCTGAAGAATTATTTTCAGCTATTACGATGAAAAATGCCCCCACCCCACACTTGGCAGCATTTGTATTGCAAACCGTTCCAATAGAAACATTTCCCGTCTTGCATATCTCAGCATCACAAATTTTCCATGCTGAATAGCTCGAATTTGTGTTGCCAAGGGGCCCTACAGCAGTCGGATCTGTTATGCAAAAGGCATCTTGCGCACCTAGCTTCTGCATCAGAAAGGCTCGCAATCCTTTCATGCAAGACGAAAAGCTTTCATTTGGAAACTTTGCATGACAAACTTCTGCAAATTCCGGGATGGGGTGGCATTTTTCATTGTAATATCAGCAACGGGTGAGTTTTATGGCGAACTACGTGCCGTTCGATATCAAAAGGAAAAATCCCCCCTCCCCATATCAAAATGGAAATTTGTAATGCTGATTTGGGGTCACAAATCATCTTTGTCTTGCCTATAGGGCAATAGGAGCCATGTGGCGCATTCCAAAGCCAATCTGCCATGCGCTTTCGGCTACTGCAAACCTGTTTGCCATGTGTACTTGCTAGCCTTCCGCATACCCAAACAGGCTCAGAAAATGCCGCCAAGCACTTTCTGCAAGACAAACCTGATTTGTGTACTCAAATCCAGCATCAGAAACTTCGTTTTGATATGGGGAGGGGGGATTTTTCCTCGCAATGTTCGAGCGGGATTTTTCCACCACCAGCAGTGCGGGCTTTTACGAGAACGGAGCGATGTATGAATTGCAAAAATGTCTGGGTCTGGAAGATTGGAACTTGTGATGCTACCTTTGGACTCTACATGAAGTCTGTATTGCATGAACAGCAAAAGAGGTGTAATTTGTGCTACGCGGAGAGGGCATTTATCATGCGGTATGAGCATCACAAAGCCCTCGCAAAATCTCTGATGCTAGGGCATGCATCACAGACCTCATGGGGCATGCAAAATATGCATGACAAACTGCTGCACTCTTCCAGACCCAGACATTTTTGCAATCCATACGATGGTTGGTTCTGGTTTTTCTGGTGACCACCACCAACAGCAGCTTATCCTGGGCAAAAACGTCCCCACCCCATGGTGAAGTTGGTAAATCTGCAACGCAAACCTCCAAGTTTTGGGAGTTGTGCATGACAAGTTTCCATCTTCAGTGTTGTGCCAGTTAGCAAAGGAAGCCGCATGAGAAAGCCATTTTGTCATGCTCTTTCCAGCATTAAAAACACGATTAGAAATGCCTCTTATGGAGATGCGCATTACAGATGCTCCTGGCATTGCGCATTTGTATGACAACTCTGGGATGGGGACGTTTTTACATAGGATACAGCTTTCCATGTCGCAACAGGAACTGGAACTGCAGAGTTTGCTGCTTTCCGAAGATTTGGATGACAACGATCAGGACGACGACAACATTGGCCTAGATCTAAATGTATCAACTGCAAATAGGTCGCCTGGTAGTTCGGGATTAGTGCAGGAGTAGTTTGTCATGCAGGTTTTGGATGCCTGGCGAGGACTGGAATACTGGGTATAGCATCACAGGTAATAATCATGCAAGGGTTCTTTTGCAGTGCCAATGCGTATCCTGCATAAGAAATTGAAATACCGTTCCAACATGGCCAACAGTGGGCATCTTGTGCTACCCTCGCAAGGCAAATTTTTGTACTGATCTACAGGACGCATGACAAGCTGCAGTTACTTCCCGAGGACCCAAGTGTATTTGCAATGCATAAAACGCCGCGCAAGAGGAACTCCACTGTGTTGGCGAGTGGCGGACGATCTACCTGCCGCAGCCGCTCGGGGCCGCGCATCGGGAATTTACGAAATACCCGAACACCCCGTTGAGTGTGTTATACGTGGACAACAGTAGTGGCTGTGAAAATGATATTACAGATACGTCAACCATAACGGCGACTTCCCCCGCGTGGCCCTACTTCCTGATCGGTCTACTTTCTCTCCCCGCGTTGCTGCGCGTGATACCCCCGAAATTAGAAACGCCAGAGTTGCTGAATTCTGGTTTGCCTGGGGGCGGCGGAAACGGGGAGCAACTTCTAGATCAGCAGAACAGCAGCCAGAACGTGCGGCGCGGCCGATTTTGCACGTTGCCGATTTTTACGCACAAGTGAAAATGCAAAAGGAAGATCAGTGTAAGGCCAATTTTTACGTGTGAAGTGGAGAGAAGCTGCTCCTTCGCGGCTTGACAAGTTGAGGGCGGTGTGTGAATGTGAATACTTTTCATGCAGCAAACACTATCTATGCTCCGAAGTAGAGAACAAAAGAATGTAGAAGTACCGCAGTCAAAGTCATGCTGCAGTGCAAGGTCTGTGATTCTTATTCTTTTGAAGTACCTCCAACTCATCTGAGAAGTTGGCTGGTCGAGTGATCTTCATCTTTTTGCGATCCATAGCTCCGGGTGGCTTTCTCCTGACAGACGGCAGTTCCCACGTGGTGTTTTTCAGTCCAAGCAGTAATGCGATCTGTAAGGATCATCACACAGGCCCACGGAGTTCCTCGACCTCGCAGTCAGCTGTTGCCCCTCGTCACGGAGCTGCTGCCCCTGCGGCCTACCAGAATTATTTCAAAAATAATTCCTCCAGCAAACATAGTAACACCACCAGTACAAGCTCTACTTCTGCCTCTGGAAATCTTAACGCGAGCAGGTCAACATCTTCACGACAGCAGCAGCAGCTCATTCCCATTGCCGGTTCCGGAAAGCGGGGCTACCTAGACGGACCCCTGGAATTTAGCAAGCTTGACTGCCCCGCGGGCTTGTGTCAGGACCCGCACACGCAGCTCGTGTACGTGTGCGACAAAAACAACCATGTGATACGGCAGCTAGATTTCACCACCGGTTTGATCACAACTGTTTGCGGCAATGGGCAGCAAGGCAACGCAGACAGCTGCTACCGCATGTTTCAAAACCTGGACAACCCCAGTTCGGTGTCCTTCTCGGAGCCGCGGTTCCTCTTGATCAGTTGCAGTGACAATTCTGTGCGGAAATTTGATGTCCGGAGCGGCGTGCTGGAAACCGTGCTGATTGGCAGTTAAGGAAACGACCCTGAAATTTTTTTTATCCCTGAATTCTTTTTTTTTTTGATTTGTTTCAAGTGTAACGACTTGTACTTTGGAATTTGGATTAGTGCGTTTGTAGTATTCGAAAAAGAAAAAGTTAAAATTTTCAAGTAAGTAAATAGATTATTTGCTAAAGTAGAAAGTAACCGAAGTTGGTCTTGGGATGATTTCTATTATTTTGGTATTTGTGCACCTTTGTCCACCGGGAAAAATAAAAAATCAACATGGCCCCGGGTTCACAGGTTTTTGGAAAACAAGTCTATCACGACGTAGAGAGATAGATTCCGATCGGCTTGCAAAAAGCTGCATAACAAGATGAGACGGGGGGGATATGATGTAAGCCCTACCATAGGCAGGGTCGAAGATTTGATGTTAAGTAGTGCCACCTCCAGGCAACAAGAATAAGACCAATCACCAGGATATAGTTGAAAGCAGCGAGGACCTCCCGGAATAAAGACAGGCGCCAACGGCGAATAATGCGCGCGCCGGAACTTGTTTACCTTTACGTCGTGTTCAGCTCAGGGGATTGGGTATTCCAAGAAAAATCACGACAGCAGGGAGACGTTGTCTCGGCGTCGCGGGTCGTCGGTAGGGGGGCAAAAGTAGAATTTCGGAAAGGAGCTGCACGAAAAACACCGGGAAAGTTTTTACAGGGGGAGCAGGATCATGTCGGGAGCTCGTTGTACTCAGGAGCAGAAATTTATTTTCGGTGTCGTGGTACCGATTCTAGATCTAGATCTAGTCCATGACAACAAGGATTGCACGTAGTAGATACTGCATGTCGGTTGTTTCGGTACTAATTTCTTAAGTGGAGCGGTAATGTTTAGATCACGACTCTGTATTGAAAAGAACATGAAGAGCAACAGTGGACGAGATATCTTCATACCCTTGGTACGTCGAGCTCAATGAAAACAACAAGTGTGCAATTATAGTAGTAAGACGAAGATATACATATACTTGGTTTATTTTTGTATTTCATTTCCGTTTCCCCCAGCGCCAGCGCCGCCACGTGGTGCATTTCCGTCTCCACAAATAAGCCGCGTAAAGAAGCGCAGTAGATGAAAATGACAACATCAGTGAACGACATCCAGCTCCTGTCCGGCGCAACGAAGGCAGATGGGCTAGAGGCAATCGCCCATTGCATATGGATTGCACATATGTCTGGGTCTGGGAGGATGCAAGGTTTGTCATGCTTGTCTGGCATGACTGAAGAGTTTGTGATGCATGTCCACGAAGAGACCCTCTTGCTTATCAAAACGCAGTTTTTCATGCGGAAAGCGCAACACTATCACTAAGCCGCGCAAAGATTTCTCATGCTTGGCTGTGCATTACAGAGAACTCGGATTCGCTACTTATTCACAAATCAGCATTACAAGTTTCAGACATATTTGCACTCGATATTGCAGGATACACAACGACGAGCCGGTCGCGGTGTGGCGTGTGAATCCGGAGTATGCAAGAAAAAACTGTTTAAGAAGTGTAACTTTCTTGGAGGAATAGCATTACTGCATGACACAGAAGACCTGTCATGCGCGGCTAGTATGTGAAAACACGCACGAAAAGAGCCTCTGACGCATGTCCAGCATGACAGGTGTAGAGTGTCTCGTATCGAGTCTCCAACTCAAAGTTACACTTACACAGTTTTTTCGATAAGGAGAGCCTTGACGTGAGGTGGAAGCAGAGCGCACCTCCTTGGCCGTGTTTTCCGTTGTTCGCCCCTTGTTTACCCCTTGTGTACATGGACAACAGGATCGAAAGGGGACATTTGCAGCACACGCTGTACATTCTGGGCAAGAAGAACATCTACAACTTCGTCTTCCCATACGACGTGGGGGCAAAGAAAGCGGGCTGCAACCGGTGTTGCTACACCTGTTGCTATCACGCCAAGACGGGCTACGAGCCTTTGCGCGTCATGCGGCCCGACGCTTGGGTAGAGAATGTGTGCCACCCCCGCTGCCATCATGTCGATGCCGTGTATCCAAGTAGAAAAAACCGTCTCAGTCGCGAATCGCTTTGCAGGAGCCTCAGCACTACAAATTCAGTCTCTAGTATGATGACAGCACTACACGTCGACCAAGAAGTCGCTGTGACGCGTCAGACTGATGAGAGAAAGCACGCACTTTCTAATCGCATAGGAAGCATGATAAATAAACGTCTCAGGGAATGTCCGCATCACAAGTTGACTAAGGCATTTTTTTGTCGCGATACCGTCAAAATCATGGCGCCGTTTGACTCATCGCTGAACCACCAGCGCGGTGAAAACAAGGGCCACAATGACGGATGGTTCGCGATGTATGTGTCTAATCCGGAGGAAACCTGCACGATGATCAACAACGCGCTTTACCTATGCTGTGCAAAAGTATCGTACTCGTATTGCAATCATGCATATACAAATCTTTTCCTTAAGGTAAATCAGCATTACATTTCGTATGCTGAAGAAATTTGTAATGCATTTATGCGAGTGCGATGCTTTTGCACTGCATATTACCTCGCCCGCCAGGAGGCAGTACAGACGCAGATGGAGACGCAGCCGCCTGCGGTTCCCGTTGGGAGCACGAAGGCCAAACTGCAGGAGTTCGCAGAAATGAGGGACATGGGCCTACTTTCCATCCAGGAGTTTGAAGACAAGAAGGCCGAGCTCCTCAGAGAAATGTAGAATCAGGTATCGAACTATTTCGAAGATAGAAGACAGGAGGTTATTTCGCTCGAAGTAAAAAGTAGAAATTCCATCGAGAATATTTGCTTAAGCGGAGGCTTTTCCGCGAACGAGTTTGTTGCAGTTCTTTGCTGCAACACGTAGAAGAGGTACGCTGAGACGAGTTTGCGTCAGAACCAAAATTTAGATGTTGTCTATAATTTTTGAGCAGATCATCAACTCAGCGTCAACGTACTTACCATCTTGAAAGAACACTCAAAATCATATCAAGCTCCTCAGTGTACTTAATGTTGAAGATCCAGATCCAGAAAAACACTTTACGATCTTCTTAATTCCGCGAAAAATCTAAAGGAGCTATCGACGATAAAAGGTGTTGAAGAAATGATCACTTGTTTATTCTCGGAAGGAAAAGCAAATTCGACAATAGCTGGTAATTCCGAAGGAGATCATTTTTTCGATTGACAGAATGGTACGAATACGACTACGACAACCTTAAATACAGATGGTATTTGCACGGAAAATGCGTTCAATCGCCATCGGCGCAAGCACCCATTCCCGTGATACAACATTTTTCGTGTTTCTTCTCTTCAAATAATTCTTGGCAGGCGAAAAACTAGATTAATGCGACCGGTTGCCAGATTCTAGCGACAGACGAAACTACTAGTTTATTGTGGTAAGTAGAGCTTGAGTTTTTGTTTTAGAAGTTTTACGCTTTGGTAAACGAAACACAACGGCGACCTAAATACAGACAAAATGGGGAACCCGCAGCGAGGCACGAAGAAAAAGAAGCAGAACAAGAAGGGGAAGACTTACAATGTGGTAAGAAAACAGCACGGGGGAAAGCCGAAAGACCATGATCAGGTAGAATTCTAAAGTTGAAGCTCGATGTAGTTGTTGCGCGAATTGCATCAGAATAATGAGGACCACTTTCGAAAAATTGCGTGACAAAAATCTTCACTCTTTGTATTGCATGACAAAAATCTAAATCACTCTCACTCGAGTGTTGAAAGCGAAAGCTTTGTATTGCTTCATCACTATGAAACCCCAGGTTCACGCCAACTTAAAGCCGGAGAACCGGGCGAAGATAGAAACGGAAACCGCGAAGAACTGCGACGAAGATTTGCCAGGTTTGGGCAGGAATTACTGCATTTCCTGCGACCAGCATTTTGTCACGAAAGAAGCGCGAGACGCCCACTTCAAGTCAAAGGCGCACAAAAGGAGGCTAAAGGCAGTTCTATCCGACCCGCACACGCAGGCGGAGGCCGAAGAATTGGGGAAACATTAGCAGAGCAGATTTGTGTATTAAGAAAGAAGTGCACAAACGTCAGTGAAGCACGTTTTTTTTACAGACGCGGTTGTTATTGCGACCGAAGAAAAAAAAGCCTAAACTGGATTCCTGGAAAAATCTCTTTCCAGCAACCTGCGCGGGTCAATGTCCCTACTCTTGGCTTTGATTTCGCGCGGCGTTTAAGATGCAACAGCACGTGAACTACGTCTGTTCGATCGTCATTTGTGCAACAGATAATTCTTTTGTTGGTGTAGTGGAATTCCTGCAACAGACAATTCACGCTGGTGCGACTACTGGTCACTGGAAAAGAAAGGACTGATCTTGTACTTCAGGTGGCGATTTTCGAAGATGAAGATTAAAAAAGAGAAGTAGTACATAGATCCAATTATAAGTTTGTCTTCGTCCACCTCTTTGTGTTGTCGCTGGACGGCAGGCAAGATCTTTGAGTTGATGATGGCACAGGATCGCGGTTCGTTTTTGAGATCATGGTCGATTCGGGTTGGTGGACACAAAGGATGGTAGTCTGGACGGGCATATTGTAGCTAAAAGATTCTTCAACTTCAACTTAGAGCCCGGTCACGCCGTGATGAAGATGGTGATGATGATGATCGTATTGAGATGGGAGCAGCTCAGCCGTATTCCGTCTCCGTAGCACTATTCCTTCATTTTTGCGTTACGGTTACAGCCAAAACCATCAAACTAGTCGTGCGCCTACATCCACAGTCTAGCGCCTTTCTTTGGTTGACTCTCTCAATCGCGCTACCTCTCATCTAGTTCTAGTTCAGTAGACAGAAGAACTGATAGCACTTTCGAAGATTCTTTGTCGTCAATGTCTAGGTCAATACAGGCCTGTCGAAGACGCATTTATTCGACATTGTCACCACCTGCGAATACATGAGTACAACTTCTATGAAAACATAAACAAGCACCACTAGTACAATCGCATCCGCTCGTGAATAAAACCAATCCGAGGAAAAATGTCGGAGTGCCCCGTCTGCCTCGAAGATTACGACACGGCGGAGAACCAGCCGTTTCTGTGGCCCAGGTGTGGACACGGGGTGTGCCGTCAATGCCTGCATGAGATAAAACGAAGCCAGGGCTGGCTCTGGAGCTCCAGTCCCCCCTGCCCGACGTGCCGCCAAAACGACTTGCCCCCTTGCTTTAACCGGCAGCTGGCCGAGTTTTTGGAAGAGAAACAAGCTGCAAAGCATCAACACGTTGTTGACCAAAGAAGTGGCCCACCAGTGCCCGGTGATCGCCGAACTAATCGGTTAAGGGACGCCATGGAGCAGGCGTTCCGAAGCGCGGCGGCGTTGACGCTGTCGGAGCAGGAAATCGGAGAACTGGCGCAGGCATACAGGCTTTGCCACCAGCTTGTCGACGTCTTGGGTTTCTGTTTTCTCCTTTCGAGCCTTCTGTTTTTGATTGCTCTCTTACAGATTCCGTTCAAGCACGAATGGAACGAGGTCCCGACCCAACTGCAGATAGTGTACGAGAGCACGCTTTTCGAGAAGTGGGTCATCGGGGTTTCTCAAGGGAAAGACCTCATATGGCTTTTATTCTATGGCGTCAGGAATGTTGTGGTCTTCTTTTTCGAAAATTTTGTCCAGGTGCTCTACTTCGGATTCTTCTATGGCGTCAAGAATGCTGTCTTCTTTTTCGAAATTTTTTTCCGGGCGCTCTACTTCGGATTCTTCTACGGCGTCAGGAATGTTGTCTTCTTTTCCGAAATTTTTGTCCGGGTGCTCTGCGTTTATCTCACGGGGAGCGATTTCTGTCCTTGCATAAAAGTCGCTTCATTTTCTATTCTTTTTTTGGATATCCATCGAGGTGGGTCCACCGTTACTAGAGGCAGGCTGACGTGGTGGGCCCTTCTGATGATCTGCCTCGGCAGCTTGAAATTGGCTGAATGGTCGGGACTTTTTTGAGTTCCATAAAGTGCACAAACATAAGAACACGACTTTCTTCTACAGGCGCGGCTTCTATTGTGACCAAAAAAGATGAAAACGCTCTTTGCGATTTGGAACTGCTCGTGAGCGTGTGTTCGGTCGGCATTTTTAGCTGGTGTTGTGGAATGCGTAAACGAAATATTGGCACGGCCACGGCTCGCCACCGAAAAAAAAAGATCTTGTAGCGATTTTCCAAGATCAAAAGCACATGGATCCAAGTTAGGTCTGCCTTCTTTTTGTCGCTGGGAGTTGTACTATTTTTGAGCTGATCAACATGGCGCATGCAGCTCGCGGTCTTGGAGATCATGTTTTATTTGTGCTGGATGTTGGCGTTGGGCGAGGCGTTGTATTTAGCTGATTTTCTACCACAATATCCCGATGTCTTCAGCACCTTGATGATGTCGGCGTAGATGACACGAGCCTGGGTTTTTTAGATTGGCGTATATTCTTTTTTGCTTTGGTGCGTTTATTACATTGCGTTCTGCTCTACAATGCCAGGCAGCACAGAAAAAGCACATTATAGGCTGAGAAAGATCTCACTGGCTTCATCCAGTCAGACAGAGCTGATAACAAGTAGCCCAGTCGAGGGCGGAGTAGATCAGGTCATCGCCAAATGATCAATTTGAACCTGTACCGGCCCCCTCGCTGCTCGAACATAAAGACATTGAATCGACAATCGTCTCGCCTGCGAAGACTACACAGTGTTTTGAAAGGAGGTACAACTACACTTCTATCCAAATAAAGTGGTACCCGTTTCCGTCGTCAAATCGCACGACCCATCAGTCCCTGAAAACCAATCCTTAAAAAAGAATGTCGGGTTGCCCCGTCTGCCTGGAGGACTATGACACGGCGGACAACCGGCCATTTGTCTGGCCCAGCTGCGGACACGGGGTCTGCCGCCACTGTCTCTCCCACATAGAACACAGGGAGGGCACGCGGAACCCCAAATGCCCCACGTGCCGAGTGGCCGGCTGTCGCCCCTGCTTCAACCGCCAACTCGCCGACTTCTTGGAGGAGAGAGCTGCGGCAAAGGAGGAAAGTGGCCAGAATGTTGGTACAACTTCTTCTTCTTTATCGCCGCAGAATAGTACAGCTCTACTTAGCAGCAGGAGTAGCAGAACGGAGGGAAAGAAAGTTCGCAGACTGCTCCACCTTCTGTTTTACCACCTTATCGACGCCGTGGGCAACTGTTGTCTTCTCTTTGGCTATCCTGAGTAGAAACACGGCCCACGGCACGAGGACCCCAGAGGTGTCATGCAGATTTGCATCTAGAAGTACAGGATTTGGAGCATTTATAATTGCACACGACCCGCCCCATGAGGGGCAAAAGCATTTCTGGTCGACGTGTTTTCGCATTTGTACTTACGCTGTAAACAAGGTGTGTGATGCGGCTGTCCTTTCTATTAACCAGCACTACACTTCTGCAGAAAGAAACTGGATGACATACGTGACTCCCGAGCAAGCTTTGAGATTTTTGTTGCAGAGGTGGTTCCAACTTGATGACTTTGGGGTGTCGTGGACGTTTTCTTTTTCACAGGATACGGGCTTTATGATTTTCGTTGGGGTGATATGGAGAAAAAAAAGTTTGTCACAGTCACTAACTTGCAGGCTTTGCATTACAAATTTTCTCAGCATCACAAACTTTCCTTGTATTGCAGAAACACTAGGGAAATCCCTAATAAAGTTTGGCTATGATGCATTTTGACGCATGACAAACAATTTTGTATTGCAAAAATACGCATGAGTGATCGTGACGAACTTTTTTTCTTTGATAGGTGATCTTTATGACGGGCTCCCGAACCAACTCGTATGCAAATGCAATGCAAATATGATGTCTGGACGAGCTGGGTCCGGATCTGTCCTGCGATTGCGAAATTTCAAGGGCAACCAGATCTGTAATGCCTGGATAGGTGTGGCATTCGGATTCGCATTCGCATTGCCAATGGGCAGCTTTTTTGTCGTGTTGGGAGGGAGTTTGGCATGCGTTTCATTACGAATAAATCTACAAAAAGCCACGTCGCAAAAGAACTTCTGATGCTGCTACTACACCGTAATATCGAAGCGGCCACTCAGCAGAGCAAGTATCAACATCGCAAATTTCCAGATCCAGATCGATAATTTGCAATGCATAGTTCGAGCAATTCTACCATCGCTCGTTTTGGGAGAAGATACTCAGCGGAAAAGACGGCCTACTTGAGTCACTGCGCGGCATCGGGACCCTACTTCTTTTCCTCGGGAGGTGTTTCTGGGCGTTCTATGAGTACCTCCACGCGGGAGTTTTTTTCGTGTGGAACCTGCTTTCCGAGCACGCTGCTTCCGCGTGGAATTTCCTGTACGACCTGGGTGGCCTTCTACCCGGAGCCTGTCACCCGGAGGGAGGCACGCGTTTCTATCCCAGAGAAAAAAGCAGGCAGGGCATATTGGCAAAAATAAACACACAGCAGAAAAATCTGTCATGGGCGGCCCGTTGGCGTGCTGCTCAGGATGCGCAGTGCTGATGTATTAATTTTGCATTTACAAATATGACCTGCCTGCTTTATTTTTTCTGTGTGATGCTTTCCACTGGAACACTGTCCGGATCCTCGGAGACATGGATGCCTGTTGGGAGTTTGTGAGAAAGCTGCCCCTGATCCGGCTACTGTTCTGCGCTGGTACATCAACTATGGGCGGTGCAGCGGACAGCGCAGGAGCATCGACAACTGCAACCTTTGTGGACCACGGGTTAATAAACGCGACTCAGCCCGCGGCCCAGACGGTGATGAAAAACGTGAATGACTTTGCCAGGACCGGTATCCTATGCAGAAACGTCCCCACCCCAGATTTGTAATGCGAATCTGCATCCTCAAAGCGTTTCTCATGCGGAGACCCATGAGAAGCACTTCTTTCTAGTGGTGTTTTGTGCTTTGTGATGCAAGAATCAGCATGTAATGCAAGATCTGTGATTCTGCTGCACTAGCGAAACACGACAACGCTGCGCGCTCAAATTTGTCATGCGCAACAACCAAGGCTTGTTGATCTCTCTAGCAAGTTTCCCATCTTGACTAGCAACAGGATCCCATCTTGACTAGCAAGTTTCCCATCTTGATCTCTCTAGCAAGTTTCCCAGGGATCGCATCGTAGAAATAGGTCGGTCATTCGTGTTTGGCTCATCGCGGTTGCCACGTCGTTAGCGCAAGGTTTTGACTAGGTATGAAAAAAAAAAAAAATTAAACATAACAGAAAAAAGCACAACAATGATACCAGCACCTCCCCAATGAAGGGGAGGTGTTTGCATGATATTTCTTTTTTCTCATCCAAAAACTTAGACCATTTTTTTTTCTTGATAAGAAGGGGGAAGTCCTTGCATGGAGTCCTAGTTAAGACACATATGCATAAGCTGCTCCAGGTCAGGGCAACTATCACAGACAAAAGTGCAGATGGAGCATGGGTGTTCTACTTGTGTGAAGTGTGATAGGCCGTGGCTGCAGGTTTCGATTACCAAAAGATTCTGAATGCGCGGCACTAAACCTTCAAGTAGGTAACAACATCTGCTATGTGATATGTATTCTGAGAAAGTCTCTCGCTGCATTTTCGAATGTGAAACTATGTATGAGCACTGGCTTGGAATAGCAAATATGTATGCAGAGTAATGTGATGAAGAATACAGAGTGCCTTAACAAAGAAAGGACATGGCTTCTTTTCATCTTAGGGGGCCCAAAGGAAAGGGAGAAAGAGAAGCAACAGCGGAGGAAGAAGACTAAAGAAAAGAGGCGCCAGGTACGAATGGGTCTGCGACCTCCTTGCTATCGTGTTGCCGCACCATAGCGAGGTAAGTGCCAGACTCAGGGAGCTACCTGCTGATCGGAGCAACAGACCAAGACTGAAGGGCTGGACGGGACAGGTATTGACGTGTGAGCGCTCTGTGCCTGACACGTCACACATAGCAACAGAGATCAAACGGGCGATACGATTCACACACCACGCCGATGTTGCTATCTGGAGGCAAATCGCAGTCGCATCGCACCCCCGGGAGAAAAATTAAAGACACAGATGAGAAAAGGGAAAGGCACGCAACTAGGTGACGCGCACTTTTGTACATCTATTTCTCATCGAGTCCAGCAGAATGAGCCAAGGACACCGCCACCAATCCGTCAGCGGCCGCCCCAGGGTGGTAGGTGTCGACCAGACCGACGGCGATATATTCTGCTGGGTGTGGGATATAGATTGCCAAAAGAGGAGGGAAGTATGTCAAAATATGCATGAATTGAGTGTGACTCCCGGTAGGGAAGAGCACTAGTGAGCTTGAATTACCTCTAACTATTTAAAACTACAGTTTGGCATGCAGAGGTAAGGCAAGCTTGCGCCACCGATCTGTGGGAGGCCTAGATAATTATTGAAACTGGAAGTGAAGTTGTCATGCATGACTTTGTATTGACTTGTATGAAAAGCCTATGCACTGTGTAGAGCTAAGATTTGTATGAAAAATGAAATTTGTATGAACACTTCCAAGTGCGATAATTTCTGGTAACATTCTAGCGGCAAGAATAGTACCAGTCTGGGCCTCCGCAGGGAGGTAGGAAGACATACTCGAGGCAGGGCGCTAGCCTCTTTGCGCGCTAGGGCCCGAGGCCCCTTTTCCTTTTCTCCTTATTTTTTTTTTGCATGCGGGTAGCCGTGTATAGAGGCGCATCCCCTCCCGCAGGCAAAAAAAAAAAAAAAGTTTCCCATCTTGACTATGGGGTGGGGACGTTTTCCCTCAGGATAACCGGTCTTCATGGAGCAACAACATCAAAAGCGCTGGCTTTTTCGTCCACCCCGGAACAACCTTTCGACGCAGCATCGGTGGAGATGTGGAAAAATAGTGGGTTTTGTCCACTCGCGGCGGTAGAGATGTGCACTGATTGGGGGGTGATGCCGCGGGTGTTTCTGTCGTTTTGCGAAACCGCCGTCGTGAAAGGATTGGTGGGGAGGGTACAGAATTGAGGAGGAAAGGATGTTGTTCTACAACTACTTGCGAGGAGGAAAGTACTATTCATACTTTTACACAGTACTAACTGTTGATACACGTACATACATCAGAACTACACCGGGACCACCTCGAGCCGAAGTGCAGAATATACGACATTTTCTCTGGAAATGAACTCGTCCGGTCCCTACTACATTCAGTCCCCGTGATGTCTTCGCCCCCAAAAAACAGTGAAGATCTGTCAGACTGTGCTGGAAGCATTTTCTCAATCTGCTGTGGCCGTTGGCGGATCGGTCGCCTGTGTTGACGTGTCATGATTCTTCCTGTAACCGTCACAAACCGCTGGTTCATCTACGATAGACCAGACTCGGGGCCCTTCCACGGTATTAAGTATCATCGGATGAAGATCCTTTTGGTGCCGGTCCCAATGTGCTAGTAACACACCGACCAGGCTGTATCTGTATCACGACCTTCCACGAAAATGAAGTAAGTAAAAAAACTTTTGTCAAGATGGTTTCTGTAGTTTCTCTCCCCATGCTCCTCTCGTTTCAGTTTCTCTTACTCAATTTCGTGGTCGAGACTGCGCAGCGCGCCACCGCGTATCCCGGGTTGACTAACGTTCGGGGCGGCGGCAAGAACGGTCGAACAAATGCGGGGACGAGGAACAGTGGTGCGTATGGAACATCAACTCGTGGAGGTCAACCCATCTCTGGACAAGAGGTAGAGCCCGCAGATGCAGAGCCTGCTGGCGCGGCGCGTGGAACAGCATTTGCAGCAAATTCTGTGCCCCCGCCTGCAGCTCGTCCTGACGACTCGCACACCACGACGGACCCAACGCGGGAGCCAGACGTCGAGCCTTCTTTTGAAAACCCTTCTTACAAAGCCCCGACCGCGATTGTTTTCGCGGGCGTTTCCGGTGCGGAGGAGACAATTGAAGCGAACTTGCAGAATCTAATTCTTCCCTACCAACCCGCGCACGTCTTCATCTGTGGGGCAGACAAGATAAGTCCGCAATACAGGAGTTATTCTTCTCCCTCCACCGGCATGACATCAAATGACCATGAGTATCTTTACCGAAAGTGGAAGCCGTTTCTGAAAGGCGTGAATTGGAGCCCACACCCGCGGAACAACCCGCTGCAGTACACGATAGAGACGAAGGAGGAAATTCTCGCCGCGTTGAAAATCACGGAGGAAGAATACGAAGAGTACGGCGGGCGGTATTTTCAACAGCAAATCTTCAACCACACGTCCACTTCACCGTATTGCCTAGTCCACCCTCTGAACCAAGTTTTGGACTTGATTAGGTGCTGGAAATTGGTGGAGCTGGCGGAATATGAAATGCAAAAGTATCGTACTCGCATAAATGCGTTACAAATTTCCTCAGCATTATGAGAAATAAAATTTGTGATGCGGATTTACCTTAAGAAAATGCATGACTCATGACTGCCATTACGATAATTTTGCAGTTCATACGGAAATTGAGCAGGACATGAAGTACAAAAGAGTGGTGTTCACCCGGTTCGACAACATCTTCTTGCAGAAAGCAGACACGGAGATTCTGAAAGGGCATTTGGAGGACGAAGGAGGAGGAAAAGCTGAACCAAGCACCGGCTTATCATCATCACATCATCGGATGAGAAAGAACGACTATTATTTCCCAGGTTCCCGTCCAGCGACAGAGTCTGTGCTGGACATGCACCAGACGACCAGACTTGCTCCAGGAAGCAGTAGTTTCTCGACTTCGACGCATGGTGAGCAACCGGTTGGAGCAGTACAACAAACAGCACCCCTCGACGTCCCTGGGCAGGGACAACCGCAGTCCACCACCGCGTTTGCACCACCAGTCATAGAAAAAAACATCTGCTTCGTGCCCTGTCCGGGCCGCGACTGGGGCCACGGCATTTGTGACCACCACGCCATTTGCGACCGCATTGGGGCGGATCATTATGCCGGCGCCCGGATGTTTTTGCTTACGCGTGGGCTGAATGAAATCTGGCTGCAGAAGAAATTGTTCGATAGTTTCATTCCCGAAGTGGTGCTGAAAATCGCCTTGGATTTCACCGGAACGGTGATCAAACGATACCGCCACTCCCATGTCCGGACCTGCAACAAGCACCAGTACGAGACGGGGTTGCTGTATCCTGCGAAAAAAGTGTTACAGTTACACACTCTGATGGAAGACAAGCAAGACAGACAAGAATGCAGGAATTTCTTGCCAGCCTCTTTGCATTCGCGTTTTCGTCCCTTATGGTCTGCGCATCACAGGTTTTCTTTGCTATGTCGAGCAACTTTGTGATGCAAAAATTCCAAAAAATGTGTAATTGTAACACTTTTTTCCTGGGATATGCTGTACGGAAGACGCAAGCACTGCTACTACAACAAGGCACTCGGTCTGTACCACAAGGCTGGGGTTCACTTCCCGGATAACTTCTCCGCCTTATTTCGACAAGAAGCGTGGAAAAAATTGCGGGAGGTTAGAGCAGCAGATGCAGTAGTGGCTGCAGCGACACTTCGACCAGGAGCTCCAGATCATGAGTACAACAATCCTGTGGCCGCCCGACATGACGTAAAGAACAGGAAAATCAAGCTGCAGGTGCGGACCGGGAAGGGATCCAGATTGCATGAGACGATCTTGGAAGATGAAGATTTGTTTCGGTACAGTGATAACAACGATCAGCTGGCGTTTGAAGGGCTCAAGTTTGAATTGTTGAAGAACGGAGCTGTAGCTGCTGCGCATGAGAACAAACAGTCTGCGCCGGTCGCAACTACGCATGCGTATGAAGAGCGCAGCTTGAACAAGGTTTTGAAAGAGGTTCTGTTGCAGGGCTCGGGTACGGAGGGTATAAGATCTGTTGTGGAAAGCCGCAACACAAATTCTCTCTACCAGTACTTCACCGACAACTACAAGTGGTTTTTCAATCCTTTCTATCAGATGCAAATATGTCTGGTAATTCTGGAAAGAACTTGGGATGCAAGTCTGACAGTGGTGGGCGCACGACTGCTACACGCAGCCAAGCACGACAATTTTTTGAGCTGCTACGTGTTGCGCAACCCGCATGGCAAACTGCGGCTCTGCGCCACAGCCAAGGGCCAGGCCTTTTACGTGTCTATGCATCACAGAGTTCACGCCCGTAATGCCAGAGTGATATTTGCAAAAATGCATACTTTCGCCGTGCACTTCCACAACCCGGCCATGCAGACGATTGTCGGCTTCTTCCGCCACTTTCTGCAGAACGTGGACCCTGGGTACTTCGAGAAATGGCAGGCCTGGGTGGAGAGAGGACAAGGGGCTTCAGAGGACGGAGAACCAAGTATTGAAAACGAGCAAGAAACTATCGTACGAAAAAAATGTTTCACTGTAAGGATTTTGCAAGTTTTGCATCACAAGTTTGTTCTACACCAGAGAGAAAATTTGCCATGCGAGATTCCTAAGGGAAAACACAGCTAAAAATCCACTGTCTTGCATGTGTACCAAGACAAACACCTCTCAGATACATTTTCTGCATTACAAGTTTACAGTGAAACAGTTTTTTCTTGCGATAGAAACAGACGAAGTCGAGTTGATGATCCGAGACAAAAAATTCCAATTGCTAGCCGAGGAACTGGAGCAGCAACTGCTTGCGATGACAACATCAAATGGTAACCACACCGGAGGTTCCGAATCTTCCGAGCTGCAAGAAGATCATAGCCAGAGTGTTGCTGATGTTCCTTCTCGACTAGCCCCCGCCCCGCTTCGCTACGACAACCCTCTTGAGATTGAAAAAGTCTACCACTCAATTCTCCTCCGCTCCCCGTTACTTCGGAAAGCGATGCAGCTATTGAGAGGAAAAATCCCCCCTCCCCATATCGAAAAGGTATGCTTCCGAAAATTTGCGTTGCTGATTTGAGGTCACAAATCACATTTGTCTTGCAAGAAGACAATGGCAGAAGCTTCCGCCCCATTCTGGAAGCGATTTGTCATGCTGTTGGGCCTAAAGGGGAGCCGTTTGCAATGCTGAGCACCTAGACCCATACGCCCCTACCTAGCCTGGGGATCTGGCCGCAGTGCCCTCCTGCAATACAAAGCTGATTCGTGTACGCAAATCCAGCATCACAAACTTCGTTTTGATATGGGGTGGGGGGATTTTTCCTTTTGATAGCAGCAGGAGAAATCACTGTTGGAGGATTTGAACCGCAACCGAGATTACTTCTTTCGACTATTCCATTCGCTGTTCAGCTCGAGTGTCGTGAAACCGGGGTTGAGCAATGAGGGCGAGAAGTTGTTGCTGAAAAACCCACTTTTGCAATACTCCTTCAACTACGTAAAGGTGAATGTTAAGCAAGCTGGGAAGACGCAGAGCGAAAGAACCGGTGGCGGTAGTCGCGAAGATCATGCTCGACGTGGTCCTGTGACCGGCTACGCAACCGGCGAGGTCGACGGGATCTTTTCCGCGCCGGATGCTACAGTGAAGGTCTCACGAGATGAATCATCACCTACGGGGGGTGGGATCAGAGAAGAGGACGACCAAAGGAGCCGCGGCGAGCATGAGGACCAACAAGCCGGTGAGGCAAGACCAGAACAAGATGAGAAGCCGCCGGAGCTGCAGTTCACGGAGGAAGAACTATTCGACCGGACGTGCTGGCTTCCCTGCCCGACCATCGACTGGGAATTCCTTTGCCACGCGTTTGGAATTTGCGACAACGACGATAGTGGAGTCGCTGCTTCTGCTTCTGGGGAAGACGTTGAAGATAGCAGCAACCATTCGTCTCAGCAGTCTTCCCATAAAAATCAAGATAAACCTCCGCAAGAAGGACCACCACAACTCCCCCCCTCCCCCCTCCTTCGGACGGAGCTGCAAAAGGAATTGATCCAGGCCTACAACAGCTGGGTCATTCCGGATCACGGGATATCAAATGCAAAAGTGTCTGGGTCTGGAAGGTTGGAACTTGTGATGCTGTCTCTGGATTCAAAAAAAATTTGTATTGCATGACCAGCAAGAGGACTCCATTTTGTGCTACGCGGAGAGGGCTTTTCTCATGCGGTAGAAATATCACAAAGCCCTCTAAAAATCTGTGATGCTACGGCATGCATCACAGACATCATGGCTCATGGAAAATATGCATGACAAATCTCGAAATCTTCCAGACCCAGACATTTTTGCACTTGATACGGGACGAGATCCGTCGATTTCGAAGTGCACGGACGAGGCTACGGAGAGAGATACGACGCCTTTGCGGACAATTGGATTGCGCAGGAGAGGGACAGGATTGATATGCTGGAGAAACCTACTGCATCATCACCTGGACTTACGGATGGTAGCTCGTTTGATTCATCTTCTGCACTACAAGACTCGTCTGCAGCTGCTGCCAGTGACCGCGAAAATGATGCAAAAGCTCCCGACAATGCAGAGTCTGCACTAGCGGTTCTTGCCCCCGCGCACCAAGCATCGGCCACTGCTACGACCTACAATTCCGCAAGAAGTACTAAATCTGTCGGCAAAGATATGCAAGAAAAAAACTGTGTAAGTGTAAATCTGTGATGCAGAACACGCAGCAGAGTTACACCTGTCATGCCAGACAGCCATGCAGTCTTCTTTTCATGTGTGTTTTCCCTTACAAACCACGCATGACAGGTTTTCTCTGTCATGTAGAGCAAATTTGTAATGCTGTCAGCCAAAGATAGTTACACTAACACAGTTTTTTTTTTGGATAAAAGAAGAGTACGCTTCGCAAGACCGGGTGCGGAATTTAGAAAAAGCGAGATTGGAGAAAGAACAGTTGCTGAAAACACGCCAGGACAATGTAGGTAGCAGTACAACTAATGATCCGCAGGAAGGCAAAAAACCAGCAAAACTGGTGACCAAATTCACGATCGAGGAGCTCATGAAACTTTGGGAGGGGGAGGGCGAGATGTTCTACGGTGGAAGTGCAACTTCTAAGGACGGGAAAAAAAGCAAAAAGGACAACAACAACAGCATACCCGACGTTTTTCTCCGCGAGCACAAGAGCTACGAAATTCAAGAACTAGAGGCGAAAAAACGGGCTTTTCGGATCATGCTTTCAGTATATTGCAAGGAAAAATCCCCCCTCTCCATATCATAACGAAATTTCTGATGCTGGATTTGTGTACACAAATCAGCTTTGTATTGCAGGAAGGCACTGCGGCCAGATCCCCAGGCTAGGTAGGGGCGTATGGGTCTAGTTGTTCAGCATGGCAAACGGCTCCCCTTTAAGTCCACCAGCATGACAAACCGCTTCCCTAATGGGGCGGAAGCTTCTGCCCTTGTCGTCTTGCAAGACGCGCGCGATTTGTGACCTCAAATCAGCAAAGCAAATTTTCGGAAGCATAGGTTTTCAATATGGGGAGGGGGGATTTTTCCTTTCGATACAGTGGGCGAAGTGACAAGGGAAAACAACCAAGAGCCGAACGATCCGCTAGAACAGGTGGAAGCTTCTCAATCTTCTGCAGGCACAAAAAGCACACGTCCAAAGTACGATATCACGAGAAAAAAGTGTATACAGTTACACATTTGTTGGAGTTTCTGCATCACATATTTTCTCTGTGTGGCAGAGAAAACTTGTAATGCGAAGATCATAAGGGAAAACAGGAAGGAAACAAAGCTCCGAAGCATTTCCTGCATGAGAAAGGTTGTCTCTGTTGCCAGTCTTGCATGACAATGTGTAACTGTAACACTTTTTTCTTGGATATACGAGCGCGCCGAGCAGGTCGCGTGTCAACAGGACCTGGGGAAGCTGTATCTCAAGTACAACTGGGCAATCGACGAGTATTACCCCGACGCGAAGAATCACTTCTACAAGGTTCCGATGCAAACGATCTACTCGGAGACGCAGCCGGTGACGTGCGTGCACCCAAGTCTCCCGGATCTGAAAAACCTCATCGTGCAAAACTCCCCCTGCCGGGCGTATACTTGGAAGAAATCTTGGAAAAAACCGCTCAACCGGGCGTACTTCAAAAAGCAGAGCTGCAAGTTCGGGAGAGAATTGAAGCTGTTGATGCCGAAAGCAGCTGAAGTGCTGACGAGAAAGAACAACTGGGCGAGAGGGAAAGTGGAAGAAGAAATTCAGTACAACGATGATGGGGACCACGTCAAAGTAGACCCCACCACGACCACAACCGCCTCTAAAATGTTGAACGCTGGTGTTAGCTACGTGAACGTCAGCCAGGAACTGCCCTTTCTCAACTTCGAAAACGAACCGACGATCGAGAAATACTGGAAGTCAAGACCAAGAAATTCCCTCGTCCCTCCACACTCACACATTCCCAGAAATCTAACGACCACGACGGTGTTCGAGTTTCTGAAGTCCACGCTGCTCCCCATCGTCTTTTCCCAAGACGGGAACACGGTGTTTCTCCCCAGACTAGAGCCGGCGCAGTTAGATACGACGATACCCGGACATCAGGCGTCGTGAGGAAAGGGGTGGTCAGGGATGATTTTACTGAACTGCGCGGCATGTTGAAATTGAGAAATGTAATTTTCGCGCAGGAGGACCTTGATATCACGTCTGGATCGTGCAGCACAGGACTACATGTTGCCATATGGCTTTCACATCTAATGATCGTCGGACGCGTTTCATGCCTGCGCATGATGACTGCGTGTGTGTATGCAACAACCTTGAGCTCCGCCTTTTCGGCTGCAGTGGAGTTCGCACAATTAGCGATATTGATAAATCTGATGCGCTTCTGTAGGACAATTGGAAGCGTCACTCCGCTCCTGTCCCTCCTCCTCCTGTGGAGCCGTGTTTCTGTTCGGTGTTAAGCTGCACACTTTTTCTTTTTGTGAAATTGATTTTGGAAGATCCTTTTGACCTGCCTGTCAACTCTGAAGAGATGTGGTTTTCTTCTTGAAACTTTCTCTCCTGGTCCTTTCGGTGCGCAGCGCTGGGTCCTGTTTTGCTACGGAAAAGGAGCTCAGATCGTGATCTACTACTGGAATATTTGTAAAAAAAATTTGTCGTTATTTTTCGTTTTCTAAGTACATGATTTAACAATATCTGGGGCATTTTCATTAGGCACCACTTCATTCCTGGCATTTATTGTCCCTCTTTTGGCCTCCGAATTGGATCGGAATCGGACATCTTCAGTCGTGAAAGACTTTAAAAAATTCGATGTGAAACTCTTGGCTTCTTCGATAAAAAAGACCAAAGACACGACGACCATGTCGGACATCACTACCGTTCGTCTGTTGGCCCCCTACCCTGCCAAAGGGGATCAACATTTCATCCACGCGGCCGGGGGTTCCTGTACTACAGGAACTACTACAGCTACTACCCCACAACCACCTGCGGGAGATGAAAACAGAAAGTTCAACAAGGACCACGTGGAAGTTCTGACTTCCTACTCCTTAACCGGCGCTGTGGTCCTCGACGGTACAAAATCGACTTCCCTCACCGGTTTATCCTCGAGTGCCAACGTCGTTTCTCTGCTGCGGGAGCGTTTAATCGCCGAAAACGCGGTGCCCTTGCTCGGGAACGAAGAGATTACAGTGAAGAACAACGGTATGGAGAGAAACAAGTTTGTCACAGTCACTAACTTGCAGGTTTTGCAGTACAAATTTTTTCAGCATCACAAACTTTCCTTGTGTTGCAGAAACACTAGGGAAATCCCTAATGAAGTTTGGCTGTGATGCATTTTTACGCATGACAAACAATTTTGTATTGCAAGAATGCGCATGAGTGATCGTGACGAACTTTTTTTCTTTGATAAACGGATTGGAGGTGGACGTGAAATTGCTGTTACCGGAGGAGTTTTTTCGCGACGATAGTGCCAAGAAGCTAGGAGGTGAGAAACCTTGTCTTTCGACGTCCCAAGATGAAGATGAAGCCGCGACGACTGGGAATAATACCATCGAAGAGCACGAACCCGAGATTGAAAAAACCTTGCTCCACAAGTGGCTGGCCTGGCTGGTGCAGAAGGCGGTGGATGAAGATAGTGCGGACAATATCCTGTGTAAAAATGTCCCCATGATCCCAGAGTTGTCATGCAGATTTGCGATTACAGGAACATTTGTAATGCGCATCGCCATGAGAGGCATTTCCAATCGTGTTTTTGAATCTGTAATGCTGTAAACACGGTGAGATAGTGGCTTTCTCATGCGGCTTCCCTTGCTAAGCAGACCTACACTTCTGCAGATGGAAACTTGTCATGCACAACTCCCAAACCTTGGAGATTTGTGTTGCAGATTTACCAATTTGAGTTTGACTACGGGGTGGGGGCATTTTTCCTCTCAAGAGAGAAAGTGGGAAAATGGACGGATCTGGCGGAAGTGGAGCTTTTATTTTGCTACCAGTATGGCTGCTCCTTTGACAAAACGAACAAAATCGTGGACAATTTGTCCTTGCTACAGCTACTAAAACTCTTCCCGAAGTGGTTTCAGATCAGCGAGACAGGACAGGAATTGCGGTTACTGGAAAAACCGGCGGTATTCGTTTAATGGAGTTTTTTCTAATGGTGATCGTTTATTCCATGCGCATGTATAAATGCACCTTCCAGCATGCTAGTTTCTAGCACGATCGCAAATTATCCAAATTCTAATTGACGACTCGATTTTCAGGTCGCTCCCACGGTTCTTTCTACCGCCGCGGAACCCGAGCCGGAACTTGTTTCACCGCATGACAAACCGTCGTCACTCAAGGTCGATTTGGACCAAACTTTGGGCGACAATTCCTCCGTGCCCGACCTGTCTTCCTCCGTCAGCAGCAACAAGTTCCGCCCGCCGCCCGGTTTGGAAGCCTTGAGTGCAACATCCAGTTTGCCGAAGATCATTAACTTGGAGAACGAGAAAACTATTCTTACTGGTTCCAACGATGATGATACAACGAATTTTGTCGCTACAACTCCCCGCGCAGCTGGTCTCCGCCCGACCTCGCTTTCCCAGGGAACTTCGGGGTTCTTCGGCACTCCGCCGCCGCTATCACGCAGAAAAAAGCAGGCAGGTCACATTTGTAATGCAAAAAATCTGTATTGCATATCCCAAACAGCATGCTATGTGGCCTCCCATGACAGATTTTTCTGTGTTTTCTTATTTTTGCATTACAAATCTGACCTGCCTGCTTTTTTCTGTGGGATAGCCGCCCCCTCCGCTGCCGGAGGACGGATTTTCTTCGGATGAGGAGGAGTATCAAATGTAAAAATGTCTGGGTCTGGAAGATTGCCGGGTTTGTCATGCACATTTTGCATGACTCCTCAAGTCTGTGATGCATGCCCTAGCATCACAGATTTTTAGAGGGCTTCCTGATGCCTATTCCGCATGACAAATGCTCTTTCCGTGCTGCAAAATTCGGACTCTCTTTGCTGCTCATGCAATACAGATTTTTTTAGAATCCAAAATCAGCATGACAAGTTGGATTCTTCCAGACCCAGACATTTTTACATTTGATAACGAGGAGGAGTTGTCTGCTTCTAAGGGAACGGCATCGAATCTGAATCTGTCGAATAAGCAGACATCCCTCAATGCCGCAGCGGAACCCTTTACCATGCCACAAGCGCCACATGCTCAGGCGGGACGTGCAGCGATGTCGATGAAAGAAACCGCATCGCAGGTGGCAGCAGGGTTGAGTTCTTTACCGGATTTCCACCACCAGCACCACGTGCACCAATACAACAATCATTTTCCCGGCAGTTCCTTCGCCTGTAACATTGGCACCATGCCCGGATCCTCCTTGCTGCACTATCCGCAAACGCCCGGGCCGCCGCCCCTAGCGGGACCCCTGCCCCAATTGCCCTACTACCTCAACGCCGGTGCTGGTGCAGCTAACGCGACCACCTCCGGAGGAGATCAACAGTCCGCGGCACGAAAGCAAGAGCTACAGATGAAACCTGGTGTAGTCGTGCAGCAGCCAACATCTACCAGTACTACTTCTACCACTCACGTGCTCGTCGCCACCGATCCTTCGTTCACCGGGATGGCTTCGACCTCCGCGGCGGCTGCTGGGAATTACTCTCCGTCGCATTTACAGTACCATGGTCACGTGCATCCGGCGCCGCAAATGCAGCTCTTCGGCGGTTCCATTTTCACGTATAATAACTGCAACCAGGGTTCTTCTGTGGTGAGCAATCCGAATGTTCTTGTCGGAAATCCACCGGGGACGAGCGCGTGCGGGAATGGCACAGCCACGACTGTGCAGAACTTCTTTCAGCAAAACTCCAGCTACGTCAGCAAGAAATACTATCCGCAGTCTTTACTACCCGAACATTTGCAGCATCAACGACGGGCGAAACAGGAGGCGCGACTGACGCAGGAGGATTTCGCCATGCTGGCCGACATCGATTCGGATTCCGATTTATCCACTGCAAATATGTTGTCTTGGACTGGAAGTAGAAATAGAATACAGACGTTTGTCATGCAGGTTCATCTGCATCGCGCAGAAGCAGAACCTACCAGAAGGTACTACGGTATGCATAGCATCACAGGTTCTACCGCGAGAGCGGTGCGATGCCTGTTCTGCATATAGGGATCCGCCCTCAGTTGTGTGGCCAAATAATGCGGGAAGCTTAGGCTGCACTCCTCGCATGACAGATTTTAGCGTGACTGGCAGAAAGCATCACAAGTTTTCATCTTTGCTTTCCAGAGCCAGACAGACTTGCAACCGATACGATTGCAGCTCCGATGCGGACACCTCGGATGAGGAGAGTACTTCTACTACTTCGATGTAGTTTTAAGATTGTATGTCGGATCGTACAAACGACAACTCGCATGACATTCACAAGCAGAGTTGCATAGTTGTGCATGACAAACTTGAATAATACCAAGATGCCGCCCTGGCGCTCTGTGAGCTGCGGCACCGGGCCACGGTCAACTGCGACTCGTTTTTGAAGCTGTTTCAGAACCACTGCTATGAATAGCAAACATGTCTCGGTCTGGAAAGAACTGTTGATGCTCGATTGGGGATTTGATTGCAGCAGGTTGTCTGAGTGCAGCGAAGCATGGTAAGTTTTTGAGACCTCATCCTGACCCTGAGTGCGCATGACAAACTGCGTTTTTGCATGACAAAAAGAAGCTGCTGTGCCGTTGCTGGTGATTGTCATGTAGTGCAGATTGTAGAGAAATAGAAAAGCATGAGCAGCAATACAAGTTGCGTTTTCATCCCAGACCGTTAAACGTGTTTGCAATGCATAACCCCGACCTGAATGTTTTGAGCTACAAGAAGGAGGGGTTGATCCAGCATGCGACGAAGTGGAAAGTGGAGGAAAAAGTGACGGTTTATATGCAAGAAAAAAACTGTGTAGGTGAAAGTCTGTGATGCAGAAAATGCAAAACAGTTACACTTGTCATACTGGACATGCATCAGAGGCTTTTTCCGTACGTGTTTTCACGTACTAGCCGGGCATGACAGGCTCTCTCTGTCATGCAGAGCAAACTTGTGATGCTCTTCCTCCAAGAACGTTACACTAACACAATTTTTTCCTCTGATAGTTTACATCCCAGAACTACCGGCGGAAGGATATGGCGCTCTCAAACGTTACATCCTCAGCTGTCACATGAATTTGTTATGCAAAACTACCATCAAGATCCACACGAGCAAGCCGCTTCGCATGACAAATTTGCGAAGGGCTAAACAGCGCCGAAATCTGTGCGGAATTTGTAATGCTAGAGGTGCAACCTTCCCCTTGGACTTTTGCTATTCTTGCATTGCAAATTCGTGTAACAGATGAGAATGTAACGTTTGAGAATGCCATAAAGGAACCCGCTCCTACATCTGCTTGCCGATACTCTGTATACAACTTGTTTGTTCATCTCTGAAGATCATCTACTTTTCGCTGACCACGTTAAGGAGGAGTATTGCTGGGTGTCTTGCGGGCGCGCATGAGAAAGAAGACCTTTGATTAGATGATATGCACGACAAATAAGACGAAACACTTTGAGTGAGGTAACAAATTCCTCCGTTAAGTTACCGGGTAACTTAGCGTCCGGCCGGCCGCCGGACGCTAAGTTACCCGGTTCCCGGGATCCGGGATCCGGAGAACGGAGCGGTCCGATCCGCTGGAACGGGCTGGCGGTTGGGAACCGGGTAACTTAACGGAGGAATTTGTTACCTCACAATTTAATATCAGATGAAACCGTCGCCCGAGGAAAGTTGGAAAAGGTGATCATGCAGAAGACGCGATGCGGCATACAGTCAGTCAATATCGAAAAAAATTGTGTCTAGTGCAGCAAATGGTAATGAAAAATCGCTCTACTTGCAGAAATAGCGCCATGTAGCGTGAAAAGTTGGAGCCGAGTGCATGTACTCGCACCGCAGGTCAAGTTTCCCAGCGCTAGACAGAGGAATCGTTCTTCTTTTTTCCTGTGTATTCGTATTGGAAAAAGGAGGACACTTTATCTGTCGACGTACACTGACACATTTTTCGCTGCCATACTGGAGCACGACGAGAACGGGATCTATGTGGAGATTGAACTGTGCAAGAATCAGCACGAGGCCTGGGTTTCCTTGCAGCTACACATCACCTTTGCCCCACCGGAAAGCAGCGCAGCGTACATGTGAGTAAGCACAGACCCGGCTTTGTTTTCCAACGGCACGTGAAAAACAAAAGGAAAAAGCTACAAGTTTTGGGACTAATTTTTCAAAAACGTCAACGTGAGAACATCGGACACACGTGCCAGGATTTGGAAGTGATAGTAACCAATGAGATCGCTTTGAAGCGATATATTGTATTCTTGAATCGTCTAACTCCAGCTAGCATCCTGAGCAGGTCGTGTGAGTAGCGGTACTAACTCTGAATGTCACTAGTATACTTGCCTCTGTCGTGAACGGCTGCGAAATGAAACTGTAATGAAAGACCAACAGGTAGAGGTCCGCTCTATGTTTGCCTCCGAAGATGAAATGCAAGAAGAAACAAGAAATAGAATACACAAGGACTACTGGACGGCCGCGTAATATTGTGTCGATAATTCTTGCTACCAAGGACAAAATCTTCTAGCGAAACTGCGGAGTCCTACACCGACTCTGCTGTTGATGTATGCGTAGCAACCTTCCCGCTTGCGACTTATCAATTTCAACTCCAGCAGAGCCGGTAACAATTAAATCAACAAGGCCACGTCGATTTTATTGAGAATTCGAGGGTTTCCCACTTTTCTCATCACAATTTTGAGAATACATCAACCCGTAGCCGCAGCAACCAAGAATGTCTGTATCGTTCGCGGAGAAAAAGTTGGTGTGCTGGCCGTACTACTTCTATTTGATTTTGCCGCTAGGTAGCATTAGTAGCCGATATAGCTATAGGTTATTTTCTCTGACCGATAAGTGTGATGAGTCCTCTTGTCTTTCTGGAAGAAACAAAAAAGCAAGAGCGAGAGCAACGGAAAGAGTGGTGCACAATCTCTCTGCACGCCTTTTAGTTTTGACCTGACCGAATACCGAACTTCGTCTGTGTTCCGTCTAGGTGCTTGAAGCCATGCAATAGTCGTTGTCGGATTCGTAATTTTCGCCGTCGGTGGTTTAGTCGTGCAATGCCTATCGTCGTTCGTGGATTTATTACGAAGAAAAATGCATCTTCGTGTTGTCGTCCTTTTCGTTTTCCATTTCGTGCAAGATGGTTGTTCAGTCTTCGGTGTACTTCGTCAAACCTTCGGCAGCGGTCTAGCTGGTTGGAAGCGAGAGTGAAACACTTGGTGCGTCTACATCAAGTACTCGTTTTTCTTTTTCTCAGTTCTTTCAGGCAGACGTTCAACCCGAATTGACTGAAAACTGAAGGCAAAGACGAGGTTCTTTTTGTCCTAACACATTCCCCCCCGAGGAATATATAAGAAATCACCGCACAAATAATTTTCCCAAAAGCAACCATCATTCCCAAAAGTGCCTCCAATCAAATCGAAAACGAGCCGGAAACTTGCAATTTGGGTGCACCCACCAGCACCTGAGCTTGCATTTGACAACATTGCACACTTGCAACTCCTCGACCATTATACGTGGTAACCCAACATCTTGCTTGATCGCGGTTCTTGATAAGAAAAATGGTGGAAGAAAACCAAAACCGACGCTCTTCGCAGATGCAGGGCCGTGTCGCGCGGGTGGGTTGCTGGGCCAGGGTCTTGGGCCGTGGAGGAGGTTTTTCCTGCCTGATGCTGCCGCAGCTATTCGGGGGCAATCTCTGCATGCGCGACATGTCTTTTTTCGTGTCAGCTGAGCGCCGCGGGTTCATGGACAAAACGCCCAAGCCGCCGCTATCCAATAAAAATCTTGATGTTGGGGCAGAAGTGATGGAGTTTCATCTCTTGTGAAGACGAGTACAGAGACAGAGTAGCTCTGCATACACAAGAATAAAAAGGCCAAACACGCTGCTTTAAGCTGCAGCGTGGGCTGCTTAGTACTAAATTTATGCAATGTAGTTCCGCATCGTTTTGCTTCGGTTCTTCTCCTTTCGGTACACTAAACTACAACCGAATCCGACGGTGTCACTGATTTCCATCTCACGCACACTGCAAATGGTAAAACTGTTGCTGTTCTTCTGCAGACTCCAACTGAACTGTTTTTACACCTTTCACGAGGACAGCTAACTTCATTCGCTCCACCACGACAAAGTAGATTTTTCCTTTCCATACCCTCCAGGCAAGGAGTATGACCGCGGCGGTGGGATTGCACTACAGCGGGCTATCATTGAGTGGGACAACTACATCTTCGACACGGGAGTAAGCATGCTGCAGAATGTGTACTACTCCGCCAAAGACGTTGCCGTTGGGGCTTTGATGCCTGGATCTTCTGCAAATCAAGACGACGAAGCGGCGGGTGCTGCAACTTCAAAGTTGGCGCGCAAGCACCCGGAGAAGCGGAAGAAGTGGGCTGCGGTGACCCGGGTTGGGAACACCGATGGTGATGACAGCAAGAGCAACCCGGCGGACATGATCCCGCAAGACGCCGAGTTTTTGAATGAAGAGGGGACGACGAATGAAGCGGGTCGTGATTCGAAACCGCGGAACTCTGACGACTCTACGTCAAGCCTTCAGAGGCATCTTCACTCAGCGTCCAGCTCCGCGCTGGAGAAGAAAAGCAAGGAGTTCTTGGCGGAGGAACAACAAGGTGCGAACGATGCTCGCGTCCGTGACAACGCTGATTCTGCTGGGCAAAATAATGCTGGGAAAAATGACGAACCTGAGTCCAAAGACCATGATTACGATTCTTCGTGGGCTGGCAAAGTGTCGAGTTTCTTCCAAGCGGCCAGCGACGCGGTAATTGGAAGCTTTTTCCAGGTGGGAACCGCGAAAACTACTGCGGAAAGTAGCGGCGACAAAAATCTTCACCAGAGCAAGGAGCGAGATCAGCAGCTGCTCCCGCAGCAGTCCTTTCTCGAAGAAACACTGCCACCCACGAACAACATTGGCGTAATATCGACGCCGGCTCCGCAGTTTTCTCCGATTGGTTCGCCTTTGTTGGTGCCCGCAGGAGAAGGCACAACACCGTGGGAACCTGCCTCTCCGGAGACTGCTTCGGGGGGGTTTCTCGAGCAGGTTTCGAGCGTGTTGCAGGCGGGGACTGATGCGGTTGGAAGTTTGTTTCAGAGAACCAGTGCGGTAGTGGGGCTTTCACCGGGTGATCATCAGCATGCACAGGTGGAGCAGGAGGCCGAGCTCTCTGTGAAGACGACCAGCACGACAGAAACGTCGCCTCATCCGCCGGCGCCGCGTGCGGAGGGTTGTCCGTCAGACGATCAAACTGTGGCATCAAGTGTATCGCACAGAAAAAAGCTAGCACTTCTCAACAGTGGTAAAAACGCATGATGCGTAATATCGAAATGCAGTTGCAATTGCACGCGAAAGACAATAAATACAATAGTTCAAAAAGATTGTGTTTGTGACGCGCACGGCCGTCGCATGACACTCTGCAAGACTGGTTTTTGTTCAGCACGGCTTGTCTCTTTTCTACTGAAGTTGAGATGCTAGTAGTTATATTCTGTACGATAAAACCAAAACGAAGCCGTGTTGACGACAGCCACAACGGAAACGTCGCCGCACCCGCCGGCACCACCTGCGGGAAGTTTCACAGAGCTGCGAAAGGACCGCGCGAAACCAAGTTTGGATCCCAGTAAGAACGAGAATGCCAACGCGGACCAGGAGCTACGGACGTACAAACGCCACATGGGTGCTGCTATCGAGAAGGTGAAGGGGATGGATCGAGCGCGGCGCAAACTGCAACGAAAATTGGAGTACCCAGAACTACGTGAGTTTGTCCAGTTGCGGGAAAGCAGGGCGAATAAAGAACAAGAAGCAGAGCGTGCAAATAAAGCAGGCTCTGAGACGAGCGGAGAGCGAGGACCAAGTGATCATGCAGAACCAGCAGCAGCGGGAAACGCAAATCTGACTCGTCTTCAGGTGGAGATGTGCAAACTCGGGCCCAGCGTTGCCGGGCTGGTTCCCATCGAGCATTTTTTTGTCACGTTTTACAAAGAAAATTCACCGGTTGATGTTGGTGCCCAAGCCGCCAAGGGCCATACCCGTATCGTGGTTGCGGAGTATGAGGGAAGCGGTTTGGATATCGCCACCCTGGACCAGCTTGACCACGAGCAGGCGGATTCGAGTATTTCCATCTACCAGGGCAAAAGGCGGAAGTACAGCAGCATCAACAATCCGGGGTTCTTTGGCATTGAAACGTGGACGGACGACTTGGACGCCTATAAGGAAAAACCTGAAGAGAAGAAGAAAAAGGCAAAGTCCCTTATTTGTTTGGGCATGGTCCCTGACAGCACCCCCCAAGCCGCATTGATACAACGACAAGGTCTGGGTGATGAAATTCCTTATGATGTGGGCACCTCGGGTCCGAAACAAAACGAGTTCAGGTTATACTCATTCGATGATCCTGTTGAGATTAAGGACCTGGTTGGGCTTGTGGGTCAGACGATGGGGTATGGGTGGAATGAAGATTACTCACTCAAGGGATCGCAACTGTCAACACTTTGTAAATGCGATTGTGAATCTTTTTTCTCCGCGACGGTACAACATATCTGTGCAGACACGAGCCCTGTCAAACACGGTACTAAATATCGTAGTGCCAGATCATGTGGTACCTGCGGAAAGGGTAGACACTGACGGATTGAGAAACCAGCTGAAAAAGAATTTGCTCCATCTGCTGGAGACTCTCCGTGATACAGTTACAGTTCAGGAAAAACATTCGCAAGGTGGGAGTACCAGTGGAATGCCTGCAAAAAGCAAAGTTCCACTGCACAAGCTTTGGAAGGACGAAGAAATGCGCAAGTTTGATCAGCTGCTTGAAGAAAATAAGCTCTCATATGAAAAAGGGGAGAAGATGGAACACGAACGAGAAGCGATCTCCGTAGTGGCTGATCCGCAGTTGATGACTCTGTTCGGTAAAATAGTCACAGAATCAGAAAAGTCACTCCTTGCGCAGGAACACACAGAAGCATCAGACCACGCTCCAGTCGACGAGGACAAGAAGAAGCTGGGTGTTTATGCTCACGCGATGGACACAATCTGTCGGGCTTCAAGTGACATGGTGCGGGATCGTTTGAAATTCGCACCAGATCCGAGCGCAATAAAAGTGCAGCGCCGCTATGCGTGCGAACTTTCCCGGGCTATGCGGACGGCAATTGAATCGGACACGGCCGAAAGCAGATTGGAAAGATTTGCCGCTGATGACAAAGCAAGGGAGAAAACTGCGACACTTGACAGAACATGGACTCCGTGGCTCCTCGATCCTTTCCCTTCGTCTCCTCGATCCTATGACAGCTGGACCCCTTCCCCTTCGTCGGACGGGAGCGCATCAAAAAAATGCAGCCGCAGATGGATGTCAGAAGTAGATTACTATTATTTTTTTGATTTTTTGTCCTATTTAATAGGAGAAAAAGGAGACGGGCGTGAGCGCTATTTCCTGTGGGAGCGCTGCGAAGTGCGGAAGTGGTACATCGTCAGCGGATATGGATACAAGTGGCTGGCCTAAGTGAAAATGACGGATGTATTTTGATCAATACAATTCTATTGTTCGGGCACTTGTTCAGCTACTGACTCAGTTTTCACTTACCGCGTGATTTCACTAGTAGTGCTGGGAGGAGCCGAATCATCCTGCGTGATTCTAGTATTGTTTGTTCTGGTATTCGTTTCCGTGCTTCACATTGATTGTGCTGATGTGGTGTTGATTGTTTTTTGTCGAGAGGACTACATTTTATTTGAAGCTGTTATTTAAGGAAGACAGGCGATCTTCATCTTCTACGGAAAGGTCGCCGTCTTGTCCTAAATTAGATTTGGAAATGTAACGTCGGATTCGCGCACACGCACCTTCTGTTGCTTTGATTGTTCGTGTGCCTTCGTTTTGCAAGAGCAAGTAGCAGATAAATTCATTGGTGTTGAAGAACATGCAAGATATTCTTCAGCTTTTGCGAAGATGGCTTTTTCTGTAGTTCTGTTTCTTCCATCAAGGCGAACGTTCAAATTGCAGTTTCAGTGAATCTTCGGTCTGGTCAATGCGCGTCTAGTACATCGCGAGGCGATGGTGGTCGTTCTCGTCCATTATCGTACATCTTGATCTTGGTTCATGTCTTCGTTCATGTCTTCGTTCATGTCGTCGTTTATGTCTTCGTTCATCGTCGCAAATGCAGGAACAGTCGATACATCTTTAATTCAAAACTTGTACTGGATTTCTTCCTGGACACAAGTATCTATTCTTGGATCCAATTTGTTTTAATATGATCTGATGTCGGACGAGTCGCTCACGCTCGACCTCCGACCGTGTGTTGCTTTGCACCCCTAGTGTCTTACCGACAAAAGAGCCAACAGGCATGTAGCCGCTAAGACCCCGTCAATTAGTACCCGTTGTGGGAAATCTAATTAGATCTTCTACCGCTACTAGAAGGGTGACTGTGTTTATTGAACTTGAGTCTCGTGTAGTTGTGGAGCGCGAATGCCCCTAGCCGCAATTTACGTCAGAAAACGTCTCCGAGGTGCAAAATGGCAGCAAAGTTATCTCCGGGGATAATTGCAATTCTGTCTTCGCTGGAGCTGGGGTCCTACCACACCAACAACAATTCGTATAGCCCAGCCCCAGCACGCCCCTGTACGACAACGATTCTTGTGCAGGCCCTAAAAGCGGTCCGCCGGCAAACCAGGAGGACGCACAGCAAGAACCTCTCGCAAACTGGACGGAGCAGGCAACATGACACTACTTCTCAGGCGGTACAAAATAAATCCAAGACCATTCTGGACACACGACCAGCACATTTTTCCCTGCTGGCTCGTAGCTCGCGCGAGGACAGCACTAGGAGTACACGAGGTGTTGAAGGGAACCACGACGAGCAACCGCTGTTACGGCGAGCGCGTAACCCGCCAGCACATGAAGATGCAACCGAAACCGTCTTGGGCAGAAACGAAATAGCAAACGACCTCAAGCCCACCTCCTTCTGTGCGGGCGGATCGTGCGAGGGCGGGATAATTGCGCCAGAAAAGCCCAAACAGCTCCATACCTACGACGAGGCGCGGGGTTTGCTGTTAGACGGAGCAACAGGAAGGATCATCGGAAAGAAGAGAGAGGGGAGCAATCAGATCGTCGATGTGGTGAACAAGAACTCCATGGTCGTCATAGGCACGATTGACCCAGCATCCGGGAATATAATCAGCGCTGCTACTGGCGAGGTAATCGGGTCTAGAACCGGAACAATAGAAACACTAGACAGCGCAGCGGTTTCTGTAGCTTCACGGAACGCTGGTGATGGGTTTCCGACCACAGGAAACGGAGCTGTACAGCCTCAGACACGTGCAGCCGGTGATAACAAGCGAAACGACCAAAATCTGCAACAGAGCGCAGAGAAGACGACGAAACTTTCCCAACCACTTACTACCACGACCACCAAACTGCCGTTAGTTTTGCCAGAAAGCGAGATGGGGTACGGCGCTACAGCGTATTCTTGGCTTCTAGGCCCGAACCCGACGGGACGCTCTGTTGTGCACCCAAGTGTGGATAGGAGATATCCAATCATGCGGGAAGACACGCTCTCCCTGCACGCTTGCCCCCTGGACGTGTGCGTCTTTTTCCGAGTAGTAGGGACTTCAATTACGCCTAGTACCCCAGAGGCGAGCTTGAACAAGATGTCTACTGCTCAGGAAATAAAGAATTTAGCTGCAGCAGGACCATTCGGCTGGCTCGGGGCGGATCGCGAGCGGCAGCAAATGGAAGTGCTAGATGCGGCCAGCGATTTGGGCGATAAGACTGTGCAGGCAAAGGGATGTTGGTATTTGTCGAAGCGAGTAGAGGTGGGGAAGAGTAATAAAGATTCTCAACCTGCTGGAAAACAAGACGATCCTGATGTTGCTATTGATCCAGCAAGAGCTGCTGCTGCGATCGATCCAGCAAGACAGAATCGTGATCCAGCAACACAACGTGTTCTACAAGCCGACGAGTACTTTATCAAGCACTGGGACAGTGGGGCGTTTTTGGATTTTGCCGGTATAGAAGAAACACCACCAGCAACTGTAAATAGCGGCGGCGGAGAACAAGAAGTTTCATTAGCTGCTGCGGCTGTACAACGAGTTCCTGACTTCACCTTCCCAGACAGTCTCTCCGCGGGCTCCTTCACCTTTGTTCGACCGGACGGGAGGAGCGATTCAGGCAATACAGCCGGTACAGCACCAGCTATTACAAGTACAACATTGAAAGTCCGGCCAATCAACTTGCGTAAGGATGGGGCCGCTGGCAGCAATTACAGTATCCGCGACCGATTCGGAAATGCCGCTTGCTACCCGAGAGTGGAAACTTGGTCGATGACGAGTTCTTTATTGAGCACGACAAATAACTATGACATAACGGACGACCAGGTCCAGGAGCAACAGGAAGCAATAGCAAACGGGAATAATAGAAACGAAAACCCAAGCGCAAACCCCGCCGCAGCTTTAGCCCAGCAAATAGTCAACATGTACGCGCAGTTCAAGGGCGTTAGCTGCTTAGCCGGCGTCCCGTTTTACCTGATGTCCCACCGGTCGCACGCGTTGATAGTCGACAAAGATGCCATGGGAGGGGAGGTCAATGAAGTCGCCCTTGACCCGAAGAAGCATCGGAAACCGGCGAAGGGGAAGTTTGTTTTCCTAAACGCCGGGCCGGACCTGGCTGGAGGGGACGACTCCGTTCAAAAAATGAAGAATCAAAATGCGAATCGGTACAGCCTGAAAGCCGTTGTCGCCGACGCGTACCTTCAGATCAAGAAAAACGACCTGAAACAAGTTCACTGGTCCGGCAGTGAAGAGGAAAATGAGAAAATTTACGGCTCTCCCGGTCTCTTCCATCCCCCCGACACTTTTTACCCGGACGGCCTCACCTGGGAGATTGTTGGCCGCGGCGCGCGGGGAATGGCTAGTAAGGTCTGTATCAAAGCGACGTTTGCGAATGATTTTCACGGCGAAGGCGGGGGGAAAAAGGCCGTGTATCTACAAGATTTCGTGCACGGGGGGGACAACGAAGGGCCGCGGAATAATTGGCACACATCGGACGCTTTCGTCAACTACTGTGGCAGTTGGGAGGAATGGAGCTTAGTGCCGGTTGAAGACGATGATGGCAACATCAAGGACGGCACAGAGGGTACCAGTACAGGGAACAACAGGAAGATCTGTCAGGAACTGGAGTTAACCACGACGACTACAACAACCACGACCACGACGGTTTTCTCTGGGACTGCCGTGCCGCAGGAAACTGGGAGTGTAGCAGTTGTAGTTGCAGCTGGTCGTGCCAATAGTAGCAATTCTAGCATTATGTCATGGTCCACATCTGACCGCGTCGACCTCGAAACAACTGGTAGGAACCCTGGAAGAACATCTAATTCATCATCTTCAGCTCAGTCTATCGCCTCCAGCTCTGATAGAGTAATTGGCGACCTGCAACGAGGCAGGAGTGATCGTACCGTGGGGGTGGAATCGTCTTCGCAACAAGGAGAAGTTTCAGACACAGGAAACGCCAACACGACAGTAAAAGCACGACTCGTGCCCCCTTGCAAGGAACTCGTCAACGGTACGGTACGAAACGGAAAGAACTTGAATACCACTACAAACGCGTGCCACTACAACTCGACGAACAAAACAGATCCACCACAGCAAGAAACCCGAGGCGACCGGCAAAAAGCCACCCTGTTCGGCCTCCCTCTCCCTTTCCCCATTGTCGTGCTGGTGATTATCTTTATCGGACTCTGCTGCGCTTTTTTCACGATCACCTGCTGGCTTTGCGGGAGCTCCAGTTGTTGCTCTTGGGGAAAGAAAAAAGCCGAAGAAGAAGCACTGGATGCGATCCTAGCTCCTTTGGAAAAGAAGTACAATAACCGGAGGAGCCAGAGTGGCCGGGATTTGTCAGCAAAGAGCAAGAAGCCAAAAAGAAAAAAAACCCTACCGCCTGGCGGCGCAGGTCTAGCAGGAGGGGATCAACATCCTCGTACTATCGGCGGTACTGGCACTGCATCTGATACTTCTAACACAGCTGGCGGCGGTGCGAGTGACAGATCGTCCAAAAGTAGTACGTTGGCCGCGTCCGATAGACCGCCGTCGACTTTCATTGGGGCGAGGACACCATCACCGGCTCTTGACTCCGAACAAATTTTTGGACAAACTGCAACACTTCCAGGAACAACGACAACAGCGAAGACGAAAAAGAAAAAAAGCACTAGCAAAGAATCTACTTCTACGCCGTCCGTGGCCATTGTAAGTTTCGGAGACCAAAGTAATAAAACTTCATCAACAGCTGGAAATGGAGATGTTGGAAGCAAGTCGATAATAATCGGCGGGACCGTGTCTTCTAATAACTCCAACGATCAGATGAAGTTTTACCCGTCGCAAGTAGCAGTCAATAATTCTGCCGAGACCAGTGGAAGTAGTGCGACGATAGTTACGAAGGCGTGCAACGAGAGCCATAGCGGAACTACAAGTGGGGGCAGTATTAAAAACGCCAACGATAAGGGAAGCAAAGAGCTGCAAGAACACCATCTCCAAAGCAGTTCGCTTTCTTCTGCAAGTTTCGATTACACGGAACAGCAGAAGCTTGCGATGCTCCAGGCCAACCAAATGCCAGGCTTAGCGGGAATCAGTAATGAGCTCGTGGAGTCCGCAAAATTTGGAGCAGAAGATGCAGATCATGTTGATCATATAATTAGCGGTTCCCAGGTAGAAGAACAAGTGCGGACATCTACTTCCAGAGGGAGTTTGTTGTCTGGAGAACGTCGTGTAGGTGCAAATGTGCCGGACTTCGCTAGACAAGAAAAAGAAGAAGTTGTAGTAGTAGACCAGAAAAAGGAGGAGAAACTCAACATTGCAAGCTTCGGGGGCTCGGGGGACGCGAGTCGGGAGGAACATTTCTAGCTGGTGTTAAAACGTCCCCGCATTCGGGATTTCCACTCCATTTTCAGATCGTAATATCAGTCCCATAATAAATTCCAAAACATGAAGATGAAGCGAATTCGATCCAATCCCGTACTACTGTACACGTACAGGAAGTGTGCTAAATAAAAAGGCCAGGCTCATCGATCCGAATATAGCTGGATGAATTGCGGAAAGAGTGCCAGCGTATTCGCCTTCGATTTTAGGATTGCACTTTCTGGCGACGTCGGCGAGTTGATGCTTAGCACGTGTTCGGCCGCATAAGTTCATCTTTCCAGTGATCTGAAGAAGTAGTAATAGATCCTTCTTGATGTCGTGTGTCTCTTTCAAATACCGAAACAACAAGCAAAAAGATTTTCCGGGTCCTGATCCTTTTCTTTTCATGTGGGTCTTTGAAGCTTTGGAACCAGCATTCGGTAGTGAGATGATCCGATCAAGAGGGAAGCACTTTACGTTTATTTGTATGTTAATCAATGATCCAGCTTCACCTCCTGCGCTTTGACGATCCAGATCATTTATTCATCTTCAGAAAGATTGAGAATGACATCTGTTGGTCGTGTGCTGGTAACGTCGAAAAAACAAAGTGCCACTCCCGTATTCGCAACATCCCGACCGCTAAAGAGTGTACAGCCCGTGTTGTTGGGCCTCTTTCCACCGAGGTGCAAGAAGAATTTTGATTCGCTTGAATTCTTTCTATGCACGAACTTCGAGTATTTTCTCGATACTCCTTGTCGATTCGACACTCCATGCCGATGAATTTTCGAACCCAAAATTGTAGGAACGAAGTGTGAAGATGCTGAGCGCTGACTTTTCGACAAGAGTTTGAATAGAGCAGCAATATCACCTCGAAAATTTCGAATGTGTGACTTGTATGAACCTTTGATATGTCATCCGTTCGTTGTAATCGTTATCGTGTTGATTCGTAATTTGATACTCGGAATTTTCTAATATACCAATCTTTGTAAGTATAACTTGTAAAGGTATTGAAGCGGTACTCACATGGATTCACGATATACGAAAACTCTATAAAGACGACTTTTCCGCTGAAAACAAGATCGCAAAATGATACTTAACAATGTCCGCTCTTGTATGATTTTGAACTATATGATTGTTTCGCGACAGTATTTCGTTCCGGTTTGACTTTGACTTTTATGGAGCGAGAACCGCACGAAGTGACAGGAACTTCATCTTCCGCTCTGTGCTGGTTGCTTTTATTCCAACTGTGAACGAGAAGAAACCAACCGTGTATTCTTGTTCGACGCGCAGGAGTAGAACTACTTGGTTCACGCCACAACCACCTAACCGCCTTCCTGTACAACTGCCAGCCTGTCGCAGCAGGAGCCAAGTTCGTCTTCACACGACCAACGACCTCAAAGATAATGTCCACGACTTCTTGTCCCGCCGCTGGTTTAGAAGTGCAACCAAGCGGTTCTTCTAGTTCTGCGGCGCGGAAAACCAAAACAACATCATCATCTCCACAACCACTCTCCGTCCTCATGTTGTCATTCTTCCTTTCTTCCAACATCTTCTGCTCTCTCATAAACCCAGCGGACGCCGGGCTGTCCATCACGAAGAGGGCCGCTTCGGCCGGGAAAACGTCGCTCTTCCCCGAGCAGGCGATGCAGCAAAACCGGGACAGTGGGAATGATTATCATCACAATTACATCGAACGGCACCTGCTGAGCCCTTTGCGGCAGGAAATCTACGTGGATAGGAAGAATTTAGTGCGGGTCTTAAGGGAGGAGAAAGAGAATGATAGTGCCAACCCAGCGGAATCTGCACTTCTGCCAAGTAAAAGCGGGAATAATTATACGAATACCAGTCGAGGAGAACTTTCTCTACATCATGATCTCTCGCCAGAACAACTACTACAACAATCAGGTTTCAAATACAACAAGCTGACTGCAGAAAACATCCGGGACAGCTACAGTGTCATCCCCCGGTCATTCTTTCCCAACCACCACTTCTTCCGAGATTTGGATTATCGGAGGAGAGGGCTGGATGATGATGATGATGATAGTGATGATGAACCACACCGCAAAAAGAAGAACTCCATTTTACAAACGCGATTAAAAAAACTTCGTCGTTTCCGTCGGCAGTTCCGTGACCCCAGGATGAACAAACCACCGACAGAAAAGACTGTCTTCGACGATTTCTGGAGTGTTTTGTTTCCGGAGGATAGTGGGACAGATCAAGAAACTCAAGAAACCATTACAACTTTCTCGTCCGATCAATCAGCAGCATCAGCATCTTCATCTGGTACAACCAAGAAAACCCAGTCGAAAACACGAACAAAGCGCTCTCCAACCTCCCGTGAGAAGTGGGAGTTAGAAGAGGAGCAGCACGAGGAGTATTTTTTCACCATTGACGCCACCAACGCTTTAACCACCGCGGCGTTTTCCTACGATTTCCAAACCCTGGACCGGATGAGCAGACGGGGCAACTCCGAGATTTTGCACTCCGAGGCAAGGAGACAGGGAAATCCGGCGAAGCTGCTGGCACCGCTGGGGGGACACCGGGAGTACTATGGGTTGCGAGACGTGAGTACTATGGGCCCGATTGTGACGACGAATGTGATTCCGCCGTTGGACTTGGAGCTGCAGGGGAATACAATTACAAACGGAAAGTCAAGAACTTCTTCTACATCAACTATTAAGGCATCAACATCATCTTCATCCCGCAGAACGTCTTCTCGTCCCCCGACTCCAAAATACGTCCGGCGGTCGGTTGGTTCTTTCGTTTTCGGAAAAAGCTTTCCGGAGGGCGTTTTCACAGGGGAGTCGCTGCTAGAGCAACTGCGCGTATTTCAAGAGAGTGCAAGGAATTCCGGACAGTCTCGTGGTTCTACTTCTTCTTCCACAAGCAGCACAGCAGAACATTATCAAGCCTCTCCGTTCACGCCCAAGATGATGCCCCTGCACATCGAGCCTTTGTTCGACCGGAAGACGCTGTACCGGGGCGGATTGCTTCTCGACTCGGCACAGTGGAAGATCGTTCCGGGGGAGAAATTTGCGGATAAGAGGTTCAAGGAACTCGTGAAAATTGCAACGAAGTACGGATTGCAGTCGACGAAGGTGTTTGAACAAGGGAACAACAATGAGATGAGCTCCGAGCAGCAGCATGGGTGCAACAGTATCTCCTCTTGCAGTTCCAGAAATACAAGTTCATCGTCTATGACTGCCGGTGCAGCAGCGGTAGGAAACAAATCGACAAGAATGTTCGCCCCGGACGCGGTCGACCGGGTCACTGCGCTGCTTAAGGGGAAGGAGGAAGGGGACGGAACGGGTCTTATCTTGGATAGCAATGCTGGCTGGACCAAGCAAATGAAAAAAGCTCTGGACACCCCGGAAGACTACGTGGAGGAAGGACTGCTTCGTAACTTCCTCGCACCTGCTCCGCCTACGAAAGCAAATGGAAGAGCCGAAAGTTCTGATGCGAACAAGTCTACTACTTTTTCGAAGCAAGGATCCATCGGTACAACTGCGCGAGATGTTGAACAGGACAACGCTCCTGCAGGAAGCACTAACAAATACCAGCCGCAATCCGCCGGCGCTGTCGTACTAGAAAAAATTTCCGACCTCGCGTTAGAGTTGCGAAACGCCTTGCTCTCGAAGGTGAAAACGAATGCGACGGCGGATGCAGTTGCGGACGACGTCGAGGGGAAAGACACTGCTAGTGGTCTTACGCAAAAGGAAATAAAGCAGAACAAGAACGCCACGACAACCAGCGAAACTGACGCTACGTCCAACCTGCCGACAGCCGCAAACTTTTTCGAACCAAGGAGAATGCGGACCCGGAAGTGGAATGAGAAAAGGGCGAAGCGGGAACTGTCGAAGACCACGGGTGTAGCGGTATCGTCCCAAATGTCATGCAGCACCAGCAATACAAATTCCAATCCGGCAAGCAAACACAAGCAGCCGTCTTGGGAGACTCGCGACTTCCCGTCTTTCTTGTTGCAAAAGGAGATCCAGGAGCTGTTGCCGAGATTGAGCACTCTGCAGATGCGAAAGGAGGTTTTTAGCAGTGGAAGTGCTACTTCTGCCGCTCAGCACGAGAACAACTTCTACAAAACGGAAACCGGGACGAGCAGCACACCACCGCACTTCTTCCAACAAGTTTCCTACTCGCTCGAGTTCCGCACCCCGGTCTTGCTCCAGTCTCTGATCGTCTCGGGAAACAGCAAACATTTTCAATCCGCCATCGCCTACCTCGATGGCGAGGCGCAGTTTGTGATCCCGTTCCGGCTGATTCTGGATGGAGCAGATGGAAAAACTGAAAAGAATCTCTACGACCTTTCCGAATCCACGACCAGTTGGCACGCGATCGACGAGCTCAGGTTTGTGAATGCATATCGCGAGAAAAAAGTGTTACAGTTACACACTCTGATGGGAGACAAGCAAGACAGACAACTTCTGTCATGCAGGAAATGCATGCCAGCCTCATTTCATTCGTGTTTTCCCTTATGGTCTGCGCATCACAGGTTTTCTTAGCCATGTCGAGCAACTTTGTGATGCAGAAACTCCAACAAATGTGTAATTGTAACACTTTTTTCCTGTGATAATGCAGATGGAATCATGAATACGGCAAGTGGTGAAAATGATGCTAGCAAAAATTCCTCGCCGTTGAAAATCCACTACATCGAGGTGGAGCCCGCCGTGGGGTATGAAAGTGCACAACTCCCTTTCCCCCTCATTTGTGATGCAAAGTGCCAACGCCACCCTTTGCCTTTTGCCACGACTATGCATGACAGATTTTGAGAGCCGAAACAGCAACAGAATCGGTCGCCAATTTTTTGTCATGTAGAGCCTGCATCCTTGCCAGAGCTTGTGTTGCTGGGACTGCCATTCAAATGAGGCGGGGGGGGAGTTGTGCAGCACTCTCATATGGGGTTCGGCGAGCTCAAAACCGGTTCGCAATCGTTTTTGCTGTTCCGGGATTTGCTGCAAAGGAAGTGGGTGGAGGACTGTCAGGCGATAGTGACTTCTACGCCGGAGAATGAAGTCTCCAGTACCAAGAAAACTGATCCAAAATCTTCCAACCTCATTTCGAGCAAGAAACACGAGAACAAAACCAACACTCCACTTCTGAAGAAACGCAACAGAAACGACGACTCCACCTCTGAAGACTCGGAAGATCTGGACCGCTTGGATTCGGACGACAGCACGGATAGCATTTCCTCTACTTCCGCAGAGAGCGACGAGGATGCCGAAGCTGTTTTGAAAAGCCGCATGAAAAAAATGAAACCAAAGAACAGGAAAAAGAAGCACAAAAACCACACTGGTGCGTCATCAAAAGGAGATCGCTCTACTAGCACAACTGCGGACCCAAATACTGAATCAGCTGGTTCACCGCAAACTAACAAGCCGAAACTCGAAGTCCCACCCCTTCGCTCCATTTTCCACCTGTTCCACCGCATGTCGGCGCTGGCGAAAATCGCGACTTCCGAGCACAAAACGACTTTCGACAACCTCCAATTTCGCTTTCAGATAAAAGATTCAACGACAAAAGAAAACAACCAGCACGAAGTAGACAGCACACAGCAACAGCACACGGAACTCATCCCCTTCTACAACGAGTACGACATTGCGAACTCTTTAAACAACAAAAACCAGTTTGTCGAGCTGATGATCCTGACCCCGAACGGCGCGATTGACGCGCAACGGGTGGACAAGCAGGCGAAAAAGTACTTGATTTCCCTCGATTTCGCGCTGAAAAATGGGTACAAGATGCTGCCAGAGAATCTGATGAACAACTACCTGTCCCGGGATTTGATACAAAGACAAGCGTTTCTGGTCACGCGGTTCTTCTTTCTGGCGCCTGGTACTTCTTCGGAGCAACACGAGACGAAGCGGAGGAGGGACAACGAATGGGTAGATTCGGCGCTGGACGCGTTGGAGTTATCCTGTGCAAAGGCATCGTACTCGTACTAATCGCAGTCATGCAAGACAAATTTCTTGTTTAACCTAAGTCAGCATGACAGATTCCATTTGTCATGCTGAGCGAATTTGTATTGCAGTACTACGAGTACGATACTTTTGCAGTTCATAGGAGTTGGTGGATGACGATTTTGTCCGTTTCGCGACCGAGATGCAATTTTTGCTCGCACTCTGGGGACGGATGCTGCTGGGCGGTGGTGGGTTTGGGAAGCATGACGAAGGGACGAATAATCCTCCGGTTATGCAGAATTTCGTCGCTATGTTGGATGACAGTAGCGACGGATTCGCTTTGCCAAGTTTAAGAACTGCTGCTACGCAAGCTGTTTCTAGCGAGGAGGCTGTAGAGGTGCCACTGCGCGAAGCAGAAACGTCGCATGCTGGTGCGGGAACATCGATACAGCAAGAAGATCAACACCACACGGAGGTAGAGGTAGTGGAGAAACCACTTCTATCGAATAAAGCGGACGACGAGGTTCTTCTTCTTCCCGTGACTCCGGATGCAGTGTCGGACGAGTCTGCAGCTTCACATGATGATCCTGTCGCGGAGCAGCAGTGGGTGCAGACCCATCTCACGTTCGACGAAATCCAAACCGAGGACGAGTTCAACAAGTACGTGCAACGAGAATTTTTCGACAAACTTGAAAACGGAAATACAAATAACACGATCAGTACAACTTCTAGCATCAAACCAGAACTGCAATTTCTCCCATCCGTCATGAAAGCATCCGACCGACTTCCGGCCTTCCTTCCCGTGGCAGACGTAGTTTTTGAACCTGAAGAAAGCCATAGCGAAGCAGACCTGCATAATCCGCCCTCTTTGCTGCAACGAGCTACAAGTTTCCTTTCTGCTACCGTATTTGGACGAACAAGCGCTCCAACCCAAATTATCCACCCGCTGGAGATCTCCCTGGCTAACGGCGCGAAATTGGACATGTTTGATGTCGCAATGCGTTCCCCACAGTACTTCTTCGACGAGACTCTGTGGGCAGTGGAAGCAAATTTGGGCCTCGATGACGCGGTCAAATTGGAACTGATACAGCCCTTGAAGATGGAACAAAATAAGACAGCAGCTGCAGAAGGCCGCGAGAAAGAACATCAGAAAGAACTCTACAAGATTGCGTGTTTGAAGCCGGTGTTCGAAATTGAGGCGGACAAAACGCAGCGGTACACGCTCGAGGTGATCATCTTGGACTTTTTTCAGTTCGACCATGAAACCGGGCCGGGCAATGCAAATCCTTGTTTTCGTCATGGTCATGCAGAAGCAGCGACTGTGACCGCGACACCCACGGCAGCAGCTCCGGTTGTAGCGGTGCCGCCGCTTCTAGACGGTGGTCATTTGATGAACGACTTGTTTATTTCCGATGGTGGAAGTGATGTTTCTTCGGTCGAAGACGATCCGGTGAGGAGGACGCAGACTTCGTCCAACGACGTGCCTATCGCTATTGATGTCGTGGCGCAAGATGCAGTGGAGCGACATTCACGATCTCCAACGGCGCCGACCATGGCTGGGAGATTTCTTTCTGAACAGGCTGCGATGAAACTTGGCGAGCAAGAATCTGGTGGCGCGATCCCTTCAGTGCCTCTAGCGAAGAAGAGGGCCATGCACGAATTGCATGAGCAGCATGACTTTCAAGAAGAAGACCACTCTACGGCTCCACTCGAGGCCGCACCGCTTCTGGCGAAGCGTCATGCAGCTACAAAAGAAGCCGCGGCGTCCCCGGATGCACGAAGCAAAGCGGCGAATCAAAACTACGGCAAGCAGGGTGACAGTACGACTTCATCTCCCAGCTTGGCAGCCACGCCGGGTTCATCTCCACAGGTCGTGGGGCGGTCGGGTCGCCGGAGTACCAAGGGGAAGACAGCTACTAGTGAATCGACGGAAAAACAAGAAGCTCCGTCGCGACAGCAGGAGCAAACATCTGGAGTTCTTGAACAAGTAGAAGGATTTTTGTCAGGCCAAAAGCTGCCGACATCAACCTCGTCCCCACCTTCCATTTCCACCGGAAAGAAGAACACACCACCAAAGATATCAAGTGCAAAAATGTCTGGGTCTGGAAGATCGCAACTTGGCATGCTGTTTTTGCACGCTAAAAAAAGTATTGCATGACCAGCATTGTGCTACACGGACAGGGCATTTCTCATGCGGAAGGTGCATCAGGAAGCCCGCTAAAGGTCTGCGATGCTAGGTCATGCATTACAGGCATGATAGGCCATGAGAAATATGCATGAAAAATCTTGCACTCTTCCAGACCCAGACATTTTTGCATTTGATAAAAGAAAAGGGTGCACTACTTCGACCTGCTGACAGACACTCCCGCCCATCTCCTGATCTTTCTCGCACAAGAATTCCCCGCGACTTTTATCACCGACGAGGTTCTCCAGAATCTGAAAGCGGCGAAGGAGAAAAACCTTTCTCTCAGTCCGATTTTGGAGAACGTGGAGCTGCAAGACCAGTTAGAACAATTCGGGCCGGACGGTTCGGAATTCGGGATTTGGACGGTAATCGAAAAGTGGGTAACCAACCGGTTTCAGAAATTGGATTCGCTCGCGAGAAAACTGGTCGTGAAGCGGGTGAGCGCGCCGGTAGCTAGTTCGGAAAAGGTTTCGGCTGTAGAACACTGGATGATCAAGGTGAATGAGGTTTTTGATAAGACGCTGAAAGTGGACCCGAAGTTGGTCGAGATGTTTCGGAGGGCAGCAGGAGGGGATCTGCAGCAGCAGCAGCAAAAACTGCCCATGAACAAGACTTCTGCAGTACAAGTAGGTGCTGCACCCACGAAACCCGCGGCATCCACCTCTACCTCGTCTTCGCCAGTAGAACTCCAGCAGCTGCAAGCAGAGCCAGCATCAGCTGCAGTGGAGCCTCCAGTGCAAGACGCAGCTACAGCTGTTTTCCCGAGAAGTAGTGAAGTAGAGACGCCAATTGCAGGGACAAAAGAACAGCTTGAAGACCACTTGGTGCCTGCAATCAACAAGAAGAACCCAGCGGTTCTTCAACTAGAGCCGCAACATTCCGTGTCCGCCCATCTTCCGCAAGAAAAACGACCATCAACATCGCAGGAGCTCTTAATCCTCCCGCGAACGGAAAACTTCAAAATTGTTCCCGCAGTGGAGATTATGCAGCGGTGGCTGTATGCGATTGTTGCAGATGAAGCGGATTTATCAAATGCAAAAATGTCTGGGTCTGGGAGATTGCGAGATTTGTCATGCTAGTCTGGCATGACTCTGAACTCTGTGCTGTATGGCCGTTAAGAGCTCCTCTGCCCTGTCATGCAAAAACGCAGTTTCTCATGCGGAGTACGCAACTCAGAACCATGGAAAAAACTTGTCATGCTTGGCAGCGCATTACACTGAGTTCACTACTCCCTCTCTTGCGTCACAAGTTTGTTCCAGACCCAGACATTTTTGCAATTGATAGGATTTGGATGCGATCGACGAGGAGTTTGGCGAAGAAGGGGAAGAACAGCAACCTGTTGTCACGAAGTTTCAGCAGGATGCAGGAAGCATCAACGAAGGCGGAAATGAACCTGGGGAGGTCGGGCAGAACACAATGGCTGCACAAAGTTCTGTCATTCAGAAAACAGCTCTACGTCTACAAGAAGAAGCTCACGACCTCGACGATGATGAGGATGGCAAAACCAGCCGTGCCAAAATGGCCCAAAACATCCAGGAGATCCTCGCGGAAGAGGATGAAAGCAATACCGAGCCACTACTGTACACTGCAAATCTGCCGGAACAAGCAACTGCGACAGTGGTTCCAGAGGATTTTCCTCTACCTGAGGTGACTACAGATCCTGAGGTTTTTGATACTGCTTCTACTGTTCCCGAAAGTGCAGCTTCTCTTTCGTCCTTGTTCTATGATGAGCTTGGCGCAATAGTAGATGTCGGACCGGATCCTGTTGCTGCGTCGAACAACAGCATCAACCAACAGCACACAGAAATTCCCCCAGCAACAACATCTACTCCTACACCGCAAAGATTTCGAAACGGGAGGCGGGTAAAAACCCTGGACGAAATCATGCGGATGGACAACGATGGGGTGCATATCAAATGTAAAAATGTCTGGGTCTGGAAGATTGAAACTTGTCATGCTAAATCCGAATAATGCAAAAATCTGTGTTGCATGAGTGCCAAAAGCTGTCCACTTTCGACCAAGTTGGGCGGGAGTTTCTCATGCGGGCTAGGCATGGTAGAGACCTCACAGACTCTGTCATGCTAGGTCCTGCATTCCAGACCTCATGGGTCATGGAAAATCTGCATGACAAACCTCGCAATCTTCCAGACCCAGACATTTTTGCAGTTGATACTGCAGGACTACATGCAACACCCCGACGACCCGTCTGGCTTCGACTTCCAGCGAGGGGCCGATTTAACAAAGGTCGGAGAGGACGCATTGGAAGTAGCGCAGGTGGGAGCAACAGGAACAAGGAAAATAAATTTCGCTGCAGTGGAGATGAACGGAACTACGATACTGGGTGGAGCAGGACACCAAGGGGCCGCGGGTTTGAAAATACCAGCAGGAGCAGCATCAACAAGAGCTACGGGCGGCATTCTTTCTTCGGCAGCACCGGCGGTACCAGCAGGGTCGTCCACCTGGATCATACCGCAAGCACCACCGGAAGAATTTCCAAACCTGCAGGCGGGTGACGATCAACTACAGTTGGACCAGGAAATCGAGGACGAACTGCAGTACCAGCAAGACTTGTTGATGCGACTGGTTGAGGAAGACAAAGCCAGAGATGCGGAACTAGCTAGACATCAAAACGGGGAAGAAGAAGTCCTTGTGCAGCAAGCGGTACAACATGAACAGGAGGTTCATCTTCCGACGGCAGGAGTGGATCATCCCCCGCAGACTGCAGCAGAACCCGCGGCTGGTGCACCTTCAGATTCACTCCCTCTAGATGTTCTGAAACGACCTCAGCCTCCTGCAGAAGTCGAAATTTCATTCGAGGCGCCTCCAACAAATACCAGGTTCGAGCACGAAGATTTACGGCATCCAGATCTGGACGATCTAGTGGGGCGAGATGAGGATGAAGAACATGATGGTGCAGTAACGACCCCAGATGTATCAAATGCGGGTCGAAATCCTTCTCCTTCACCCCTCTTCACGGCTGCGGAGTTGCACTGGCTCCTGCGACCGATGGCGTACGGAAAAAATGATCCGCCACCACGACCTGGTCGTTATGCAGCTGCGGGGGAATCCGAATCAGAAGCTAGTAGAAATGCAACACTCAGTACAACTTCTTCGGCTTCCGAAATAACGGAGAAGCGAAAAGAAGGATCCGAGAGGGAGGTCGCTCTGGAAGTAACAGCAAACGGCACCACCTCAAATTATTCATCTGCGCAAAAGAAAGAACTCGAGCAACAACTGCGGAAGTTGCTGCCAGACGTACAACTTGAAGATGGCGCAACCACGACTCCAGAGCCGGAGCAGCTCGTGGACCAGAACCCAGGAGATGACATTGCGGCCAGTAGTTCACCACCTACAGTGCCGGAAGCAGGCAGCAGAAATCACCCACTGCCTGTAGTTGTGAACAAAACTACTGCGTCAACATCATCCCGAGAACAGCAAGTAGAACCTGCAGACACCCTCCTCCCCTGGCCGTCCCACCCGAACGACCAGGAGGCCGCGAAGTGGGGGAGAGCCGGGCGGAGACGCGGAAACAAGAATCCTGGAGGGCCGGAGGTGAAGAAGAAAATTTTAGTTTTTCCAGCAGTGGACTTCTCCAGAGTGCAGAACAACAAGAATACGAAGATATCGAGTTTGTTTTTCCGGTTTGTCTCATACAAAAAGCTCCTACAATATGACAGTGCACAACTCCCCCTCCCCCTCATTTGTGATGCAAAATACCTAATTTACTCCTTGGCTCGTGGCCTTGTTTGCATGACAAGTTCTGGCAGCCCAAATAGCACAGACCTCCAGTCCATGTGAATTTGTCATGCGAAACCTGTATTCTTGCTAACGCTTGTATTGCTGTTCATGCAATACAAATGAGGGGGAGGGGAGTTGTGCACTGTCATATACAAGTGGTTGTTTCCTGCTTTGCGGCGGTGTACCGGCGAGACGGGTTGTCGATAAACAATCGGGTGGAGAATGAGGTTGATAGCAGCAAAAATGGGAACAATATCAGAAAGAAAAGCAACGACATCAAACCCGAAGCTCAAGACATGCAGCTCCACATTTACACAACCGACGGTGAGCTGCAATTCGTGTACTCTTCGCAGCAGATGCTCAAGATGCGCGAGAACTATTTTCCCGAATTACTTCTAACTTTGTGGCAACAAACTTACGACTTTCTGCGGTATGTGAAGTTGAATGAACAATGAAAAAACAAAGAAATTGATGAGGAACAAGGTAAAGGTCCAAGTACTAGGTTTCATACAAAAAAATCTTCGCAACGTTTTACTTTTAGCAGTTGATACCTTTTTAGTTTTTATTGTACCAAACCCCAAACGAATCAATCAGCAGAATCATAGCTCGGGCGTACCACGGGGGAAAATTAACGGCTCGACAATTGTACTCGACAACATGTTGTAAAATGAACTTCTTTGCGTTTGCCAGTGAAAAACAGTTCGCAAGAAATCAAAACTAAAGCGTATCCGCAACCAACCTGTATAATTTAGACAGTTAATCAATCTTCTATCGTGTGAGTATCTTATCTCACGCGGCACGAAAACGGACGGAGGTTCGTAGTCGTAGTCGTGTGCGACCTATGCCAGACAGCATTTCGGCGTGAAGTTTCACAAGTTTCGCTTTCAGAAGTATCGCTTTTCTACGCGGTTTGAGCAAGAACTGATACTAAACCTTTCCTCCAAGCTGACAAATGAGCTCACATTTTACAGTTTCTCACTTTATTCCCCCACAAAAACCAACTCAATTTTATACAAGATGCTCGTCAATTTTACAAACTAGAATCCGAATAAAAATACACTCTGAAAGTAAACTCTGCTCAGAAGGTTTTAGACATGCCTTGCTAGGGGTCTACTTTTACCGGGGCCGCTTGATAAAATTGAAGATCCTCTACTGCGCAGTCCCTTCATTGCTCGTTCACGGTGGAGCACAACAAGACTTGTGCCTGCAGTTTGAGCTTTTATTTTGGACTAGTCTAAAAAGAAAAACCGTTGTACTAATACTGGAAGTTTAATAGCGAGATAAATGACAAAGACGAAGGAGTGACGTACTCACACTGTAGCAGTATCTTCATGAAAATCTTCGTCTAGACAGAATGACAAACTGTACTGACAAGCTAAGTGGTACTGACTTACCCCCTTCTTCTTCTACCCCTTAAACAAGCTGTAAATCTGTATATCCTGTTCTTTCATCACTTGTTGAGCTACGGACTTGAAAAAAATGCCGAAGAACCCAGCTGAGAACTTGTTGTGAGCAATTGTACCGAAATAATTTTCAGCGATGAAAATTTCCACTATGCTGCATTGTAGACCGTGCTTCTAGCTACAAAAGCATCATTCCTGATTTGATCTTACGAACGAACGATGATGTTGAGACCCTTCGAGAAGAAGGGAAGACTTCGAATGAAAACTGGAGCTAGTACCATGTTGCAAAAAGTTGTCCGAAGGATTTCGTCGAAACCAGCTGTAAAGCACCGAAGTTTCTGCAGCTACTTTTTCCCTCGCAGAGAACTCGCTAGTCAGCCACCGTGACAACTTTGGGGCGGATTGTTCTATGAAAATTTAGTGGCGCATATAATTGCCGCAGGTACTGAATCTGAATTCTGAAGATCAAGATTCTCATGAGCAGCTTTGTTGCAGCTGCAGGTTCGAAAGAGCGCGATGAAACGAGCGGAGATATTGAAGGTTGTCTTCTCCTGCTGGAGCGGAGGACTCATTTGCATAGGAAATAGAGCAAGACGGGGACGAGGTAGGAGCGAAAAATCTCACGAGGTACTAATTATTAAGGCCACGACGGGCGGGCTTGTAGTTCATTCGTGGATAGAGATGACCACGAGCAGAGTGAACTACAAAAGCAGACGCAATAACTACACCTTGTTGCGGAACAAAATGACGTAACATCAGGAAAAAATGACGTAAAAGAGAGTTGCCTTCTCTTCCGACGAAAACCGCAGCAGCACCCCGCGGACGCTGCCGCAATGAACCAGCGGAAGAACCCCTTCGCGGGGGGCGGGCTCGGCGGCCGCGGACAGCACGGAGGTGCCAAACACGGGAGTCAGCATGACGAAAACCAAAATGACGATGAGAATCAAAACAACCCAGGAGACGGCAGTGGCTCAAACAATTCCGGCAATTTGCTGGCCGAAACGTTCTATCAACTGCAAAAATGTCTGGGTCTGGAAGGTTGCAACGTGTCATGCTAAATCTGAATCAGGCAAAATAAAAAACTGTGTTGCATAATTGCCAAAAGTTGTGCACTTTTGACCTAACCGAGAGGCAGTTTCTCATGCAGAATAGGCATTAGAACGGTCTCGCGGAATCTGTCATGCTATGTCCTACATACCAGACGAGACCTCATGGGTTATGCGAAATATGCATGACAAACCTGGTGGCAATCTTCCAGACCCAGACATATTTGCAGTTCATACCTTCTCCATCGAAACTCGGTTCAATGAGTTCTTCGACTCCCGCCCCGTCATGCTGTCGATGGCCTGTTTGACCGTATTTGTCTTATGGGGTGACGACCTTCGGTTGTACGCGTTTCCGAAAGATTACGACCCGGTCTTCTACACCTTTTTCCTCATGGCCTTTCTCATTTTCTTTTTCGAGTTTATGGGGAACACGATCTGCAAGCCGGGTTACAAGGGCGGGTTCTTCTTCTGGCTGGATTTGATCGCGACATTTAGTTTGCTGATCGACATTCCCTGGGTCCTGGCACTGATCGAGAAGTTAATCGCGAGTAGTTCCGGGCAGTCGGACGACGAAGAATCGGGTGCAGCGTCGATCTATGCATTGCAAATGTGTCTGGGTCTGGAATGGTGTGAACTTGTGATGCGCATTTCACAACACACACAAATCTCTGATGCGTAGGCAGCAAAAGATGCCCACTTACTGTCACCAAAATGGAGGATTTGTCATGCGGATTCGGCATTGCGGAATCTTCTCGAAACCTGTGATGCTAGGGCTTCCATGCCAGAGCTTCTGTGTCATGCAAACACAGCACGACAAAACTCTGCAGTCTTCCAGACCCAGACATCCTTGCATTTCATACGATCAACTCCACGGTCGCGACGGTGCGAACTGCCCGGGCGGTGCGGCTCGTGCGGTTGATCCGGTTGGTGCGAGTGGTGAAGCTGTGGTCCATGGTACGGAAGGCGAACGAGTTTTGGGAGTGTCAGGATTGAAATCGTCGAATTTGAAATACTAGTTTGTCATGCATAGAATACAGCCCACAAAGTGCCTGTCTTGCAGAGTAGGCAAGTGAGGTAGATCGTAAGCTTGTTGAGGGGTAGAAACTGAGCTGCTAAAGTAGGATGACAAAAGGCGTCTTCCTTACCCAAACAGCATGAGAGAAACTGGATTTCGGCTCTACCCAAATTTGTCATGCGCCACTTGGAAAGTGGGTTACAACTTTCATCCATTTTATGCATATACTTACAAACTTTGTCGGTTTCAATCCTGACACATCCATACGAATCCCAAACGGACGAGATGCTGCAGCAGCAACAACGGAATGCGCAGAACGCGAAGCAAGCGGCTCTGAAGCGGGTGGAGGCAAGTCGGTTGGGGAAGTTGTTGTCGGAGATGACGACAAGACGGGTCGTCGTCATGGTACTGATGATGCTCTTCGTCTTACCGTTTCTCGACCCGGCGGATTTGGACAACTCCAAAGTGTTCGGTCTCTCGCTCCTGTTCTGGTTCGGCCGCAGCTGGTGCGACACGAATCCAAGTGGTGCGACATCTTCAGGTAGTTCCTCTTCCTCCTCCTCCGCGGCTTCTTCCAGTGACCACTACGGGTGTTCCGAGTTTCAAACGGAAAACTGGCTTTTTCTTGACGGGTGGCGGCTATGACCTACTCAAACGTTACAATCTCAAACGTTGCAATAGAGTCTGGAATTTGTTGTCTCGCATAATGAGCATGACAGACTCGCAGACCATTCCACTTTCTGCAACACAAATTTCGGCAGATTGTAGTCTGGTTTGGGACTCCGGAACTTGTCATGCGCAGTCCTATGAGACTTGGCTAGATCATGCACTTCTTGCATGACAGATTTGCAAGTTCTATTGTAACGTTTGAGATTGTAACGGTTGAGCAGGTCATAGCGGCACCTGGTGTTTTCCTATTCGCAGCTCAGCCGGGACCGCTATGAAGTGCAAATATGTCTGGGTCTGGATGAAAAGTGGAACTTGTAATGCGTGTCTTGCATTTCTGGAAAATCTTCTGTGTTGCATGTGTAGCAAAAGAGGAGCTTCCACCTTTGTCATGCAAAAACGAGATTTGTAATGCGTGCTAGGCATCAACCGGCGTCTGAAAAACTTGTCATGCTTGGCTGCCATTGCATTTGCAAGCGCCTCCGTGAACATGCGCGACTCAGCATCACAGGTTTCCAGACCGAGACAAATTTGCATTTCATAACCGGTACGCAAGCACGACTGCGGACCACCTGAAACTGACCGAACCGCTGCTGTGGTATGCATTGCAAATATGTCTGGGACTGGAAGGTTGCAACTTGTGATGCTGTCCTCACATTCCAAAAGGATTGGTAGTGCAGGAGCAGCAAGAGAAGTCCAGTTTGTGCTACGTGGGGAAGGCATTTCTCATGCGGAATTTTAGAAATCTGTGATGCTAGATCATGCATTACAAGCATCGCCGGTCATGCGAAGTATGCATGACAAACGTGGCAATCTTCCAGACCCAGACATATTTGCATTTGATATGTGGCTGCGGGTCCCCAATTGGGCGGACGGGGGGAAGATGAGCGACATCGCGTCGGTATCAATTGCAAAAATGTGGTCTGGGTCTGGAAGAGTCATGCTGCTTTTGCATGACACAGAAGGCCTGCCATGGAAGTTCTAGGATCACAGGTTTCGAGAAGCTTCCGCAAAAATGCCGAATCCGCATGACAAATCCCCCATTCTGGTGACAGAAAGTGGCCAGCTTTTGCTGCCTGTGCATGAAAGATTTTTATGGGTTGTAAAATGCGCATCACAAGTTTGCATTCTTCCGGACCCAGACACTTTTGCATTTGATAGTCGGTGGTAACGGACAAGGGCTCGTGGTACGAAAACGCGTTCTGCGGCCGGCTGTTTCTGGTCACGAACGGGGACCACTGTCCGCATCGGGAGGACGAACTCGAGGATGTGATTTACATTCCCCCAAACACGGAGCAGATGATCATCGCAGTGGCCCGGTTTGACCGGTCGGAGTTTTCGCGGGAACAAGCAGCGGTCTCCATGCTGCAAACGTGTTTCGTGTGCATTCTCCTCGGTACGATGTCGATTCAGTTTCAGAACGACACGCAGTCACTCGTGATTCGGCCGATCGAAAAGATGGTAAATATCATCAAGCAACTAGCGGAGGACCCGCTAGAGCCACCGAATCTTGACGAAGACGGAGAGGAGAATGGGAACGGCAGTGCAAGTTCTATGGGCGGCGGTGGTGGCGGCTCTGGTGGGGGAGCAGGGGGGAATAGCGGTGATGGGAAAAATATCGTGTGCAAAAGTATCGCATTCGTATTGCAGTCGTGCATTATAAATCTTTTTCTTAAAGGTAAATCCGCATATCAAATTCCATTACTCATGCTGAGGAAATTTGTAATGCATTCATACGAGTACGATACTTTTGCAGTTCATAAAAGAGAAGAAGAAGAAAAATAAGGGGCCACAGCTGGAAACCACGATGCTTGAGAACACCATTTTGAAAATCGGCGGATTGTTGCAGGTACAGAAGTTCTTACGTTTTTGAAGATGTCTGCACGCATGATTGGCGCAAGGAGGTGATCACGATCAGTACCTAGACCCGTAAAGAGAGCATGCGCATGAAAATGATCCCTCCCCAAGTAGTTCCTGCTTCTTTCTTTCGAGAGCCGCTATAGAAATCACCTCGAAATTTTACTTTACTTAGGTTGGTTTCGGCGAGGCCGGTGCACAGATCATCGGGAAGAACATGTCATCCGGCGACGGCGAGCTGAATATCATGATGCCGGGGTCGAAAGTGGAGTCCATTTTTGGTTTCGTGGATATCCGGCAGTTCACCGACACGACAGAGTGTTTGGAGGAAGACGTCATGGTGTTTGTCAACTCCATATCAAATGTAAAAATGTCTGGGTCTGGAGGAATGCCACTTGTTATGCTGCATTTGGATTCCAGAAAAATCTGTATTGCATGAGTACCAAAAGGAATGTAATTTTTGCTACACGGAGAGGGCATATGTCATGCGCAATAGGCATCAAGAAGCTCTGAAAAAATCTGTGATGCTAGGGCATGCATCACAGACATCAGGGCTCATGCAAAACGTGCATGACAAGTGTCAGAATGTTCCAGATCCAGACATTTTTACAGTTGATACTCCATCGGCTACATTGTGCACAAGTGCGTCCACCGCTGGTCTGGGGTGGCGAACAAAAACATCGTACTCAGACGAAAAGATCTCCCCTCCCCATACTGAAAGCGCATCCGTGTGAAAATCTGTGATGCAGATCTGTGGCCACAAATCCTGTCTGTCTTGCAAGAAGGCAAACCCAGAGAGTCCGCCGCATTATGCAGGCGGTTTGTGATGCTGGTCGGCTTACAGCGTCGACATCTGTCATGCCAGTCTCCTACATCAAAACCTTGCGACTCCGGCTTGGCATATGCCTGCAGTCCTCTCCTGCAAGACAAATTTGTGTACGGAAATGCAGCATGAGAAACTTCGTTTTGATATCGGGAGGGGGGATTTTTCCTTTTGGTACATCGGGGACGCCTTCCTCGTGCTGTGGAAGATTCCGGACCGGAACAGTTTCGGGTCAAATGGAGGGAGTAGTGGTGGGCTGTTCGGGTCCCACGGCTCGGCGGGGAGCAGCCAGCTGCAGGTAGCCGACATTGCGGACCGGAGTTTGGTAACCACTGCAAAAGTATCGTACTCGTAGAACCTAATCCCAACACTGTGTGCTGCTGACAATATTATGTCCTCCCTACTGAATCCAGATCAGCATCACAAATTCTTCTATTAGTATTTACATTGCTTGACTTCCGGGTTCTGGTACGGCATACCCCCGGCGAGAGGTGACCTTGACAGGTGACCTCGACAGGTGACCGTGACAGGTGACCTCGACAGGTGACCTTGACAGGTGACCTTGACAGGTGACCTCGACAGGTGACCCGGACAGGTGGCCACGACAGGCGACGACGACAGGCGAAGCGAGAGGTGAAACGAGAGGCGACGCGACAGGCGAGGAAAGAGGATAAATCACAGCTGAGGCCAACACCTACGCGCGTTTCGTTCTTGACGTGAAAAGCAAATATTTGCGACGCAGAAAATGAAAAAGATAAAAGGGCAAAGACACAAAGAACTGGCCCCACACACAAAGACGTTTCTGCGTCGCCATGAAAAAATAAAAAAGCGCTTACTTCTGCAACCAATGCACGCCCGGGAGACCGTCTCCCGGAGACGGCTGCTTACTTCGCCTCCGGAATCGGGAATGAGTTGCGCATCAATATTAGAGAACTTCTCTTCAGCAGCCGGGCAGAGATATCGCCTTTGCTTCTATTTCATTTTTGTCTTGCAAAATGCAGGCACCTAATTCATCCTTTTGTTTTGCCAATAGCGCACTAAGCCACCATGCGCGCGCCTGGTGTGAGGCGAGGGGCGGACGCTGTCCGCCCCGAAGGCGAACACCCTTTCCCCACTAGCGCCACTAGGGACGGGCACAAGGCCCCAGCGTGGGGACCCTGTCCCCACGCGTGGGTCTTGTTTTTCATGCTGCGCAAATTTGTCATTCGGTGCTGGCTACTAGAACTATCCAGTGCGACACTTTTGCAAAAATGCATATTTGTTCGCGTTTCTCAAAATCATCGCTGAGGCAAAGCGGTCCGAGCGCATCAAGTCCTTCGCGAGTCACCCCCGGATCATCCAGAAATTTGGCAAAAACTGTATAACCTGCTCAGGTGTTACAATCTCAAGCGTTACAATAGAATATGGAAATCTGTCATGCAAGAAATGCATTATCTACTTAGCCAACTCTCGCAGGATTGCGCATGACAAGTTCTGGAGTCCCAAACCGCGCTGCAATTATCTGGCGTAGTTTGTATTGCGGAAAGTGGAACGCTGTCCGAGTCTGTCATGCTCATTGTGCAATACAAAACCCGGACTGTATTGCAACGTTTGAGATTGCAACGTTTGAGCAGGTCATAAACTGCGAGGTCTGCCGGTTTGGGCTTGGGCTGCACGTCGGGTGGGCGATCGAAGGTCCAATATCCTGTGTAAAAACGCCCTTACCCCAAAGTTAAGTTGGGAATTTGGCAAGACAAGTCGACCATCTTTGGGACTCACGCATAGCAAGTTCTTTGGCTTCTACGCAGTGCAGTCGTGCCTAGCTAGGTCAAACGCATCACAGATCCAGTCTGGCACCCTGATTAGCGCATGACAGGTTTTTCCCAGATGCCACTAGGTAATGCCTCTCATAGAGTGAGCGGCATGACACACATTCTGAGCATGCAGATCTGCATGACAGCTATTGGGTGGGGAAGTTTCTCCTCAGGGTATCCAATCGGCAGTGACTACAAAATCGACGCGAGTTACCTGAGTCCGCACGTGAATATCACGATGTCGCTGGAGGCCTGGACGAAGATTTACCTGGTGAATCTGCTCCTGTCCGAGCCACTGTACCTCTTCCTGTCGCTGAAGGCCAAACAACGGTGTCGGAAGATCGACATGGTGAGCATTTCGACGGACATATGCAATGCAAAAGCATCGTACTAGTACAAATTGCATTACAAAGTAGCCCACCATTACAAATTGAATTTGTAATGCTGATTTACCCTGAGAAAGAGATTTGTAATGCATAAATGCAATTAGAATTACTACGAGTGCGATACTTTTGCACAGGATAGGACAATGCTAGTAGCAACGCGACAGTGGTCTTGTCCACTTCTACTTCCGGAGCAGGAACGAGCTCGTCAGGTACCGGTGGCGGCGCCCAGGACGCGGGTGGCGAGGGCGGAAGTGGTCTTGCTGGATCTGTTACGAGTCTCGGCGCAGGAGGAGCAAGTGCGGCTCCGACTAGAACCGCATATCACAGGAAAAAAGTGTTACAGTTACACATCTCTTGGAACTTCTGCATCACAAATTTGCTCTGCATGCCGAAGAAAACTTGTAATGCGCAGACCATAAGGGAAAACACGAATGGAATGAGGCTGGCAATTGTTTCCTGCATGACAGAGGTTGTCTGTCTTGCTTGTCTCGCATGAGAGTGTGTAACTGTAACACTTTTTTCTCACGATACCGCGGGCGCGCTGTTAAGTAGTTCCGGTTCGGTGTTACTGGCATCTGGTGGCGCTGTATCAAGTGCAAATATGTCTGGGTCTGGAAGGTTGGAACTTGTGATGCTAACTTTGGACTCTAAAAAAAACTGTATTGCATGACCAGCAAGAGGAGTCTAGTTATTTGCGCTACGCGGGGAGGGCGTTTGTCGTGCGGCGTAGGCATCAGGAAGCCCTCTAGAAATCTGTGATGCTAGGTCGTGCATTACAGACGTCCTGGGTCATGCAAAACATGCATGACAAGTCTCAGAATCTTCCAGACCCAGACATATTTGCATTTGATACGCTGGCGCGTCGCACGGGGCCGGGTCGTCAAGCACCAATGGGAAGCCGTTTGGGCTGTACACCTTTCCCATGGATGTCACCAACTGCGTCGCCACCACGCCGTATCAATTTCTCGAGCAGCACCGGTCGCCGGGCGACGTGTGGAAACCGGAATCATTGTCCGAGAATGTCTATCAAATGCAGCTCAATATGTCGGAGTCTGGAAGAATGCAACCTGTGATGCTAAGTTTGGAATCTAAAAAAATCTGTAAATGCATGAGCAGCAATAAAAGGAGTCGACTTGTTTTTGCTACGCGGCGAGGGCGTTTCTCATCATGCGGGATAGGCATCAAGAAGATGCCCGCAAAAAATCTGTGATGCTGCTGCATACACCACAGACATCATGGGTGGTCATGCAAGGTGTGCATTTGACAAACCTTGCATCCCTCTAGTGACCACATTCATATTTGCAAAACTGCATAATGTCAACACGGATGTTATAGAGATGCGCGACGGGGTGGAGTTTTTGTTCCTGATCGACAAAGTATGACAGTGCACATAGCTGCCCCTCCCCCTCATTCGTATAGCATGAACGGCAATACAAGCATCAGCAAGAGTGCCGGTTTTGCATGACAGATTTGCACCGGAGTATAGTGCTATTTGGGCTAGTGCCAGAACTTGTCATGCATAATAGTGACAGGAGGGAAAGCGTGGATTTGGTAGTTTGCATGAGAAATGAGAACGAGTGGGAGTTGTGCACTTTCATACAAAGACGTGCATCTGCTGCAGAAAAACGTTCCGGGTTTTGATCCAGACCTGCTGCAAGTCAACTGCTCTACGCAGCTGGAGGTGAAAGCGAAACAGAGAATATGCAAACAAAAAAAGTGTTACAGTTACACATTGTGTTGCGGCAAGCCCTGTCATGCCGGATATGCACAAGAACACAATTTCATGAGTGTTTTCCCTTGTGATCTCTGTCATGCAAGGCAAGTTCGTCTTAGTGAGCCGAAGGCACTACAAATGTGTAAACTGTAACACTTTTTTTGTGCGACAGCGCAAAGCGCTCAGCTACTACCTCGCGGGCGATTGGCGCTTGGCCAGGGAGTATTACGAGGATTTGCTCGGGAATAGTAATTCCCAGTCAGGAACAACAGCAAATAAGGGAAAAAATAATCCTGATGGAGGTACTAGTGGTAAAAACACTTCTTCAGCATCCCAAGCCGGTGGTGGAATGATGTCAGATGGCGACCAAAATAAACAAGCACCGGGAGTTGTAGATTCTGAGAATGAGGATGCCAGTGACGCAATCTCCAAGTCTACGCTTTCCAATGTGACCGTGAGCACCGCCGGTACGCTTGGAACAACAACGACGACGACAACGGCGGCTTTGAATCTAAATCAAAACAACAAAAAAGACCACGACGGCGTAGGACCACGAACAAATAGTAGTAGAAACAAGGGGGAGCAGCCGAACAATAATGCGAAAACCACGACTGGCACTGGGGTGGATACCTGCGCTCAAGTGGTTTACGAGTACATGAAATCGTTCGAGTTCGTATCTAGATGGAGACCAGTTCATCTCGCATCCACTTGGTGTCATTGTGTCAGTGCAATAACCGTTGCGTTTGGCATGATGCGCTAATGTCGGCTTCTCAGATTCAGGATCAGTATCCAGTTACATGCGGCACAGCTACACTGTTTGCTATGACATATAGACCATTATGCGAGACGTCGCTTGATTCGTGTTGAACTTGAAAGCTGGCAGGACTCCACGCAAGACGGCTATGCGATCGTGAGAAAACGGCGCCAGGCCTGACCCCAACAAAAGAAGGGCACTGGCAGCGGCTTCTCCCACAGGCTGGGCGCACTGTTCATGGCCCCCCGCTTGCTTGGCTCGCCTCGCCTGACACTCACAAACGACACGTAGGACGACCCGGCTATCGCGCACTTGCATACACCTGCCAAAGCCCCCGCTAAAGATTGCAGGCCACTGCCTCCGGGGGTGCTTGGGTTGGCTAATTTGCCTCCTTGGCAGGTCGCGTCCTGAGGGGGCGGGCACACTGATGCCGGTGTGCTGCCCCAAAGAGCCGAACCAGCGGCGCCACTTTTCTAAAAGTCGCGGCCCCGGGCCTCCGCGGATTCTTGGGATTCTTGGAAGAAACACGCACCCGCGGGACCCCTAAAAGGGGTTTTTTCCGGAACCCTTGTAGCAGTGGGGGAAGCTTCCAAAAGTAGTGCTTTTGGGTACCCCTCCCGGAGGGTCCTCGGAAAGGCTCGCGCATCACGGAAAACCTTCCGTCTTAGAAGCCCCGGGCACATATTTCCATAGGGGCGCAGGCCTTCCCCGACTGCTTCTGGGCGATGCTGGCATAGGCCCAAAGACCTGCCCGCGCTAGAGGTAGGCAGCAAAAGGCGCAGGCCGCCGGTGCCTACCCCTGGTTCGCCTTTTTCCAGTGCGCCCGCCTCCTGCAGTTTGTGTCGGCTAAATCATGGCGCAAAACACTACGGCCTTGAAAACTCCCCACACCAAAGACACTAGCGGCTATTGTTATGGATGCACTGCCGCCTGCAGGCTTCGCGCGGTGAAGTTGTGCCGCATGTGGCTGCGCTACTGAAGCGCGGCCCGCCTGGTTCGGCGCCCACTGCTTTATGCAAAAGCAGGTATGCGTTCGCGCACAGGGAGGGCGCATCCGCAAAGCCTTCGCCACGAACGCGGGCGCGCCGAGTCGATGGGAAACCAAAAACGCGGCCCAATGTTGCGCGGCATCGTCGAGGTTTGCCCAACCTGTGCAAGGCCTCTACTTGCTCGAAGTGTGCCCGCGCGGCGGGGCATGCGCATCACCAACACATAGGGGCGCGCCCCTTGGTGCACTTCGGGACGCCGTGGCGCCTCGCCAACAGCGAATGCCACGCGGCGGGCCCTCCACGAAGTGGGTCCCGGAGGAGCTTGACGTGGCCAGCCTCCAAGCTGATAGACACAGGCCCTGTGGGAACGGGGCGCGATGTCTTCGAGTGTCGCCCAAGTGCTCGGAACCCAAATCGTCATGCGAAAAAAAATGCATATCAAAATTTTCAGCATACTTGAAAAAAGCGTCGTTGACGCCACCATAATTATGCGAGACGTCGCTTGCTTCGTGTTGAACTTGAAAGCAAATTCATTGCCAATTATCATGCTGGCGATTTGTATACGCAGAAACGAACAAGGACAAAGGAAAGCGCTCCCTTTGTCCTTCGAAGGTTCCAGCTGCCGCTCGTGGGAGAACAAAAAAGCTGTAACCTGAGTAAAGATTTTACTCAGGTCCGGTGGCCTGAGTAAACTAAAACTTTTACTCGGGTCCGATGGCCTGAGTAAAATCTTCATCGGGAGGGGTCATGAGGGGCAGGGCCATGCCTAAAAAATCTTTCGCGGGCGATCGGGTGGAGAAAGCCCGCTGAAAAAAAAAAAAACTTTTGGGGCTTCCAAGCTGCATTGTCTCCAGAGACCTTTTCTCTTCTCGACCCTCCCAGTCCATGGAGAAAAACCCGGCTGGAAATTCAAAAAGTTTTCAACTTCCCAGCGGCATTTTCTCGAAAGACTTGCGCGGGAAAGATTCTTGTCGACCGCGTCCATGGAGAAAAGCCCGGGTGGAAATTTAAAAAGTTTTGAACTTCCAAGCGGGATTTTCTCGAAAGACTTCTCGGGAAAGATTCTTCTCGACCCAGTCCATGGAAAAAAGCCCGGTTGGAAATTTCCAAGGCGGTTTTTCTTCGCCCGCAGACTTTACATACTCAGGTCCGGTGGCCTGAGCAAAACTTTTACTCAGGTCGCGTATCCTTCGTCCTTCGTTTCTGCATTTGTAATGCAGGAATGCAGGAGAAAACATACCATAGCACGGCTTTCCAACTTTGGAAAGTTGTAGCGCAGAGGTGAAGGACCACTAGGACAACAGAGAGTCAAATTAGTTGAAGTGGCCATCTCAACGTTCCTCCGATGGAGGAAAATTGAAAGAGCCACGTCAACAGTTTGTCCTTCGTTTCTGCAGTAGCATTACACATTGCCAATCATGGCTTCCCCCCGGCCACATGGCCGCAGGCCTGCGCTCGCTGGCGAACGAGCGATTGATGGAGGGACGCGGGGACGGGGTGGCGGATCAGCGACCGGTGATGGAGGAGAGCGAAGACGATGGGACGGCTCGGCGCAAGTTGTCGCCGGTTTGAGTAATGCTCAAAAAGCATGGATGCATCCCCCCCCTCCCCCCCCATTACTTGAATAATGGTCCGACTTTTGTTGGACAAGATCTTGTGAAAAGTAGAGCATTATGCGAGACGTCGCTTGATTCGTGTTGAACTTGAAAGCTGGCACAAAGAGGGCGGCTTAATTGAGCTACTCCATACCCCATCGCGCCGAGTAACTGGAAGGAAACCTACCGGAAGATGTGAAGCAAAATTGAAGTTGGAGTTCGAACCACCACTGAGTTTTTTTGAATATCAGGCTCGTCAGTGGCGTGAGCCCGAGGCAGAATTTTTTTTACAGCTTGCATTTGAGTATAAGCTAAGTTTAAGTACTTCATCTACTTTTAGTGCATGTAGTGAGGTACCACCGTGTGATCCTTGCAAAAATGATCAGACAGAAAGCTAAAAAGCGTACGTGAAGAAAATCCAGAAGAAACGAGAAGCGAAAACCGTTTGAGAAAATTTCAGTTTATTTTGACGAGGTGGTCGGTGAAACGACAACGAGTTGTATAGTCAAGGAATAACAGAAGAGGGCCCAAAAGAGCCCTTAATTTCTTGCAAAGAGACGAGAGGGGAGAAAATGATTACGACCTCCTCATGCACAGTTGAGTTACTGCATTTGCTTTTGATCAAGACGTCATGCCCATGTAGACGGGAAAAACAATGCACGTGAAGAGAGCGTGGCTTTGCTTATTTTCGTGCCCAAAACCGTGTTCCTACGTCCCGTTGGAACGATTCGATTCTTCTGGAAAGAAACTTTCGGTGTCAACAAGTTTTTTCAAACGTTGTACGTAGCTCCATTCGGCTCGTTCTTAGTCAGCTTGTGACAACTTCGTGACAGATAAACAACACAACAAAGCAGGAGCACGAAAAAGCTCGTCGCGGTCGGCCTGTTATGGAGATTTGGATTTAGTATTTTCATCATTTTGTGATTGTGATTTCGGTTCATGGGCAGCCCATGCAGCCACGAAGATGCTGGTGGTGGTCCCAAAAATCACAATCGGTGCTCGTCGTACTATACCTGGTCTATGAAGACCCCTTCGGATTTTTCAGTCTCGTACCCACACAATAAAGACTGTGCAACATCTTCACAAGTTCTCGGTGCAGAGATCGATGTTCTGATTCATCTTCGGTGTGGCCGTCGTGGTACTTTACTGCGTGGTGCTTTTCAAAAAGAAATCTCTCGGTATGGATGGTGCAGTTTTCAAGCAGTTTCTTGGCTTGATCTTCTCGGTATTCGTGTCGTGCAGCAATTGAGGATAGAAATAGATACACTTACATGGCAGTGGCACGGTGGTTTTTTTCGTTGCAACTGCTAGTGCCGGATGAGGATCTCACTTGTGTTACAAAGCACTTTGTCCTCAAGAGCTATCAATCTACTTATAGTTTTCGTGATTTGCAAGTGCAACAGGTAACGTTGTGCTCTTGTAACCTCAACTAGCACAATAAACAAGACGTCGCGTATTTTTCTTTGAAGATGACCCCACATCACCGATGTACTTCAGTATCTTGTTTCTGCAGCAAGGACCTGAGGATTTTTTTGCCCCAGTTGTACCCACTTTTGCAATATGAGAATGAAGTCGAAAATTTGTTTCCAGCACAAGTAAAAAAGACTTTTTCTGCTTAACCACAATTTTGATCTGAAGATGAGAAAATCGTTGGCCTCCCAAAAGATGCAGTCTTTCCACCCCCGGATGCTGCTCTCTTCTGCCGTTTTCCTGTTGGCGCATGATCCACCTCTCGCAGAGCTTATCCAAGTGTAAAGTTTTTGTCTGTGACGGCAGATTCATTCGCGTTTGCATGGTGTGACTACACTACTAGGGACCACTGGTGGTGCTTTTGGTTGATAGAACTTGTACAGACGCGCGTAGTATTTACCGATGATGCGGAATCTACTTCATCCCTGGAGGTTGCAGTATACTAGTAGACGACCAGCGACAAGCATCGAAAAATCTGCAGTATAGTTTTTCCTTGCATAGACTTTGGGTTGTTTCCGGGAACAAGTTGTGTACGGTTCGTGGCGGGAGTGGAGCAGGGGGAGCGAAAATTTTGGAACCCCTTTGCAGGCTTGTTCGGGGGTGGCGAGAAGAAAGTACTCGCTACATAATCTAACTAGACTTGTTCACTTTAGTTTCACTTTCCATCTTTGCAACTGATCTGCTTCACAAGTTGTATCTTGTTTTTCATCATTTGTCATTCACATAAACAGGACCCGGCCGAGCACGACGATGACGGCGACGATAACGAACGTATCAAAAAAAAAAAAGAATGAGGGCACATCAACGTGCGATGGTGTCAGAAATCCAGCTGAGCGAATACGTGATGCGCCAGCTGTGTTGTGCTTGAGGTTGGACAAAGTGTAATTTTGTATTATAGTCTTGCGCTTTTCCACCTTTTGGATTTGGAGCTAACGCAGAGGGTGAGCGTCTACATCTACGGTGAAAAAATGGTATGAGTTAGAGATTTCCATCCACGTCGTTGAGATTTTTCCGTTTCATATGAGTGGAGCAGGAAGACACGGAGAAGGCGGCGCCGAGCGTCTGGGAGAGTTTTAAAGGCTTGCTTGGCTTGAGCGGCGGAACAGATGATGTATTAAAGCGAGCACTTGTGTTACCGCATGTAGAGTTTTCTTGCTTCTGGGCCACTTGTCGTGCTTACACCGCATCCATATTGAGAAAATATTGCCGGTGTCGTTTCATGACTCGATCGCGAGTCCCCTCTACAGTTTTCAGTTTTACCATGGTATAAATATACACGAATGCAGGGGACGAAGAGTAGTTTGTTAGCCGGTAGTGATTTGTTCGTTCTGCGCATTTGCAGCTTCCGCGTTTACTTCCTCAGTAGGTGTAGAGCTTTTCCCATTAGGTTTTTTCATACGGAAGCACGATCTTTCCGCGGCCTGTGCTACAGCACACTGTCCCTGAAAAAGGCGACGCTGCAGCCTTGGAAGAATGGATGGCGAAACGACATGAATAAACAACAAGTTGATCATGTTGATTATAGATGGAGTCGTCGAACAGCTACTTATTCTATTCTTGTTTCTGTCCATGTCAAAACAGGCGGCAAAAAAGGAGGAGGAACGACAACAAGCAAGGCTAGCTGCCCAGGAGGCAGTTAAGCAAAAAGCCGCTCAAGCAAAAGCTGCCGCCGCCGCAAAAGCTGAAGAACAAGCTCAGGTAGAAACTGCTGACATCGGCATGCATGTTGACTAGAGAACGAAGTGTAGTTTTCCTTGATAGGTACTTTTTCTTCACTCCTTCCACATTCCTGCGTTTCGCTCTGAGCGTTGCTCTTTTCGATATTGGCACATTGGCGATGGCAGCCCTGCAAAATGATGGCTCTCGTCGAACAAGTTGACATGGAGGGTGATGAAATAAAACAAAAAGCTGCACCAGCTGTAGTCTTGCATCTGCTACTTCTCCTGCTATTGGGCCTGTTGTATTCTTGTTTCTGGCAATATTAAAACAGGAGGCGCAAATAAAGGCCAAGGAAGACGAGGAACAACAAGCGGCCGAGAAACGAAGGCTACTTGCTGAAGCTGCCGCAGCAGAGGCCCGAAGAAAGGCCGAACAGCAGAGGAAAGACCCAGAAACCGCTGCGAAAAATGCCGCGAAAGCAAAAGCAAAAGCGGGAGCGGCGCATTACAACGTGCAAAAGTGGTGTGGTCGTGAGGATTCGCATTATTCTACGGCGCATATGTCCTCTGTTGCTATTCAGTCGAGTTTTGGGTTGACTATAGTACAATGGAAAAGTTCTTGTTGTACTGCACACTAGGCGAGATACTTTGTCCATGAAGCTAAAATAGATTCGTCTTCGAATTATAATGCACCCTGTTCTTGTTCGCCGTTGTGGACTACAAGGCTCGGCGCGTGAGCAATCCCTTCGATCGTGCGTTGCGGTGCTGTGAAAGCAATTAGATTTTATAGAAGTAGCACTGTTCTTGTGCTCCACCTCGTCCTTCTTCCTGGAGGAACTTTCTATATTTTCTTCAACAACTCTAGCAAATTTTGATTTCGTGTTGATTGTCCTGAAGCGCTTCGACGGACAGGAGAAGTCTTGCACAGTATTGCCGCGCTACGTACCTCGGCTACCTCGCACTTGCTAAACTGTTGCTATGCCCTACACGACCACGACACTTTTGCACTGGATCATGACGGCGCGGTGGAGTCAGCACAAAAAGTGGAAGGCGCGCAAGGAAGCCCGCCAATGTCACCATCCAAGCTCCTACCGAAGGAAAAAACTACCCCATCTCGAAAATCGTCATCGTCGTACAGGGCTTGCAAGAATATACTACGAGCTTGAAGCTCATGTCGGCCGGGAAGGACAGTCCTCTAGAAATACCTACTGACTTCTTGACGATGCCGAACACAACCTGTGCATAACTGAGCCAGTTGTAGTCTGTCGCTAAGTGGGTCTGCTTTGATCCACGAGAAAAATTAAAGCATAAAATGTCTGGGCGCAACGATCTTCACGAAAGCGAAGCAGTGGAGCTGTGTTGACAGAAATAACTGGAGAATCAAAATAAGTAAGTCCACGCACGGTGTCTGTATGAATTCGAAGATGAGGTAGAAGTTTTCTTTTCATACCGTTCGAGAGCCCGCAGCAGTATGCTCTCTCCAGACCTGCACCTGAACGCGCTGATGGAGAACGCTGCCGGAAAACCGAGTGCCATCACCCCCGTGCCGCCTGCAGGAGGAGGAGGAGGAGGGGCTTTATCTTCTGCCTCGTCGCCGCAGAAGCCAGTTATTTCTTCTTCATCGTCGCCGTCTCCTTCATTGCAGTCGAAACCAGTTGCAGCCACTTCAGCAGCTTCATCCCCTCCATATCCCCAGTGAAAAAGCAAACGTACTCACCAGCCTCGAGTAGTGGTCATGCAGGTCTACTGCGTCATCTAGTCTACATCTGCCGGCGCCTTTGTAGCAACGTCCTTATAATTTCCCCTGAGAAGAGGAGCATAATTGAATTTGTACCTACTCGTACTAGTCGTCGTATTTTCGTTTTGTCAACAGGATGCTGAGCTACTCGCGGAGGGCTTTGTGATGTATCAATCTGGTGTCCTCCTCGTCCTCCTCGCTGATCAGCAGCACTCATACTACAGACCAAAAGAACTTGTTATGCGTAGTGAAGAATACCAATAGAAACTCGCTTCTTTTGATGTAGCAGAAGTCCCACTGGTTTCACTGAGGGGCGGGTACGTTTTTACTGAGGATACTCAGGAGTTGTCGAGAGTCAACAGCGCTCCAGGACCAAAGCCGAGGAGCACGCCACCCGCATCTCCGAAGAAGGAATCAACACCCGCAGCTTCTGCACCTGGTATCCAGAAAGAGAAATGTGGTTTCGTGTAACAGCTTCGATCGTGGACTGACACTATGACATGACTAATTCATTTCTCTGCATCCAGTATAGAGATAAAATTTGTCGTTGTCATGCATAGCTACCACCGGAGATTGATATCTCAGAGGAAGACAGCCGCCGTTCAAGGCTGGCTGGCATGAGAGACATGACTGGTGTTTATTTGCATTTTCTCTGCATCTTCTTCTCAGATTTATTGCACAACTAAGACAGTTTTTTTTTTCCTGGATACCGGGCGCATCGCCAACTGGAGGAGTGGCAGCGCAGGCTGAATTGCGGAGGGTTCAATCTGCTATCACTCCGACTCCGTCAAAAAGACCTCCACCACCTGCGTCTCCGGCTGCAGCTTCAGTGAAGATGAACTTGGGTGCCGCTTTTGAAGAAGCCGCCGCTGCAGAGAAGAAGGGTTCTCCCTCTGAAGCTAGCACTCGTACGCCCTCTGAAGCTAGCACCTTTCATGATATCCGAATCGAAAATCGCCCCTCGTCCGCTGAAGTACTTATCAAAAGTAAAAATGTCTGGGTCTGGAAGAATGCAACTTGTGATGCTGTATTTGGATTCCAAAAAAATCTGTATTGCATGAGTAGCAAACAGAATGCAACTTTTGCTACGCTGAGAAGGCATTTGTCATGCGGAATAGGCATCAAGAAGCCCTCAAAAATCTGTATTGCTAGGGTATGCATCACAGACATCATGGCTCATGCAAAACGTGCATGACAAGTGTCAGAATCTTCCAGACCCAGACATTTTTACAGTTGATATGAAGCTGGCTAAAACAACTCTAAAATAGTTGCAATTGGGAAAAAGCAACAGGCATGCTTGTAGATGTCAGTAGACCCTCAATTATAAATATCCTGTGCTCGTAAAAAAGGATTGGGTTGTAAAGTTCCTCTTGCATCTGCACGCTACTGTTTTTATTTCACTCCGCCGTACGAAATTGAAGATGCACGGACCTTGAGTGTGATGAAACTGCGCTCTTGAACTTTGCCTCCTTAGACTGACGCACAGCATCCTAGCTCTTAAGTACGTCGGACAGACCTGCTGCTCTATACATGCAAGACAAGTAATTCTTATCCTAAGAAGTAAGGCCCTTTCGGGCGGGCAGGTCCGCTTGCAAAAAACGTGCGGCCGCTCTTTCCACTTCCCACTCGTGTCGTGCTAAAAAAACCCATCCCACGGCTGTTGGAAGATCATCCACAACTACGTGGGCCGCCGCGGGGCGCTTTTCATTCTCATATCTTCGTCCGCGCCCTCGTCCACAGGGCAAAAGGCAGGAACAGTGAGGAGGAAGTTCTCGTTTGCAGACGAGTTACCCCAGAAAGCCGTCGAGTTACCCCAGAACGGAAACGTATGGATGTGTCAGAGTTGAAATCGACAAAGTTGAAATAATTTGTCATGCATAAAATGGATGCCAGTTGGAACCCAGTTCCCAAGTGGCGCATGACAAATTTCGGTGGTCCCTAAATCCAGTTTGTCATGCTGTTTAGGCAAAGAAGAGCGATTTTCTCATGCTACTTTAGCAGCTCGAGCTGTGACCCCAAACAGGCTTACAATCGGCCTCAATTGCCTGCTCTGCAACACACGTACCTCGGGTCATGCATTTCATGCATTACAAATCATTTCAACTTTGACGATTTCACACCTGACGCTCCCATAAAACGTAGCTCCGTTGACCGAAAAAAATCTGGCAGCTGCCAAGTTGACCAAGGACGGGCTATTGTGAGGAAAAATCCCCCCTCCCCATATCGAAAGCGAGATTTGTGTTGCTGTATTTGAGTACACAAATCACGTCTGTCTTGCTGGAGAGGACTGCAGACCCATATCAAGCCTGAGTAGAGAGGCTTTGACTTAGGCGCTTAGCATGAAAAGCGTCCGTGATGTTGGCTCAACAGCATGACAAACCGCCTGCACAATGCTGCGTAGCTTGTCGAGTTGCCTTCTTGCAAGACAGACGTGATTTGAGGTCGCAAATCAGCAACACAAATTTCCGGAAGCATAGTACCTTTTCGATATGGGGAGGGGGGATTTTTCCTCTTAATACGGGCTGCGCGTTATCCTGTGCAAAAGTATCGCACTCGTATCAATGCCAGACTAGCATCATGACATCAAGTCTGGTTTTTTATGTAATTTAGCATGACAAATTGAATTATTTCATGCTGAGCTAATTTGTAATGCATCTACACGAGTACGATACTTTTGCAGTTCATACGCGTCGTGCCTATTCAACCAAATCGTTTTCTTCCTCGCACCAAGACACCAGGAACAGCCCTTGCTCGGCCGGGATCCACCAAGCCACACGGTGGGTCTCCTCCTTCTGGACGTGGAACAAGCGCAAGCGGTTTGGCTCTCACAAGTCGTGTATGCATTGCAAATATGTCCGGGTGGTCTGGAAGGTTGGAACTTGTGATGCCTTCTTTGGATTCTAAAAAAATCTGTATTGCGTGACCAGCAAGAGGCGCGTAGTTTGTGCTACGCGGAGAGGGTAGTTCTCATGCGGAATAGGTAACAGGAAGCCCTCTAAAAATCTGTGATGCTAGGTCATGCATTACAGGCGTCATGGGTCAGGCGAAGTATGCATGACAAGCCTAGCAATCTTCCAGACCCAGACATATTTGCACTGCATATCGACGGCAGCCGCCGACCGGAAGAATTTCATTCGGGATGTTGAGCAAGAGTATGAATAACGGCGGAAAAGGGAACAATAAAGGCGGCAAAGGGATGAAAGCTGCGGGAAAAGGGAAAGGCGTGGGGTGGAAGGGCAAGGGAAAAGCTGTCAACAAGGGGAAGAACGGCAAGGGAAAAGGTGCCAAGGGAATTGGCAAAATGGGAACCGGCAAAATGGGAAACGGCAAGGGAAAGGGAAGCAGCCGCGACGGAAACGGAAAAGGCAAGGGCGAAGGTGGCAAAGGAAAAAGTGGCAAGGGAAAAGGTGGCAAGGGAAAAGGTGGCAAGGGAAAAGCGGCGTGGAAATCAGCTTCCTTTGCGGAAGTCGACGCGGAAGGGACGATTAGTGGGCCACTTTGATTTATCAAATGCAAAAATGTCTGGGTCTGGAAATTTTCTAGACTTGTCATGCAGGTTTTGCATAAGTCTTGATGTCTGTGATGCGTGCCCTAGCATCACAGATTTTTTGAGGCCTTCTTGATGCCTATTCCGCATTACAAATGCCATCTCCGCGTAGCAAAAATTGCATTCCCTTTGCTGCTCATGCAATGCAGATTTTTTTGCCATCCAAATGCAGCATCACAAGTTCCAACCTTCCAGACCCAGACATTTTTACATTTGATATGATTGAGCTTTTTTCTGGTTGATTGTAACTTTGTTTTAATTGTCACATGATTTTTACATTTTCACAAAATTCATTCACTTCCGAAACTACACGCACATACTTTCTTACGTCACCGAGATTTTTTACAGCATATGAAAGCATTGTAACTTTTGTCTTCTTACGTTCTCAATTACCACTTTACAAGCGTCTTCTTACGTTCTCAATTACCACTTTACATTGTAACTATTGACTTGTTGTAAAAATTTTCAAGATCCACGCGAGCAGCATGCTCGTAAATCTTATGCACTCTATTTTTTTCGCATTCTTTTTGCAAGCATTTATCACCATTCGCACATTGTTATTGTAAACACGGACAAATTTTTTACTTTTTGGACACACGACACGCACTAGTTTTTCAATTTCATCGGCACAACAAGCATTGACTTCTGGAACATGAAAGAATAGAATTTCGGCATTAACAGTTTTTAGTACTACGAACACGCACTCTTCGAAGTAATTGAATACACCGAGGACCTCAAGTTTGAAAATTTTCACGACGAACTGATAAAAGAGATAAATGCAAAGAATAGGTTGCAGGACGGGGAAACACGGTCACGGCAAGGGACTTCTTGTTCGCCGAAAAGCAGCAAAAAGACTGGTCCGAGGGCAAAAGATCTTCAGGGACGAAGCAAAATAAATTCGCCTATTTAATCCTGTCTCGTCGCCGACGTTTACGTTCGAGTGACAGAAGAACTTCGAAGATTTACTTTATCGGTCGCGTGGAATATAAAGTTTTTCGGTATTTATTTTGATTTTCGTCCGGATTTTTTACAATGTTCGGTCCGAGTGGTCCTTTCCGACTCCGTGGTACTCTGGCTCCGAGTAGTTTTTATCACCATATAGTGAGCAGCTCGCGTCAGCGTCAGGCTGATTTTCAGCAGTTCAGTTTTGTCTTTTTAAGAAAATCTTCCATTGTAGTTGCAAATCGCTTCGTCCCAGCGCTGGTGTACGTCATCGTTGAAGCAGGTGCAATCGTTTTACTACCGACCTATCGTGGTTGATATTTCGGTTTTCTTTCCTCGTCCTGTTCCGCACGCGGGTGATCTACTTCCGTAAGGCTCTGTTGTCCTCGTCGTCCGTCGTTCTTCACATCTTCGTCGAAAACAAAAATCGTTCACATCCTCGTCGTCTTTCGTCGTGCGGCCGTGTTGTCCTGCTTTCTTCAGATTCCACTTTGCCCTAAAATGATGACCAACAAGAAGAACAACGAACAGCGACAACAAGTAGAACACGACCCCAAGTTACTCTCGAAAAGAAATTTGTTTCAACATTTACTGCTAAGTAGAGTAAGTACTACTAAAAATTATACCACCCCCTGCAAGGCATATTCAGTACAAAATTTTTTCTCACCTTGCATTGCTGCAACAAGTTGTAGACGTCAAAGCAATTTCAGCACTTCACAAGTAAGCCGGAAGTAGAGCAGGATAGAAATTTGTACCTCGTCGACTAGATCAACTACTCCTTTTTTTTGTGGTGTTCGGCAATACAACATCAATCTACTTCTACTTTATCATCAAAAGCCGTCGTCTGGGTGGTCCTCATCGCCTGCGACCCCTACACACCAGAAGGAGCTCTTCCACAGTTGGACGAACAGTTCGTGGACAGCAGTCCTCCGCAGCAGCGACTAGTTACACTCCTGCTCCGCCCTTCATCATCAACCGGCGACACGACATCAGGTACAAGTACACTACGGATATTTTTTGTAGTCGAGTTTATTTTGACTTTACGTTTTATTTTACATGTGCGCATTCATTCTATCCTAGTCCTACTGCCATTGAAGATTGGCGGGTACAACTTCCTCTTCTGCAAATGAATATGGTGCACCTGCTCTTGTGATCCGGCCGAGCACGGACTTCTTGATCCTGGCCTCGACAAGTAAAAGGCTTAAATTTTTGTCATGCATTTTTACAATCTGTTATCTATCAGGTGAAGAAGATGAATAAGGCGAAACAGGCGAAGGTGCTGCGGGACAGCTGTGCCAGGGCGGCCCCCGCCCGGGGCAGGTCCTCGTTCCCGAAGAAGTTAGCTGGCGCTGCGTTGTTCGCGCACAGCCAGACGGGGTGTGCACCAGGCGCGCACGGGTTTGAGGTGTTGCTCACCAACCGGAAGAAGGAAAATAAGGTGCACCTCGGCAACATGAAGAAGGAGAATGTTGTATCGCGAGGGAAAATCTTCACCCCTCCCCATACTCACAATGCAAATTTGTGATGTTAATTTGTGAGACCACAAATCTAGTCAGCTTTGTCTTGCATATGAGGCATCAAATAGGAGGCGTGTGGCGTATTGCACAGCCAAGCTGTCATGCGCTTTTGCCTACTGCATCTGCAAAGCTGTCTGTCATGCCTGAGTGCTAAGTAGACTTTTGCATACCTAATCAGGCTCAGCAAATTATGCCTGCAAGCGCTTACTGCAATACAGCGCTAATTTGTGTACGCAAATCCAGCTACAGAAATTCCCGTTTCGATGTGGGGAGGGGGCTTTTTTCACTTTGATATGTTGCGGCAGACGAAAAGAAAGTAGAGTCAATTACTTCATCGCTCTCCACCGCCAAGTGCACCACGCTCGCCACCAGCAGCTATTATCATCGGTGCAAACTATGCATTGCAAATATGTCTGGGTCTGGAAGGGTGCAAGTTTGTGTTGCTCTGCTAGAATGTCCCGCATCTGTCATGTACGATACCCAAAAGCCCCAATTTTCTGTCATTCAAAAACGCAGTTTGTCATGCTGAATAGACAACACCTTGCAACTCAGAAACTTGTCACGCTGAGCCGTCATTTGTGGCGTCTTCATGATTCGGCGGCCAGCGACGTCACAAGTTTCCAGACCCAGACGTATAATTTGCATTTGATACAAACTAGGCACTGACTACGATCCCCTGAAGATCACTTTTTGGAAGGGAGCGAAGAAAGGCGATGCCGAAAAGTATGCTGAGTTGACAAAAACAGAACCGGAAAACGAGGTGAAGGCTGACTTCTGGAAGACCGATCTTGGATTCGCTGCGCTGGACACAACGGTGTCAGCGGACTCTGCCTCGAAGCTGTTTGGGCTCCAGTGCGCAAATCATGATAAAGAAAACGAATGGATGTCGTGGGCCTACCAGAACGACATGACGGGCTTCAACAATTTCTGGAAGGGCGACAAATATGACGTCCTCGAACTGCAGTGGTGGAGGGCCCCGTGCATCACCAATTGTTTTTTTGGACATAACCAAAGGGATCGCAAAGGGGGTGAAGTGAAAATTGTCGGCAAGAACTGCGTACCGGCGGAATCCTCCGGAACGGGTGCAGCAGATTCATCAGCTTGCATGGGCTGCTGAACCTCCAAGACCGGGGGCGACGGAATCAAAAATACAATATTTATCGTCCAAGGTAGTATGTACTAGTACTTTTAATTAGTACTAGCTAGTACTGTAGAAGAGCAAACCGGGCAGGAAGATAACAAGTAGGTACCAGGCGCCGACGAGGTGGAAACAAGATATGGAATGTGGAAAAAGAAGCCAAACGAAAAATTGAGTATTTCGATCATACACTCGCGACACTTAGAGGATGAAGAAGGAGACGGTGTTGAAAAGTTATTTCTTGGGAAAAACATGAATCGTCGCGGAGAAAATCAGTTTTTGCCTTGTTGTTTTTGCCGTTTTCTACTTTTTTTGACATATTGCATGGTCGACGGCGTAATTGGTTTGGAAACCAATACCAAACCAGTACAGCTTTTTCGCCTGAAGAGGCAATTAAGTTTAAAGATGTGGTCCGGTATTCTTTTAACTAAATGTATACAAAGTCATTTTATTTTTCCCTCTTTTTCGTTTCGTATTCGTTTCTCTTTTTCATGCATATTTTCACGTCGTGGTCGTAGTCCTTCTCAAGTACACCATGAGCACACCACGACGTGAAAACGAAAAGAAAGTTTCAGATGAGTACCAAGGTATCCCCTTGTGCTTTTTTGAACCTCCCGACGTGCGGTAACTTAATTTGAATAGTTTAGAAAATATACGTATTAAAGTCCCCTGAGATGACTAGCCTGAGTTGCGAGTTGTAATACTATCATCTCTGCGGAAAAACAAATCTGAGGTGAAAGAGCATTCGTTCCTCTTGTCAAATTTATCGCGAAGCGTTTAGAACAAGGAACACTTGTTTAACATCGTGTTCGTGTGTTCCGATATTGTGGAATGTTTTGAGTCAGCCGAAAAAAACAGACTCAAGAAATATCATCATCGCGTTTTTCTTGCCTTCGTACGTTGATGTTTTTTTTCCCACGAGGATCGATTTATATGTTTTACTAGTGCTACAGTCGAGACAAACCGAAAGAGAGACTCTTAGGTTCGTTATTTTCCGCATCCGATCGCTCTCTGTCTGTCTGTCGGTCAACCTGTAGTTCTTGTCGTCCTTCGTTCACCCCTGTCGTCCTCCGTAGTTTGTTCGCCAGCATCACAACTGCAGCATATCATCCTGATTGGAGCATGACAAATTCCGAAATACGAATAGAAAATGCTTCTTATGGGGCTTTGCATGAGAAACATCATCTTCAGCATGCAAAATTTCATTACAAGCATGGGGTGGGGACGTTTTTACAAAGGATAGACACGCCGCAGTGTTCTTCTTGAGGCAATTTGTTATGCGAATCATACGGATGCGACCCTTTTGCATTGCATACCAACTGCGTCGGACTTGTTCCCCTTTGCCCTCCTGAGCTGCTCCGCTTTTATAACAGCAGCGCGAGTATGCATTGCAAACATGCCTGGGCCTGGGAGAATGATCTTGCTTCTAATGCGTCTGCTGGATGACGCGCATGGTCTCGAATGCACGCAAAAGCATGCAACACAGGCTTTGCCGAGGCCTCTTGAAGATGCCTATTCCGCGTGATCAGTTCCTTAATCTTGTGTGTGCAGCACAAATTGGGTGACTTTGGTTTTCATGCAATACAAATTTAAACGCCTCTTCGTCCAGAGGCAGAGTCCGCGCGACAAGTTGGAAATCTTCCAGACCCAAAAATATTTTCAAGTGATAGCGCGTTTTCCATAGTTTGGTTTTTTTGACGATGGTTGCAGCTTCGTCCACGTACTTCTGCGGAATCCAGGCGCACATCAGCTTGTGGACATGTTCTACATCCGGGAGGGAACCATCATACGACTCGGGACCGTAGGCGCGTGCTTCGGCGGGGGCGATCTGTTCATTAGGAGAATGGAAAGATTAAGGATTTCCATTGCAGTTGCGCCATTTTGTTTGTAGATGCCACGGACCAAGCATCTCGTTTGTAGATGCGACCTCGCCCTGGCACGCAACCTTGTGCTGGCAATGCGTGCATGACAAATTCCGGAAATCCAAACAGTACTACATGAAGAACTTGTCATGCACCGGGTCAATCTGTACTGGTGTTTGTAATGCTGTTGATGCCATACAAATCCAAATGAGGGGCAGGGGGAGTTGTGCACGTTCATATCAAATTTTCGTCGTGGATCTTCGCCGCTTCCAGCACCTCATGGTCGATTTTCAGGCTTTTTTCATTCTCATGAAGGTCGTCGTTGTGGCAGGAGCTTAGCTGCATCGTGTTGAGATGTTGTTGGTCCCCTGCAGCCTCTCCTCGCGCGGCTGCCACTGCCAGTTGTGCTACTGCTAAACGACGGACCTGGGTATCAAGTGCAAATATGTCTGGGCCTCGAAGAATGCAGACTTGTGATGCTCTTTTTCAGTTACGCAAAAAACCTTCGTTCACCCCTGTCGTCCTCCGTAGCTTGTTCATCTCGTGCAAGCACCCCTATAAAAAGATATCTGACTTCAGTTCAACTACATCGGTTGTAAAAACGTCCCCACCCCAGAGTCGAGATGGTAAATCTGCAATACAAATCTCCAGGAAATGGGAGTTGTGCATGACAAGTTTTCACCTGCAGCAGGGTAGTGCTGCTTAGCAAGGGAACAAGCCGCATGAGAGAGCCACTTTCTTATCCTGTTTACAGCATTACAAATTTCTTGAAAACACGACTGGAAATGCCCCTCATGGAGCTGCGCATTACAACAAATGATTCCGTCATTGCACATTTGCATGACAGCTCTGGGGTGGGTACGTTTTTGCTGATGATACTGACGGATACCACGGGGTACTTGATGCCCGCCTACGAGGGCGACCCTCCGAAGGGCTGCACTGTGAAATACCAGACCAGTCACGTATCAATTGCAAAAATGTCTGGGTCTGGAAGATTGCAACTTGTCTGGAAAGGCTGTTGCTGAATATTAAAAACGGGGGATGAAATATTAAACTGTAGTTGCGGAAATCGAAATAATAACCCTGACAGGCCAGAGCCGACCGACGCAGATAGGGTTGTTCCTTCAGGGTTACTTAATAAGGGGCTTAGGTTAGGGTTTGTATTTTAGCTCTACACTATGAAAAAATCCGGCTGCAGAACATGTTTTTGCTTTTATCATTTCAAATTCTACGTATGAGTTTCTTCCTTTTTAGTTTTGTAACGACCAGATCGAGATCCATTTTCAAATTCTACGGTGTGGTCACGACCAGATCGAGATCCAGAACGATTATTCTACCGGTTTTCCTTATTTCTGTCGTTTCGCACCCATTTGAAAGTATTAATGTTTCTTTGCCAAAAATGTAACAGTTTAGGTTTTTCTTTTTGATTTTGCACCTTCGAAATTTTCGTTTTTTCATTAAGTTCTTTTTGCCTCGTTTCAGTCGTCTCTAGGAGCAAACTATCGAAGGAGAAGCAGAAAGAAGCTACAACTCGGCTTATTTTTTGAAGCCTCCAATACAACAGTTACAGTAGCCGTACTCGCACGAGAATAATTACCTGACCCCCCCTATCATCACGCTGTAGCCCAGTGGGACTGGAGCGCCGCTCTCTTTTTTTCCGGCTTCGCAAATTCATACATTGATTGAGCAACTACTGGAAGACGAGCGCTAATAGAAATGAATTTGCTTGCCGGGTTATATCTAAGATTGCAATGGCGCGATAGTTTCTTTCGCTTGCCCACCCCATACCCGGACTCACTTTTATAGCCTCGGTGGAATGAAAAAAGCCTCCCGAACGAGGAAAGATGTAAAAGAAAGCACTTAGTGCACGTGGGCAGTCGTTCTTCAATTTTTACCCCCGTAGTTGTTGCAGAGTCGAGGAAGACGGGAAGGAAAGAGCGGAATAGCAACGTTTCGCTTCCCTTCCAGTCTTGCTCGAGCTATCCCGGCTCGGCTCTGCAACTCTGCAGCGATTATTCTCACAGTAGTAAGTTTTCATTCGATATCGATTCCCAGAAGAGGGAAGCCAAAAGCTATCACTTTCGCACGATGACACCCTTCGAGGTAGCAGGAGCAGCTCGATTTGCGGCTCGCGAGATTATGGGACAAAGTGAATGCTTATGCTTTCCTCGCAACAGTTTTACCCGACCCGCTGCCAAAAAAATATCCGCAAAAGATGGAAGCCTCTTCCCAGTGCGGTCCATGAAGATAGGGTAGGCATTGATTGCCACCCGCCCGTGTTCGTTCCGTGCAGAAAGTTTTTCCCTGCGTATAATGTGGTGTCCTTTATAATTTTGCGACTGTCCTAGTAGTTCTACTGGTTCTTGCTCCCCTCTCCCCTCCCAAATTTCTCTGCAAGATCGATGAGGAGAGCATGAGCAGGTGTTCAACAGCACTCCAGACAGCGGATGTTGTACTTAGCTGTTTGTTGAAGCTCAAATTAATAAAGCCCAACCGGCAGACTCAGAAGTCTCAGAAAAGCGGTACAACTACAAGATACGTCGAGCGCGTTTTTAGCTGACACTACGCAGCACTTAATGAGGCTAGGGTCCTGTTTTATGTTTTTGTTTTATTTAATTATGATGCAGCGGAAATGCTTTGAACAGCGGCACTGAGCAAGATCATCCTGAGTACTAAAAAGTAATTCCTCTGTTTTGAGATTAAGTTGTGCAGCAGTGCAGCGTGCGGCGTGAATCATATTAGAAAGATAGTTCTTAGCAGCAGCAGCGTGCGACCAAGAAGATGGACGAAGATCACGGTCAGGTACGGCCCGAAGATCACCTGGCAAAGGATCTCGTGTAGATCACGATCTAGACAATATATCTCACGCAAGATTTTTCCCTTTGGTTCCTTGGTTTATCTTTATGTGCATGTTGACCTGCTTAAGTATTTGATTTGTAGTGTTATGCTTTGCTGTTGCTGGGCCTGGGCATATGAGTCCGGTTCGCTAGGTGTGCGACTTTATTGAGCCAGAATTCATCGAACAATAGGATTCGCAATCACAGCTGCAGTTTCGTTTTGTTACTTGTAGTTTGTCAACCATCAAAATGTCGAAGGTTCTACTTCCTTTTGTTTCTGCAGGCTATTATGGTTGTTCTCATGCTCGTGCATTATAAAGCAAAGCGAGAGCTGAAACAGCTGCAATTGTAAGCGACACAAAAGCTTAACTTTTGATCTACCTATGAATACATTGTTCGTCTTTTTTTGCACGACTTTACCTTTAAATTTGTCTGTGTTTGCTGATATAAGCCCGCTACTGCCGTGTAATCTATTATTGCAAAAGTACGTCGTTTAATATTTCTGCGGAAAAAATGCCGGAGGGTTCTTTCGTAAGGCTGTAAAAAGCAGAAGTGAAAGACTCAACGACCAGAAGAATATTTTTACAGAGAACCACTCTACTGTTTCTGAAGATGACCACAACATTTACTAGATTAGTATGTCAGAACACCTCCTATTAAGCTTTGTCGAGGACTACAAAAGCTACGTGAACCACGACGCATTGGACCACCTCAGGGCGCCCTGGACGGCCTCCACCATGGAAGTTTCTCTTTCCTCATTCTTCAGCAGCAGCTCAGTTACAGCGGGACAGGACAGCAAGAGCAGGGGAACTTCTACGAGGATTTTTACACGAGACAGCGCAAGAACTACACCTCGAAGAAGTTGCTGTACCACGACGATAACAAGAGCGTTGAAGAGGAAGAGCACACGGACAAGATCAAGAACCCTGGAAGGAGCGGCAATGAAAACAAAATCCAGGGCCAGGGGCAACACGAAGGAGATGAAGCTGCATAAGATGCAGCTTCGGACATCACCATTGCTCCACTTGAAACAACTCAAGATGTTGACCATAAGCCTGGTTAGTTCCCCACTTTTTTGGTCCTCAGCGAGGCCTGCTGATGCAGCGGTATTAACCAAAAATGCCAACACAGAAGTGGACCTACAAGAATATCAAGAAGGGCAACTAGCAACATCATCATCCTCAAGCGGTAGAGACGAGCAGAGGTCATTTTTGCGAGGAACAAGGTCCTCCAGCTCTAAAAATACCGTTACCGGGGGAGATTCTACTGAAGGGGACGAAGTGCAACATCAGCAAGACCAGGACTTTCTCGTCCAGCGTTTCCGACGAGAGTGGAAACTGTACCAGGGTTTGTGTCTCTGGAAATCCGATATAAAAAAATCCCCTTCGACCGCGACGTCTTCATCTAAAATAGATCAACCTGAAACTGAAATAAGTCATCGCGAAGTTGTAGATGTTCTTGACGAGGCGAATAAAGTAGACGCTGAGGGAACACCAGGAGGCACCACTGCAGGTCATGAAGATGAAGGGCAAGAACTTGCTGTGCGAAATGTTGAAAAAATGACACGAGAAGTACACGAAGATCACGATCATGACCGCGAGCTCCTGCACGAGGAGCTGGAATTGGAAAAGAAGCCCGATTTCAGTGTCTTCGGGAGAACCCGGCCAAAAGGAACTACAAATGCCGCGATCCGGGCAGCTGAAATTCAAGCGGACAAGCGAGAAAAGGAATCCGCGGCTTTGGCCGGCAGAACCATTCACGATTTGCAACGCAGTGCGGTAGCAGAGCTGAAAAAACAGTGGGAAAAGTTGTCGTGGGAATCGAAGATGAAATTGCTTTTCAAGAATAGAGAAATTTTCGGTGTTTTCTTGCCAGAGTTCATGCGCAAGGACCTCCTTCTCGGGAAAGCGAAAGTTACAACTACCGAGGAGCAAGAACTGGAAAAAAACGCCTTCATCATGCCTGACGGGAAAACAACTTCGCCCCCCGAGGATCACTACTATCCCATTGCTCACACACCCACCAGCAGTGTGGGCGACGTCCCCGTCGCCGACGACTGGTTCTACAACTACCCTGTGGCGCGCACACCCAGCAGTGTGGGCGATTTGGACCACTTCGAACCTGTAGGACGACCGGGTGAAGCTAGTACACATGGAGGGCCCGACGTCCCCTGGCCAGCGTCCTCCGAAAGACCTTTTGTGGTTCATAATGCTCCAGCAGGTGGTGTTGTTTCCGAGAACTATCTCCTGCCCACTTTAATTCACCCGACGACCTGCTGTGTGAATTTTCTGCAGATCATGGGCCCTTGCAGCAATTCTGTTCATGATCCTAGTGCAGCTGCGGTGGACCATTCTTGTACCCACGCCGCTGGAATGGGAGCAATGGTTCTGCAGGGTCAACAACCGGATTTTTCCGAAGGCAACTTGCCTAGCTCGCCGGAAAGCAGTTCATCCTGTTGTTACAAAAGCGGTTCCTGCAGGTCCTCGCTGGAACTGAGTAAGAACGGAGAGGACCACGGAGCGCAGCAACAGCCGGGAAATGCCACCACGACGTCTTCTGCATCGACGTACTGCCCCAGTCCGGAGATGAAAGACGGCGGAATCACAGTGTTTACACCTCCATTCGTGTCGTGCAACGGGAGCAATTCGACGTCCGCGACACCGAATTCAAGTCCCGTGGCGGAGTCCGCGTTATCCATCCCAGAGGTGGATCACCCGGAACCGGAGCCGGAACGCAACGCCGAAGAGGACCCTGTTGTAACGTCGTGCCCGCACTGTGCAGCAGCAAGTGGGACCGCGGCTCTTGTTGCGAATCGTCCTCGCGAAGTAGATCTAGAACAACATATCGCAGCTGTATCAAATAAAAGTGACAGCGAGGGCCGGGATAATTCACAGCCGTGGACCGAAATGAAGGTCGTTGAAAGTACGTCCAAAAGAACTAAAGACAAGCGAGTAGTACCTCCAAAAGTGCCCGAAGTAGAACCACGTCGAAGCCGAAGGGTACAAGGTGCGGCAGAAGCAGGTGGCACAGCGGAGCAGGATGTGGGAGGTTCTCGAAAGAAGACTTCGATGTTGAAAGCGGCACACCATGTTGCAGACGACCACAGCGGAGGTTCTCGAAATGAAGTCGTGCGACCAGGCGATTATACCAAAAAGCAGGCACATGCCCCGCCTCTTATTTCACAGGACGTGCCTTGTATTGGTAGCACGACTTCTGCAGCAGCTGCGCCATCTTGTCTGATAGTACCCGACCCGGCAACATTAAAAGGCCGGCAGCAGGAGCGACAGCACCCTGACTCTACAACTAAAGCTGCTGGGACAGACGTGGAGAAAAAATGGAAAGCTGCTCCGCGTGGAAGTTGTACGAAGACGGATAAAACAAAAACGTCGCCCAGCAAAAGTTCTACTAGCAGCAGCAAGAGTAAGAATCCGTGGAGCGCGTTGATGCTATCGGATGACGAGGAGGACAGTGGTGAGCCGGCTGCTCTCCCCCTGTCGGGAGACGAGGATGAAACTGAGCCAGGCTTCAGCCGGCAAACGACAACGACGACCAGCGAGCATCCCTCTCCCGACGACAGGGAAGGACCAGAGGAAACGACGGAGAAAGTGCCATGCTGCGTCGACGGCGGTATTCAGGCAAAAACAGAAAAACTACACACATCCTGTGCACCACTAGCACTTCCAGAAGATGCTGTGAAAAAGGATGACACGAAAAAGTCCCGGACCTTCGAGGAACCCACTGCATCGCCGATGCCAAAATCTACTCCGGCTGCTGCGTCGAATGTTAAAGCGAAGAAGAAGAACGGGAACAAGAGCGGGACGAACAAGCAGGCAGAAGAACAAAGCAAAAGTTCTCGTACGCAGATCGCGGCTGACATTTCTTCTCCTACGCGCCACCACACGACCAGCGAAGACGTGTTAATACAGGAAGAAGCCAGCACACTAGCAGGAGAAGAAGTCATTGCCGTGAACGATCACGGGATTCCGGAAGTTTTGCCAGGATTGCTGTTTTATCAACTGCAAAAATGTCTGGGTCTGGATGAATGCATGTTCGTCATGCTTGTCTGGCATGACTCTTAAATCTGTCATGCACATTACCCAAGAGCCGGAGCCCCATTTTTCTGTCATGCAGAGACGCAGCCTGTCATGCAGAATAGGCAACACCTGGAAGCTCATAAACTTGTCATGCTGAGCCAGCACTTGTGGCCTCCTCGTGATACGCCACTCAGCATCACAAGTTTCCAGACCCAGACACTTTTGCATTTGATATGTTTTCCTACAACAAAAGACTCCCACTGACCACCTGGGACGACCCGGTCATTGAGAGATTTTTCAAGGAAATCGAAGCCGAGGCCGAGAAGATCTTGAATCTGAAAACTTCCAAAAGCACACAGAAGGATATAACCCGCTCAGGTGTTACAATCTCAAACGTTACAATAGAGTTTGCAACTTGTGTTGCATGATGCGCATGACTGACTCGCAGAGGGCTCCACTCTCTGCAATACAAATTTCGCCAGATTGTAGTGGGGTTTGGGACTCCGGAGCTTGTCATGCGCAATCCTATGAGAGTGGGCTAGAACATGCACTCTTGCATCACAGATTTCCATATTCTATTGTAACGTTTGAGATTGTAGCAGCTGAGCGGGTTATAAAGGACCTTATCCGCAAGCAGCTGGCGGATAAGAACTACGCGAAGAAAACTTTGCAGGAGCTTTTACCGAAGGCGCGGTGGGAAATTCTAGAGGGAAAGGCACGGCTGGAAGAGTTTTATTCCAACAAAAAGAGGGAAATAACGGAAAGGCTGACCATTTCTGCACAACAGGGTGATGGACAAGAACACCAGATGACGGTAGACCAACTCTACGACGCGGCTGTGGCGGAGGCGCGGGATCTCAGCAGCGAGGAAATTGCGGAAAAGATACTAAGACCGGATGTCAAGCGGGCTTTCAGCAAAATTGGGAATGTCATATCTCGTCAGCGGAACAAAATCCTGCCGCGGGAGTCCGAGGTTATCAAGTATCGCAAGAACAAACTGTTTCACTGTGAACTTGTGATGCATAGAATGGAGCACAGAACGATTTGTCTTGCTACAGCTGCAAGACATCGGATTTTTAGGCGTGTTTTCCCTGCTTTGGAAGCACGCATGGCAAATTTTCTGTGTCATGTGTAACAAATTTGTGATGCAGATCTTGCAAAGCCATCACAGTGAAACAGTTTTTTCGTGGGATATCAAGACGGGCGTTTTTAAAGAAGCCAGCACCGGGTTGTTGATGTGGGTGGACGTGTATCAAATGCAAAAATGTCTGGGTCTCGAAGAATGCAAGTTTCTCATGCTTGTCGGGCATGACTCGAGAATCTGTGTTGCATAAAGCACGAAGAAGCCCTCTTACCTGTCATGCAAAAACGCAGTTTGCCATGCGGAATACGTAAGACATGGCAGCCAAAAAATTTGTCATGCATAGCTGCGTATTGCAGTGCGTCTATCATTCACTTTTAGCATTACAAGTTTCCAGACCCAGACATATTTGCAATCCATAACGTGGCGGGCAGCAGCGCAGAGAAAAGACAGACGAAAGCGGGTCTGCAAAGCATGATGCGGGGGAGGATTGTCGTTGAGGTAGACGAAGCGGACGCGGTTTGGTCGAAAGAAAGGATGGAGGAACGGAAGCAAAGACGGACGGAAGTGGCGTTGGAAGATTCAAAGGTCCAAGAGCAATTGCAGCTGAAAGAAGCGCCAACTACAAAAGACCGTACAACGGCCCGCGTGGAGCAGCTACAGGCTCCAGCCGACACTACTTCTGCGCACCACGCAGTAGAAGAACCACGGGCAGATGAAGGCTCTGTTGCGGCAGCACCTAGAAGGGAAGCAGAGATGATGGTGGAGGCAGAGCCGAGTGCGATAAACCGTGGTGATGAAAAAATTGCTTCACAGGTGGACGTTGCTCCACAGGTGGACGAGCCGGGTAGAAATGTTCAACCACAACCATTACCACCTTCCGCAAGCACTCCTGTCGTCGCACAACTTGGGAAGAAGGCGCAGAGGAAGGCCAAAGCGAAGGCCCGAGCGAACAACGGCGAGAATAATAACCACACAAATAAATCCGACACAGCTCCTACAACCGCTGCAGACGGAGCTACAGCTGAAGGATCGGAGAGTATGACGGGACCACCAACAAAAAAGAGCACAGGTGAAAAAAATCAAATCCGCGAAGTAGTACCTACAAATATGAACAAGCACGGTTTTCCGGAAACCCTTCCCGCGTTGCTCTATTCTTACGAGCGGTTTCTCCCCTTAACCAGTTGGGACGATCCGAAACTGACGCAAATTTTAGCCGACATCGAGGAACACGCCAACCGGAATCTGGGGCGCAAGACCAGCGCTTTGGGGCGCAGTTTGGCGGCGCAACACCAACAACTTCTAACGGGGGCGCAGCAGCAACCAGGTGGAGGTCAACACCAGCTCGCCCAGCAATGCCGGGGCGGACTCCGGGGGAGCTTCGGGAGCAGCGTGGCGACGAGACAGGCGTTGTCGGAGAAACACTATGCTCAGAAGACGATTGACAAATTACTCCCCGAGGCGTACGCCGAAATTGAAGAGCAGAAAAAGCGGCTTCTCGCGTTTAACAAAGAGCACAGCAAAAAGGGAAAGCGAAACGAACTCTTCACGGAGGAAGAATTTGTGCAGATGATTCTCGCGCAGGAGAATGGCGGTCCCCCGCGGGCCTACGAGAAATTTGGCAACAAACTGGTGCGCGTGAACAACGATTCGCTTACTGGCTGCGACACGGAACTAATCCCAACCGGGGTGCTGAAGGAGAGACAAACCGGGCTTTTGATGTGGATGGATATCAAAACGGCCAACGCAACAAGGATTCTGACCAACTCGACCGTGACCACCCTGGGCGGCACGTTGCGGGTTGAGAGGGACGAGTCGGATCCGGTGGAGCTCGCAACGAAGATTGAGTCGGTGAAAGACGTATCCTGCGCAAAAGTATCGTACTCGTATTGCAGTCATGCATTACACATCCTGTTCTTAAGGTAAATCAGCATTACAAATTTTATTTCTCATCATGCTGAGTAAAGTTGTATATGCATTTATACGAGTGCGATACTTTCGCAATGCATAAGACGGGCGGAGTAAGGAGCACGTGTTGGTGGAGCAAGAAGATGTTGTCGGAAAAAATCAATCTCCCGTTGTGCCAGAAATTCTTGCATCAGGAGCTGCATCCTCTTCAAATGCAAACCCGTGCTCTGGCTCTAGCTTCTCTGCGACACAAAGACAAGCGTCCCCCGAGCGAACGGGTGTTGTGGCCTGTTCCGGACAAGATGAAGTAGAAGCATCACAGCCTCTGCTGGCGCTGAAACAGGACGCCCCTTCCTCTGTGGAATCACCACCGGGTGTAACAACTGTGCCAACATCGTATGTCGCTAATCAGGAGCCAGTACAATGCGGCGGTACAACAGCTGTGGCAGGAAAACTATCTTCTTCACCAGCAGTTGCGCATGCTGCAAGTCAGCAGGGTAGTAATACTCCCGTAAGATTACACGACGACCCCTCGTGTGGCAATACGCAAGTCATCAAACAACCCCCTCTCGAGGACGACCAGGAGCAGGCACAAGCAGAACTGCCGGCCGCGCCTTCTGCTGCAGAAGAATTGCAGTCGGTTCTAGCAAATGGAGCTGCGACAGAAGTGGGAAGGCACGACCTCGAGCACCATGAGCACCAGCATCACGGCACGCAGACAGTTTCACCCACTGAAGCCGAGGCGGAGGAGGATGCTTTGTCCGTGCAACTGGCTGCAAAGCTGTCGCTCAATGACACAACAGCTACTTGTCCTTCGCCGATTCTAGTTAATTCCCATCATCATGAAAAAGATGAAACAACTTCTACCTCCGCACCACAAGCAGATGGCGAAAGATCGGTCCAAAGCAGGTCGTACAAGAAGCTCGGGTCTGTCGCGCGGTTATTTCACCACATTGGGATTTTCACCACGGTGCTCCCTCATGAGAAAGAACAAGAAATCCGCCGCTTCGAGAACTTCAGGCGGTCACTTGACGGTTATGACAGTGCACAGCTCCCCCCCCCCCTCATTTGTAAGTATGGCATGAACAGCAATACAAACACCAGCACACGTGGAGCCTGTACATGACAAATTTATGTGCCTGATGTAGTACTGTTTTGGCTTCCAGAATCTGTCTTGCAAACAGTGCCACAACGCACCGACTGGATTTGAGGTTTTGCATGACAAACGAGGGGGAGGGGGAGTTGTGCACTCTCATACCGGTTCTTCGAACAAACAACATCAAACTCTACTTCAGCAGTTTGATTTCTTCCGCGGACGGCAGGCCAACTACTGGACACTGACCGCTATCGAAACCTACTTGCGGTTTTTGGAGTACGAGCTAGAGAGGGAAGAAGATCAACATGCCGGAGCCAACTACTCGAGTCCTAACGCAACTGGTGCTGGTAGTCACGGAGCAGGCGCAGGTGTCGTGTCTCCTTCTGGTGGGAAGCAAAGCAGTTCGGGCAAGGAAGATGTGGGGAAGAAGAAGAGCCTTTTTGCTCGCCTAATCGGTAGAAGCAGCTCGTCTTTGGTGCGAACGACAAGGGGAGGCCCCTCAGGAGAGGATGCTGCAGTGTTGCGAAACACGGCGAAAATAAACGAGGATATTCCCGCGACAAGTGCTAGGGCCGCTCCTGCGGCGATTGCAAGTAGCACGATGAAAACAGCGAGCAGGCTCTTGACCGAGAAGCACATCCGAGAAGCGCGCGAAGAGTTGATGCTGATAAAAAACCACAACGCCAAAAATTGTGCGGTTCAGGAGCATGACAAAGACCAGAAATTCCAGATTGTCGGCTGGACTAACTACCTGACCGAACATCTCCGCTTACCGTGGGGGGAGTTTGTGACCCTGTCCCAGGTGGAGGCATATCAAATGCATAAATGTCTGGGTCTGGAAACATGTGATGCTGGGTGTCGTATCATGATGAGGGCACAAGTGCTGGCTCAGCATGACAAGTCTCTGAGCTTCTAGGTGTTGCCTATTCTGCATGACAAACTGCATTTCTGCATGACAGAAAAGCTGGGTATCCGGGTAGACCAGGGCCCCTGCTCAGACCAGGGCCCCTGGGACCAGGGCCCCCAGGACCAGGGCCCCTAGGACCAGGGCCCCTAGGACCAGGGCCCCTAGGACCAGGGCCCCTACGGATTGGGGCCCCTGCGGACTGAACGGCATCCCGGAATCTGGTACACGGCGCGGCGCGGCCGGAAGCGGAGATGTCTACCAGCGGATCTTCCAGTCGAAATAATCTGGGCCACCAAGTAAGTATGCATGTCATGGGACTCCTAGTATCTGGCCAGGAGGTAGAAGAAGGTAGGCCACAAGTAATATGGGACGCAGTCGGCTGACTACCCAGAGCATTTCTCTCACTTTCTAGATTCCTCGACGCGCGTCGGCGTCACAAGTTCTCAGTTGTGCAGACCCAGATCTATTTACAATGCAACGGGCATCGTTTTTTTTTGTAGTCAGCCACGTACTTGAGCTTCTCCGTCTGTCTTTTTTGGGTGGTGTCGTTGAGGAATCTTGTGCATTTTTTTCCCTTGATGATGCTTGTCTGAACGATTATTCTGTAAATCTCCGCCGCAGCTTCGATGTAGTATGGCAGTTTCATTCTCGGTATTTTTTCATAGCGGCGCCATCGGTGCGTATGTGGGGTACGGAAATGCGCATTTTTTCGCGGCACCGACGACGGGCGGCGGGTTGGTGCGCAGTTGTACTGTCGCGCGATAGATATCAAGGGGAACTGCTTCGCATATTTTTCCGCCTGGAAATCCAGCTGGAAACATTCGGGAAGGAGATGCAGCCGAAGAGGAAGATGCCCTTTCAATGCATTTCCCGCTGGAATTCCAGCTCGAAACATTTGGAAAAGGCATCTGCGCTGCATTTCCGCCTGGAAATGCAGCTGAAGGCGCCTTTTCAATGCATTTCTTGCTGGAAATCCAGCTGGAATTATTTGGAAAAGACATCCGCAGCGGATTTCCACCTGGGAATGCAGCTGCAGACGCCTTGTCAGTGCATTTCTAGACGGAAATCCAGCTGGTGGAAACATTTGGAAAAGGCATCTGCAGCGCGTTCCCACCTGGAATCGCAGCTGCAGACGTCTTCTCAGTGCGTTTCTAGCAGGAAATCCAGCTGGTGAAAACATTTGGAAAAGGCAGTTGCAGCGCGTTTCCACCTGGAAACGCAACTGCAGATGCCTTTTCAACGCATTTCTAGCTGGAAATCCAGCTAGAAATGCACTCGGTAACCAAATCAAAGCAAGCTTGCTCGTGACATCACACCAGGGAGATCTTGATCTCTTCCCCCGTCCGCACCTGCGCATCCTGGGCAAAAACATGCGGGGATGTTTTTGCCCAGGTTCTGCTGCTACACGTCATGTATCTAATTATTAGGTTCTGGCTTTTATAGGAATATCAATATGCGAAGCCTTTCCATGTCATACCACGCAGATCAACACTTATGCTTTGCCTGTGCCTGTACACGTGCCCTGCCCCTGCGCGCCAAGTAACGACAAGCAGCATGAAGAGCCCAACAACTTTCCGCCGAGTCATGAAGCCAAAAATAAAGAAGCACAGTGAGACGCCACGACCGACGGGCGCCGTTTGTATTCGAAGTGTGTGTTTCCCTGCAAAAGCATTGCTCGAGCGGACCGGGATGCAGCTCAAACTGCTAACGAGAGAGATCACAAATTGCCACCATGACCGCCAAGCTTTCCTTCGTTTGTACGTAGAGCGACGCCCCAACTTCTCCAGATCCAGACACCAGATTCCGGGATGCCAGATTCCGAGACACCGTAGGGACCCCAGTCCGTAGGGGCCCCACTCCGTAGGGGCCCCAGTCCGTAGGGGCCCCAATCTGTAGGGGCCCTGGTCCCAGGGGCCCCTATTCCAGGGGCCCTGGTCCTAGGGGCCCTGGTCCCAGGGGCCCTGGTCTACACCTTTACCGAAAAGCTGAGCTCTCGGGTAACGCGCATGACAGATTTAAGAGGCATGCCAGACAAGCATGACAAACATGCATTCTTTCATACCCAGACATATTTGCACTTGATAAGGCACTAAACACACGACTAGCAACTACATCTGCTTCCTCTTCTTCAACATCCTCTTCGCCGGGGAACAAGGGCCAGAGGAAGATTTTATCCTGTGCAAAAGTATCGTACTCGTATTGCAGTGATGTAATTACAAATCTTTTTCTTAAGGTAAATCAGCATTACAAATTTTGTTTCTCATGCTGAGGAAATTTGTAATGCATTTATAAGTACGAGTGCGATACTTTTGCAATCCATAGATTTTCGGGCGCGAACATTTCCTCTTTCTCGACACCGTGAAAGACGCAGATGAGAGAATCAAAGCCGGAAATAACCCCGCTGGAAAGCATCCTGGCAACGTCGCGGTGTTCTCTTCAATAAATACAAGAGGACAGCAAAGTGCGGCTGGTGCAGATGGCCACGTTGGCTGTACTAGAGAACAAGAAGACAATTCTCAGCACACATCATTATCGGGTGGTCTGCTGAACCATGTGAAGCAGGGAAAGTTTGCGAGTTACGAGGAAATTACGGTAACAAATGCCTTTATGAGAGTGTCAGGATTGAAATCGTCAAAGTTGAAATGATTTGCCATGCATAAAATGGATGCCAGTCGGAAGCCCACTTATCAAGCGGCGCATGACAAATTTTCCGAGCACCGGAATCCAATTTGTCATGCTGCTTAGGCCCAGAAGACTGCTTTTGTCATGCTATCTTAGCAGCTCTATTTAAAACCCTAAACAGGCTCACAATCGGCCATACTTGCCATCCCGGCAAGACAGGCGCCGCATGCTTTGCATTTTATGCATGACAAACTACTATTTCAACTTTGGCGATTTCAATCCTGACAGATCCATAGCCTTTCTGGAGAAGATGTTGCCCAGTGTGGAGCGTGTAATATCAAATGCAAAAATGTCTGGGTCTGGAAGGATGCAACTTGTGATGCTACCTCTGGACTCTACATAAAATCTGTATTGCATGAACAGCAAAAGAGGTGTATTTTGTGCTACGCGGAGAGGGCATTTCTCATGCGGTATGAGCATCAGAAAGCCCTCGCAAAATCTCTGATGCTAG